>LFRF01000029.1:6792-60851 GCA_001189435.1 Tolypocladium ophioglossoides CBS 100239
GATACAGCGTCTCCGAGACCTATGCTATCCCAACGTCGTCGACAGCGTAGAGCCCTACACCTGCCCACAGGCAGACGACTTTGTAGTCACCGAGTTTCTGCCCACCACCTTCAGCACATCTCTCAGTCACCGACTTACCCCACAGAGCCACAGCTCAGCTCCATGGGGAAACGCTGGGCGCGGAGCTGTGCCGGCTTTTCTTCGGCTTCGGTCGGCTTCCCGCTCCTCGCCGCCCGACTTCCTTTGAAGACGGTTCCTCAATAAAGCGGGTATAGCGCTTTGTATCGGACATTTTAATAGACGACCTTCTTACATATTTGCTTTTCTCCTTAATGCCAGCAAAACATTTATTAATAGGAGCTAGAGGACGAAGCGAGGATGCAGAGTGTTCGTTTCCAGCCTGGTTGTGGCCGGTTTTGTCCAACCTAATTATAGCATCTATGTACAGACCGTATCTGTCCATGCCATACTTGTACAGCCGTACCTGTCTAAGGTCCTAGCCGTATATGTCTGCACCGTACATGTCTAGKCGTACTTGTACAGCCGTACCTGTCTAGGGTCCTAGCCGTATATGTCTACACCGTACATGTCTAGGCGTATTATTCCAGTGTCCAGGTCGTATACGTCATACCTATCTGGCCGTACCTGTGCGTACAACCCCGGCCAATCGATCTACGTATAGGTTTCGAGAATTCTGCAAGGTGATGCGAAGAAAATGAAGCGAGAGGACGACTTTCGAGGGGAGGAAGAGGAAGTGTAGCATAGCATGTCTGCTGTCAAAACGAGCATCCGATCGGCACGAAAGAATCCGTTCGAACGAGTGAACGCATTGGTCGCATGACGTCGGGAATAGCACGACAGTGGGGATGAGGGGAACGCTTAGGCGAACAAGGAGGGCGATCCTTGGGATTAGGTTTGGAAATGATGGCATGGAATCAATGGGGAACGGCAGGACGGCGTTAAGGGAAATTGATTGGGGGCCTGCTCCCGGCACCGCAAACAGGCTCGACTGGGTTTGGCTCCCCGTCTGGGGGCCACTCTGGCGCGTGTACCGGCAGGTATCCGAAACCTGCCCCGCAATATGTGGTTATAGCATTGGTCCCCGGACGACCGGTTAGAGGTGTTCCGGCCAATCGCCCGCCCGGACAGGGCACCAACGTTTCAGTCGGGAGCTTGCCGGTACGTATAGGTACTTAATCGTGCGATGAGTGAGAAAATCTCACGGATTTCTTGATCAGCTCGGCGGCATGGAAAATTACTAATTCGTGCCGAGGTCGCCGATTGTTCAATGGTCGTACCCAGTGCCCTCTCTGGCATCTCCTTCTCATTACTTTCAATCTGACAGTTAAGAATCATCAACACGGCCGCAAGTACTGATAGTATCCTTTCCTCATATAGCGTAATCAGCTAAAATGCCCGAATCCGACAAAACGATGGGACAAATCCCCGAGGCACCAGCATCACTTAACACGCCGTCCCTTGCATCTCATACCCTCCCCTCACAACAGAAGACTACTTCGTCTACTACGGATCAACCAAACGAAAATATAAGCATTATTCAGAACGAAGGTACAGGGGATAACTGGCAGATCATGGTTTCGACGAATGACAAAGTCGTCCATGGCACAAACAAGGGGCGGGGATGGAGAAATCGGCAGCTCGGAGGAAATCTTGCCGACGTATCAGTTCAAAAGATCTCGGCAGACATGGTCAGCGTTGGTTTGCAAAACACCCAGAAATACACCCAAAGTCGCCAAGACGAAACACAGCCAAATGACATCGACACTGGGTTCGGAAACCGGCATGGTCCAGGGCACACCTTGGATAATGAGCCTTAGACGGTGGTAAGCAGGAGTAACTAGCGTACCAAATGTACGCAGGCGATCCGTCGCCTGGAATGTCTGATAGCCGATATCTTTGCTATTCCACGCCAGGTAAGCTACGATGTTGCCGACGATTGTGTACAGCCCGGCGTGGACGCTGGAGTGAATACCTGATTGCGGTATCTCTCATCGGGCTCGGATTTGAAAATGTTATTGGTAGTGTCCTCTGCGGATGATTGTTTATTCTGCGAAGGTAATGTGTCGCTCTGGGTTGGTTGCGAGTTGAAAAGGTGCATAGTTCGTGATAGCTGTTGCAATGCCGTATCGCTCATATACCCTCCAACCTGTCTTGTTCTCCACCCAAGGCCGAGGTTTTTGCCACATATGGTCTTTCCAGTGGTAGAAACCATAAACTGCACAGCATCGCCTGTGCTATAATTTTCGATGGTGCTCATGATCTGTGAAGGCGTTGTGTCTGTTCGTAATAGTTCTTTTGTACTTTTCTACACAACTGAAAGTCAATCTGTTAAATGCATGGTTATTTACTTCTGAGGAAGCTTTATACCACCTGGATTTAAGAGTGGCGAATGCCATGTAGAGCCACATGACCTTCTATGGCGTAACCGCTAGTTAAAGTTAATCCTGCCCGCAGCCTTCTCTCAATTTCTTCTGTGTCGGCTAAGCAAAGCGAAAGCAAAGTACTACAATATGATCCTACGATCAGGCTCAGCTGCTCGGAGAGGCATGATGGCCTTGAGATCGTCAGCACAAGGGCACAGGAAGTTGACTGACGCAGGTCAGATCATGGGCCGGTTATGCTACGGAGTAGCAGGACCTAATCATGTAGGCAGGGGCCCCGCGCCAGAGAAAAGGTCACGTGACGAGTCACGTGTTATAGATCACCCCGGATCACGCAGTGATCCAAAGCGATCCAAGGAACGACTATAAAGGAACAACACGTATGTACAGAATAGCTACTTATTCCAAAATTAAGGGTCTGTTCCTCGTCTAGTCCACGTGGAGTAAAGCACGTAGCATCGCGCTTTTTTTTCGTTCGTATGGCCGTTGATGACGACAGCCCACAGTGCTGTTCGTGGCAGGTTGGGCCGGGGGAGGGGTTTGTAAAGGTAGTAAAATGTGCCGACTAGGATCGTTTGCAGCTCTCCAGCTTGTTGAATTGCTAGTTGCTGTGGTTGCTCCACATTCAGCCGTGGTAGAGCCGAAGAAGTGGCTGAGGGAGTGGCTGAGGACAAACACTTTTCATGGTGCTTAACATCAGCTCTATTCTACGCCTCCATTCAAATGACTTTACTAACATACAAAGACCATCAACCTCATTATCCCATACATGGACATGCTAGTCCCCTTGCGACATATACGCATCCCAAAGTGCCGGGTCAACTGGCACTGTTGGGCTATCCGGGGAGAATGCCAAGCCACTGTCCGTTGCAACGCTTTCTTGGGAGACCCGCTCTCCTGTGCGGCGCTTCAACTTCGTAGAGTAGTGCACCTGAAGGCTCGCTTGAGACCGCCGCTCTGGGTACTTTGCGCTGAACTGCTCATGGACTGCTGCCCATGTCAGCCCGTCCTTCCCTTCCTTTAAATGAATTAGCAGTTCTTCCTCCTCTGGCGTGAAACTGACACGTAACGCTGCCTCTCGCCTACGCCGACCGCCCTTCCTTGAGGCTGGCGACTGAGTCCCGTTGCTGTTGGGACAAGCTGCTGGTCGGCCGTCCTCGCATGAATCCCAGTCGAACTGCAGCTGGAAAGTCGTCCGGCCGTTACCCAGCAGGACGCGTTTTAGCGTGGCGTTGGGCAAGTGCCACTCCTCGAATTTCGCTCCAGTGGTTCTAGCAGGACGGGTGTGAGAAGGGCGGCGCGATGGTGGCGGGCTCGGGATGTTGCGAGTTGAGTGAGATGTTGCGGTGTGTACTGATGGGTTGACGTCGGTCGGACTGAGCAAAGAAGCCCCCTGCTGGGACCTCTGCTTCGTGCTGACTGAAAGCTTGCGGCGTTTAGGAGGTCGCGCATCCGACTCATTGTCGGCGTCACCAGACTCGGAGGTTGCATCAGAGTCCTGCTCCACATAGGCGCTAATGTTGACATGCTGCCGAGAACTTCTTCGCCGCAGGCTCTTTGGCATGTGATGTCGTGTTCCGATCTCGCAACTCGGCGACCCAGCCGTACGCTGACAAGGCGTGCCGATTTCCACGCTGACGCCTTGTTCCTGCGGCCGACTCGAAGAATCACAGTTCCCCGGCGTCCCGGGCGACACCGCCTCGCTCCCACAAGGCGTGCCAGTCTCCATCCCAAAGCCTTGTCCCTGCGGCCGACTCGAAGAATCACAGCTCCCCGGCGTGCCGGGACAATTACTGACAGCAGACGCGGCACCAGCAGGCCGGTCGGGGTCGCCGTTGCCTGGGCTGGTCTTGCGACTCGCTTCACAGCTCCATGTTGCGTCGTCCGCCTGAGCTATAGAAGATACCGCAGGCCATGACGAAGGTGATACAAGCGAAGCGTCCCCGTCCGTATCGGTCTCCCGGCAAGGGCGGTCAAGGGTTGGGGCAGCTCGTCGGCCTAAAAGATCGCGGTCCTTAGGCGAGTTGTTGGGGTCTTTTAGAGAGCATGTTAGCCACGGGACTCCCTAAAATATAAAGTGCCTGTTAATAGCGTACCTCTTCTGCTAGCATTGTCCCGCCGTGGCGTCGCCAGCCGCGCAACCAGTGCCTCGAGCGATGGAAGCGATGAGTCTGATTCCCCTCCGTCATCCTGCTCGGTGTCGCTACTACCTGCAACGGACATATCGGACTCTATGTCGGAGGGGATTAAGATGGGCTGGTCGAGCGATTGGCCGCATGCAACCCACAGGTCGCCGGTATGCTCATCAATTGGAGCTGACGTCGGCTCCAACAAGGACGGGAGAGGATCGTCATGCCTCTGCTGCAAGTCCAGAGGCTGCAAGTGTCTCGCGGCTTCCAGATCCTCGGCAACTGGAGGAGTCCAGAAGGACATGCTATCAAGGCAAACAGACGCCATTCGAAAGGGGATAGGCAGAGCAGCAGATCTCTTGACCGGTAGTTATTGAAGATGGAAGAACAATTCTCGCGCAAGTCGCCTCCGAATCGCAGCGTTTGGTGGCTTTATGTAGACAACGGGTAACGCAGAGCGTTCTCAGGGCTACACACACTTCCCCTCCCTCGCGCCCCTTCCTGGTCCAGGACGGTCTGCGCCGCCGAGAGGTCCTGCCTGCCCCTGAGAATGCACAGACACGAGCCATACATCATGGCACCGACAAATCAGCCTTCCGTCTCGCCAGCTGACCAACCGTATACCTGCCGAGACACACTTCGAGCAGCTGTGACGACGATGCTTCCCCAACTGGCGGTCTCGCCGCGGATCGACTGGTCCCGTGGGCAGCGCCCGGGCCTGTCGGCGGTCCCGAAATCAGCTCATGATGCATCAATCGACTGACGCGTCTCCAAGCCTGGCATTGGCCGTCAATGCCGGCGTCCTTGCCGTGACCGGATTGGATGCAGGGTGGGCAAGGGGTCACAGATGACCCTGCCGCAGCTCGACGCGCATCTCAGGCCATGCATCTCCTTCACGCACAAGTGGGACCGGTGCTCACCGATCCGCGGACAGCCGACACTCATCAGGTCATGGGGTTGCGTGCGGTCGAAGAGAGCCCGTCTGACATGGCGCTGAGCTGCGAACCTTGAACCGACCATCCAGGCCGAGAGGCCAGACTTCAGCTCGCTGGGGGTTGCGCGCGCCGCCCTCCGTGACCCTGCCCCATCCTGCTTCCTGCCAAATCATGCAACTGCCAAGCTGTGCCTGGCGCACTCAAACACAACAAGGCCCGGAGATGCTTCCTGTCCGAGGTACACGGCCGCAGAACAAGCGAGCTCGCTTCCCAGGCCGTGCCTCGGCGTTTCCGGCGCCATGTTAGCTCGTCGCAGATCGGCTGCGCCTTCGCTGCGTAGGTTCCCTAATCAGCTCCCTGGGTTCGTCGTCGTCCATAGGCGAAGGAAGTCTAGAGTCCACCTGTGGGCGTCCTCGAGGCTGGTTCCCTGTTGAGTCCGGCTCATCCTTCAGCTACGACGTAGGGTGTGGGTTGCAGCCAGGCCGAGACCGCCCCGAGCGGCCGATCGTCGTATCATAAGTCCCTCATGTCGGTGGTGGTGACGTGTCATCGAGATTGCCAGCGGTTGGCTCGTCCATGCGTCATGCGGAAACCGGTTGTTGTCGTCTCGGAAAGGCCGCCCAGACAGGAGCCGTGCACCGGGTGCGTCATTTTCTCCATTGCCCCAGCCGCAATCCCGTTGCTCTGAGCTGAGCCGGGCGGGTTGAGGTGGGCGCTGGTGGTAGCGGTCCTCATGCGAGGAAGTGAAGGCAAAGGCGAGCGACTCTAGCGCTCGGAGACGGGAACTCGTGCTTGCGAATCGAGGGCGTTCCTGAGCCTGTCAGTAGATGAACGAGGGGTAAGGGGAGGCCTCTGACCACACGCACGAAAGGGACAACGCAAATAGAATGCGGCACTGGAATCAAGAGACGCGAGGGTGGCCGAGAGGCGCTGGCCCGTACGCCGGATATGAGCTCGTATGATGCAGAGGCCAGTGAACGAAGTGGACAAAGACGTGGGGCAGAACAGGGGGAGGCCGGCGACGGCTCGGGGGAGCCGAAACGAAGCTGGCAGAGAGAGAGGCTGTGGAAGAGGAGGAGGTGGAAAGTCGAAGGTACAAGGCGATGGCAGACGTTGGAGGTCGGGCCCTTTTATACCAGCGGCGGGCGGCCGACCGAGGGCAGGGGTGCCGGGGTCACGGCGGCGAGGGCGCGTTGCCCGATCGGGGGTGCCGCCAAACCCAGAGGGTGCGACAGCGTGTTCTCGATTACTATAGCTAAGAAATTAGTAAAAATTAGGTCTTCTAGTAAGGGGTAATGGTAGCGTATTATAATATTTTTCTTTTATTTATATTCATTTATATATATCTAGGTACCCATATCTACCCGTAAATTATAATACGTTACCAATAAGTATTAGTAGGTGATTAAAATATTTTACTGATACTACCATACTCGTATAGGTACCTAAATATTACGCTGGGCACCCATGGGTACCCAAATTTATGCCCTACTCCCGACTCCTGATGCCTGACTTCCGAGCGGGGCAATCTGCGGGGCAGCCAGCTCAAACGCGACGACTACACGCTGCGGCCTCTCCTTACCGTGGATCACAAAGCCTAGAGAGCTGAGTCAACATGCCCATGCCAAGCCATGAATTCTTCCCCCTGGGAGATATAGGCCATTTACGAGATGATGCCGAGTCGGAGATGCTTATCTCGCCGATCAAGAAGTCAGTGTCACACGGGGAGCAGGGTGACGTTTCCCAGCAGACACCAGTAAGCACCTTTTATGCCCATCTGATTGAATCAAGTAGCTAATAATAAGGCGGGGGACAACAAGCCCAAGGTCTTGCATAACTACGGCATGCCGGAAGCATGCAAGAAGTACTCTGATGTTTCCCAACAGAGACTGGTAGGCAGCTAAGATGCACCGTTTCCATCGGCTAGCCTGCTTATGGATATAGCATCCGTCCCTGGATGAATATTTTAGAGGCCTGGGATTGAAAGTTAGGGACCTGAAAGCGCCCAGCCACCAAGGGGCATTGCGGCTCGATGCGGGCGCCTCGTTATGGCCAACAGAGGGGCATGCATGCGTCATGCTGCCCGTGTTTCATCAGCCGCTTGATGTAGTGCTCGAAGTGCGGGACAGGGCATTTGAGGGTAATGTTTTGCATTACGTCGAGAATTGGGTGCCAAACATGGCCTTGCATCTTCACGACAAGGGACTCATTGTGAAAGGGGGTAGTATTCGCTTTGTGCACCTGCTCTACGAGGTGGAGTAGAGTGACACGTCTGGGCACAGAGGCGGAACATCCCTTCCCGCACTAACCGCGACTCCCAGGAAGCCATGTACGCGCAAGGAACTTACAACATGTGTTAGTTGGCGCAGTAATGGGAACTAGAATGATCGACGTACCTTAGCCGGCCCCCAAGATTGGCGTGTACAAGATTGGGTATGCAGACCATTCGCGAATCCCACTGTTCCTGTGGACGGTATGCCTCCAGCTTGACTTTATGTATAATATATGGCACAGCCCCAGTATACCTGCACATCATGAATATGGAAAGCAGGTGACGAACTATTTGATGTCAGAACGAGATGCGAATACAGATGCGGGGGCCTACCATGCCACGGAAGTTCATAGGCACGAAAGCCCAGGTAACCGGAGAGGGACCAGAGCAGCTGAGTTCCTCGCAGTACCGCCCTCCTGTACTCAACAACAAGCTTGTCATCTAGCTTGGCCACGGATCCGTTCTGCCAGAAGCAGGCCCTGATTCCATCATTTACAACCTTCTTGAATTCCTCGTGTGCCTGGGTGTAGAGTAGCGATCCCAACTCGAACTCCTTGATTGCGACGTCGCCAGTTGCGATGGCAATGATCTTGAGGAACTCGGCATCGGCATCGGCTCCAATCTGGTTGAGGTACTTTAGGCGCTCCACATATGCCTGGAATATATCCTCCAGGCTCGTGGTTTGTTCAATTCCGTTCAACGTAAGACGCTTGCGCAGATCCTGGACTCTGTCCGGCGACGATAGCTTGCTGTTCCAGTCTTCTTCACCCTGTGGCATTCTGCGGAGAAGCGTGTTGGACCGTCGCTCGACCTCTGCAGAGACATTGGTCCCTGGGGGCGCTGGGGCAGGGGAGCGCATAGTTTCTGGATGGGGGTGCTTTCCCACTCAAGTCGGTGTGTGCACCAGTGTTCTTTTGCCCAGCAGTGAGTGGAGCGGTATTGAACGAAATTCTCGAGAGATTGCATACGACGGGTCACCATTCTTCACAAGTACATGGCCAGGGGTACGCCGGTGTGGCTGAGACAACAGCTTACCTCGGGGCGCAAAGACGCGACGCAGTGGCTACCAGCTTGCAGGGCAGACAAACGACAAGGTCAAGAAAGCACCGAGGACTCCTGGCAGATTAGTGAGCGGGTTGTTGCCACAGCCAAGACCAGGTAGCAGCTATCAATGTCCTAACTACAGGGATGTGTGCAGTCACTGCGAGGAGTTGGAACCCGTCGCGCTACTAAAGGCAGAGCCGTGGCCGTGCCTGCATCCATCACCCCTTGTCAGCTGATTGTCGAGAATTATTGGGTGGCAGAGTCGCTTCGCAATTGCTCGTTCAGACGGGGCAAGGACTATTCTCTAAAACGATCTCTTAGTGGGTTTTCAGAGGAGCGACAGACGGAGGCAAGAATCCCTACTAATCTTAGCTTTTGGTAAACTCCGTACTCTCCTGTTGGCCCTCAGGGTTGGGCAACTGTCTGTCATCGCAGTGCGTGCGGATGCTGTTATTAACTCCTTCGCCGCCGCCKCTCATCTGCAGAATCGCTGCAACACCACCCATCCCCTTAGCAGAATTCATGTTAACTCTGAATAAAACCACCACGTTGAGACGCCCGTTCAAGCTGTACTCGAAACCGGTCGATGGCATTGGTACAGCAGTGTCTCGCGAGGCGACAGGGGTTTCATGCGAATGGTGATTTGTATGTCGCCAACCGTCCTGCCGGATGGTTGGAGGTAAAAGCACCGCCCACGGGCCCTCTGAGCCGTCCAAGCTGCGGGATCGTTGTCTCCAATCCGAAGTGAGCGAAAGACAAGGAGGCAACGGAGCCAAGGAAGTCTCTGTTGCACCTAGGCATAGCCGACCACATTTGCACCAACAGCTTCGTCTAGTCATCTTCGTGGTCCGTCCGATTCCTCTGAGCGACGAAAACGGTACCGTGGGACGTCGCGGCCTGTCTCGGACTCTCGAGGCGGAAGCCAACCTACGCCACCTAACGGCATTTATGTAAGTCGGTCCCCGATCAGGCCCTTCCGGGCCCTAGCTCACCTAAATCCGCTTTAGTTCGCGAAGAGCGTCACTCCAGCGTCGACGCAGCGCCCCTTGCACCATCATACACAGCACTAAGATCAGAAATTTATCACAGTTGGCGAGGTTCCCAGTCTCGACTATATCGCCATCTGCTCCAAGTCAAACGCCAATCCCCATCCATAGCGGAGCTGCCCGACGAGTCCAACGGGCAAAGGACTCCCCGCTCTCAGTTGACGCAACGACAACATGGGCAAAGGTCGACCTTACGACGTCGCCATCTACCAGACACACGAAACCGAAGACTACTGTGCACTCATCATCCGAAGCAACAGTGGGCTAGTTAGCTTTTTACTGCCACATTTTTTCTTCCGAGTTCCAACGGTCCCCCAAGGTTACGGAGCAGTACTTCAAATGTATAAATCTTTCGCGAAGAAGAAATGATGATTTTTACTTGAAAGACGTGTTGGACCGGCATTTGGAATCGTTCGAACCTCTGATCGCTCAGTTGCCGCCATCTGCGCTGACGTTCCCCGGAAATGGGCCAGCATCCTTGTCCCAATCCCTCTTTCCACCGTACTACGTCTGTACTCTTGCCGCCATGGACGAAGAGCTGCGACCACGCAGGATCGACACTCAGGATCATGGCTGGAGAAGTCCGATCATCCGTGTGGATAAAGATTTCTTGAGGGACTTGGACCGGTGGACCCAATCATATCACTCGTCCGATGTCCAATTATACTATGACCGCCCTCAGAATGTCCTCATCAAGCGCCCGACCAAAGTCATGGTCGGCGTTGGCAACGGCGACCCGGTTGCTTGTTTCTTCAAACGGTTCGAGATATCATTTAGACTCGAGCACGCAAAGAGGGAGCTCATGACGCACAAGAAGATTTCCATGGCACACATACCTCCCCCGCAAGAGGCACTGGTCTGCTACCTGCATGGTGTTGCTCGAGCTGAAACTGGGTTAATGGGCATGCTATTTACTTGGGCGTCTTATCAAAAGCAAGAGCCGCCCAAAGCTCGGTCCAGCTTATAAGTTGTTGGGCAGCTCAGATAAGTGCATCACTAGAGAAACTTCACCAACGAGGCATCGTCTAGGGCGACGCCAAGGCTGAGAACGTCCTCATTGATAAGAATGACAACGCTTAGATAATTGACTTTGGAGGGAGTCACACTCCGGGGTGGGTTGACAAGGAAAAGGCTGGGACGTTGGAAGGTGATGGGTAGGGGTTGGCAAAGATTATGGACATCCTTCGGTGAGGGCGATCGCATTCTGGTCACATTTCCCTTTAGAAGACAGGCAGAAAGTCAATCGCCGTGAAATTTTTCCAACCTTGCACCTCGGGATTGCTCCCTAGACCGTTGAGTACATTCTAGTAGTACTGTATTTCCTGGAGTTGTAACAGACCGAATTCAGTCCTCTAGGCTGTGGCCATGATTCTGCGCGTAGTTGCCATATGTGACAGATTTTCCGAGATCCGGTTTAGAGATGGACCCTCGTCGCGGCCGCCATGGGCACGCGGGTCATCGCCATGGGCCGAAACGTCGAGAAGCTGCGGCGCTGGCAACTACGACGATGAGACGCGCGCGCTGGCTGCCTTTGGCCGAACCGACGCCTTCCCGGATCTCCGTGAAGAGTTACATTGGGTCTCTCCGCAGGGGAGGTCGCATCAGAATCATGGGCGGCCTGCGGGCGACATGGCCCTGTCCTTCCGCGGTATCGACTTCCAAGACCTGACCCTCCGTGGCCAGTGGATGTAGGACTCGGCCACGGACCGCAACCTGGTCAATCTGATGGAGACCGATGTCCTCGGCCTCGGCGACATTCGCGTGGCTGGTAGGTTTGCGCTGGAGCATTGGGAGCAGACGTTCGAGGTGGTGGCGGAGATGAGGTTCGATGAGGCCAGAACTATGACATGGAAGGAATATATATACAACGTGCCAAAACTGTTAGGAATTCTAGCCACCTACTATTTACAACGGCTCATCCGAGATGATGCAAGAGAACAAGCTCTCTATTTGTCGATGAAGCCGTGCCAACGGACACATACACGTTGTTCACCCGTTAGGCGAGGTGTCGAGCCCAAATACGAAGACGGTCGAAGGGGCTATGATAAGTGCGATTAGAGAACACCGCGTTCGCAAGGGCAATTGGCGGCATTGGCGTGGTCCTTTCTCCTCGAGACCTCATTGTAAATAGCTACCTTTTGCAGCGCAATGAGGACTCGTGCCCCTGGAAGCCCTATTCGACGCAGCGTGCTTGGCGGCAGCAACTAGTGCAGGCTCTTTGCGAGGCTTACAACAAGGACGGCTCACGACAACTATTTCAAGCGGGCGACATCTTTACGCCTATTTCATAGCATAATCATGTCAATCGCAAGAAAAGCGCCAAGTACCTGGCTTGTCAAGGCATTAAAGCTAGGCAGCCTCGGTCACAGAGTGCGAGGAGGCAGCGGCGCACGTCGTCACCAGTGACGGCTATGCTGCCCGCATCGGCATTCATAGGTAGCATCCATATAGGAAGCGGTCCAGTCAGTCGTCCCTGGAGTAGCGGATGGCAGAAAACGGGTAAGCCCACGTTGAGGCTTGTCGGCGACCAGATATTCCAAGTCCGGTAGTGACCAGTGTTGGCATGAAAAAGTTTGCGACATAAAGTGCGAGGAGGCTAAAGTCCCGCCTGCTCGCGCCGACAGTGATCAAGCCGTATCAAAAGTGCTTCATCAAATTGATTGACAGCAGGAAGGCCTTTCTACTGGTCCATAGGGAATTGCACGAATCGCTTGTATGCGGATTTAGCTTTGGTGGCTTCTGTTGATGCTACGCGCTTCGCGACGTGTACCTCTAGATAGTAGAGAAAAAGTACCTGCTCTCTCCTCCCGCACCGCTGAAGGGATCGAAGCCTTCGAAGACATCTCGAAAGGCGGACATAATGACCACACGCATTTTGCCCGGCTTCGTACACAAAAGTACAAGTACGAATGCTCTTTCTAGACTTGAATCTGAATCGCAAGTCTTGTAAGCCAGAAGTTAATGCTGCCATCCTCGTTGGTTATGAATTCGTGTTCGCAATGGCGTGGTAGAATTGGTCGCGAGTCGGACAAGACATGCAGTCCGTACAGTCCCCGACTAGAAGCGTCGCCGACAATGTTTGGTGCTCTACAGCAAGGACATTGTGCGAATGCAGATGTGCGCTCTACGATCCAGCCCTGAGCTACGCATTGGGCTGCGAGATGAGTTGTGAGATGATGCGATTATTTTTCCACCACAGGTTGGATCCACCAGGCAGCGCGGGGTTCAAAATGCAGAGGTACCATCCTCAGGCAGCCGTTCAGCAACTCGTGCCGCCCGGAGGTATATTTACCCGATAACGTGGACACCTGCGTCTTCATCCAGCAACGAACTTCGTCTGCACACCACCATCACCACACAACCATCACCACACAGAAGCGCATCTTTTGGTACATCGGCAATTATGCCTCCTCGTCTGACATCACGATTTCGCCCTCTTCAGACATTTTCCCTCAATTTGAACCGACACCTTCTCTTTCGTAGAGCATTTCATGACGCAAAGGCGGATTTCATTACCCTTGACGCGAAAGGATCTCTCACAAAGCGCGAACTTGATATCTTCATCGGCGATCCTCACCAAACCTATATCACTTTTGGTAAAGATGTAGGCTTTGCCATGAATTCTACCATCGTTAAGCAGACCGGCATGTGTCTCGCTTCAGATCCAGAAAAGGTCCCGTTGACATTCTTCCATGACACTCGGCATTTTGCACATGGTACGTGTCCAATTCTGACATCGGTATGATCAAGTTAACGATGTGATATTTCAAGACGCCGTACCATACCCACGTATCGTCATTAAACAAGATCTCCCACGACAGAACGAAACCAACATGAGTCCCGCAACTCTGTGGCTTTGGGGCGCTTCACACTCTATCACCTTGGATGGCACGCCTGATCGTAAGTCCTTCCATCATTGAAAGAATGGCAAATACTCATACTTGTTAAAAGACGAATTTGAGGAGTCTTCCCGAGAGAGTCACGAGAGGCTGAAGGGAGCAGCTGAGCTCCTGCGACATAGATAATGCATGTGCCTGTGGAGTGTTTGTATGTGCATCAGGAACAAAGGGGAATCTAGATGGGACTGCCCCCATAACTCACAAACTAAAAATACGAGATAAATCTTCGCTGTAAACTGCAATACACCACTGTCGGATAGAAACTCTGTTGATGAATGGAGGGCTTAGGCAGCCCCATGGCCAAGGAAAACGAACAAACCTCTGTCTGCAGACGAAGGTTGGATTGGTGATGAAAAGAAGGGCTCAACGGGCATTAAAGAAAGCCGAATTGCCCGACAACCAGGCGAAATCAAAGCATGCGTCAATTGATCATTGATTTGGGCTGAATTGAGCTTAATTTTTTACGTGATCGTACGTGGAAGGAACCGCATGTTGCAACAACCACAGCGCTTATAATGACACCCTGCCATGCTACATCTCATATAGATGCTTTGCCCGCTCTCTCAGCTAGTACTCCACAGCATCTTTGCTATACTCCCTAATCTCCTTGCTCGCAGCCTCTAATGGTTTGGCAATGCTAGCGTAGTAGTTCCCTAATTCCTCCGACGTCCACTGGCTCGTGGCGACAAACACATGAGCGTCAGCAAGCCCCTTGTTGAGTTCCGTGTCGTTCTTGGCCATCGGCTTTTTTTGTAATTGATACCCGTTGATCTTGAGGAACATATCTGCGGCATAAAGAGCGGTCCGTTTGTTGCCGTCCTGGTACGGGTGGTCGAGAATCACCTTTTCAGCCAGGACTCCAGCTAACTGGAACAAGTCGGTTTGTCCGTAATGTTTATGATTCATTGCTGAGCTGACGGCAGATTCAAGCATGGCTGGCTGGGTTGGCAACGATGTCGCGATATGTCGCGTGTAAAGCCTTTTGACTTGAGATGCGGTGAGAAAACGGTACGACACAGCTGAAGCCATGACGAGTTAAAAGAAAGAGTTTAAAGCAGACGGCAAACATCTATTGGAACTGCGAGTCTACACAGGACGGCGCACTGCCTTATATAGAATGTGCAGTACTGATCCACCCAACAAGACGGTCCAGTAGCCTGAACAGCCATTTCCAGCCAGGCTACATGCGGTTCTGAGATGATTGGCTAAGACGTAGCAACATGTGAGGCGTCTGATGCAGTTGGTCTACACTCGCATGAAGGCAGGCAAGATCACGGCCAATCAAACTGATGTGTGCGTTAGGCAACAGCATCTGAAAAGCCCTTGGAAAGCAGCTGGCAACGACAGACAGGATCAAGAAACGCATGCGGATGAACGGAATGGTCCCTGGTTCCGCACACCTCGTTTCACGCCGGCGTCTAGCAAAACAAGGCGAACCGCGCCTCCAGCTCACGCTGCAACGCTTTCTGGACTTCGCTGTGCTGGAATTGCCAGTAACGAGTGCTCCGCAGCCGCCGAGGGCCTCGATTTTTTGCGCTACGTGCGCGCTGCAACGCTGTAACCCACCTCACATGCAGCCCAGTCAGATGTGACAGAACCCGCCTTGAAGCCTCTCCAACATTCACGTCGGCTCCAGCGCTTCGTGTGACGTGGCACCAAAGACGCGTCACATTGCCGTGCGGGGAGTGAGCTGTGACATGGTTGCTGGCTTGTCGGAATCAACCGCCCCTCGCTCCGTGCAACTCCCTTGGACAGGAGCTCGAGCGGCCTGGTGGAACTACGCCGAAGCAAGGCCCTGCAAGCAAACAATTAGCGAACAATGTGGTTCCTCAATGTGCTACCGGGGTGGTCTCAAGATGTAGTGCGAGGCAGCCTGTCAGTGACTCGCTGCAACAAAGGACTACATTGTGGGTGTTGGCTAGCATCAGATCCTTCAAGGCCGTAATCTTCAATGCACATGCCCAGTACGATGTACAACATAAGCCAGGCTGGGCATCGCTTTGCTGAACGCTCGTGCCATGATGAACGCATCATAGAAAACGGCGTTACTCAGTTGTGCCACGTTGGATCCATGCGTTCCAAGAAGGTCGCCTCCACTGATGATCTGCCGCGAAGCGCGTGAACGTATAAAAGAACCGCGCCCCAGACGTTGAAGTCGATGAGACTTCGTGTTTGCTTCCTCGGCGACAGTGATCAAGGGCGCCCGGGGGGTTGACTATGGAGCAGTTGCACGACGAGTCGACTGTCTTTGGTGGCGAGACATGGGAACATATGTAGGCCAGACGCGCTGCCTCGTCAACTCCGAACCTTGTCGTCGTGTATCATTTCTTTCTTGGTCAGGTCTCTTTGCGAGAGCAGCATGCAGAACAACATGGCCGGCACCAACTTCATCCCCGAGTTCTTGTTCGCCGACGGGCCGCTGTCCACGTTCGGCGAGTACTCCAACGCCGCCGTCTTTGAGATTATGAAGCAGTATCTCCGCCAGGAAAGCCCCATCCCAGTCGTCGAGGCCGTGCGCAGGATACTCGAGTTAATGAAGCACCGCTGCGAGCCCATCGTCTGGAAGCTATTTGCGCGGCTCGTGCTCGACGTCGCCCGCAAGATACCCTACAAACACGTCCTGCAGATCCATTTCATCAGGCTGGTGACAGGCATCTTTTACACCCTGATAACGTGTAGTTTGGTAAGAACCCCTTGTCCCCTTTCGGGCTGGCATGCGGAACAGTGAAGCCAACGCGGCCTTTCGAATAGCAGGAGTATACCGGCAGCTTGAGTGCGGCCCTCGACGATGCTCTGAAAGCCGGTAAGTGCAGGATGTATGTCCACCTCCGTGGATAGCCTGGCGCAACTGACCTGTTACAAAAGAGTACACATGGTTCCCACCACGCAGGCTGAGCACCAGTGTCCAAAACGCCCCAAACTACCACAACAACAACGTGAACGTGTACGCCTTTGCCGCACGTCTCACCGAGGCACAAATCTTAAAGATCCACACAGGGTTCGTCGCCACGGCACTGGAGACGGCGGTCGGCCGGGCCATCGCCGGGGGTGTGTCGCCCGAGGAGCGGAGCGCGAGAGTCAGCGCGGCGGCCATGTTCATCATCTACTCGGGCGAGACGATCTACGCCCGCATGCTCGAGCTGCGCCTAGAAGCTCAGGACGACCGCTACAGGTACTGGCGTTCCGGGCCGTCTTTCCCGCTTGCCGACTTGTCGTCGTGGGCCTTGTGGCGGGCTGGCTTTGTTGATGCGGCGGAGTCGACGGCTCTGAATGGGGAGAGTCGGCTGCTGGCCTCCAGGGCGGCGATGCTGATGAGCATCATCCACCAGGTGAGGGACTGGACGTGATGGAGGTTTTGAGATGTCTGGCGTTCCGTACTGGTGGCGGCGGCATCTATTCCCCATCGCAACACTTGTTGAAGCATCAAGTTGCAAGTCAAGGCTCTCTTCAGTCGGCAGCCATGCATGTCCTTGACGGATATGGGAGGAAGTTTTTACAAGTTCCTCAGTCTACCTAAAAGCATTATTAATAATTATCATCTCTGCCAGCTAGCCGAGGCCCCGTCTCCCCCTGCCGTCCGTCTCGGATCGAGTTTCGGGACCCGGCGGCCCCACAATCTCCGGGGACCGGGCGCGGTGTATTGACAGCCAGCAAGCCTGCCGGAACAGCCAGCCCGCTCACATCAGCCCAACCCAAGGCGCTCCTCGTCAACGTAGCAGATCCGGGCATGCTCAGTTCATTCCATCAGTTCTTCCCGCTAGAGACATCGACGAGCTTCGAGATGACGCTGAGCCGGTAGTGCCCATATCGCCAATCAAGAGTTCGGGGCCTCAGGACCGACCAGGAACTAACGCCCCGCAAAAAGCGGTAGCACGGAGAACCCGTATTAGAATCTGAGCCGGACTCCTCGATCGGCGTCTCAGGGGCAGCATATTGAAATCGAGCATCCGCGAAAGGGTCTCTTTGCAACCTTCCAGGACTGGCGGAACGCGGAGCCGGAGCTTGGGTCACCACAAAGAACCCTCCATGTCCAGCTCGGAGCCTCTAGCGCGACGCCAGGACAGTCGCCACTGACGGTTGGTCCGCGCAAGTCTGCTCTTGAATGATCATCCCAGTGTCGCAAAGGATACCACGGGACAGGCGCTGAGTTCCCGAGGCTCGGTGCGAAGGGAGATTGGATGATGGGGTTGGCGTTTAGCACGCCGCTCCAACAAAGATCCCACCCACGATGTGGGGCTGGAAGCAAATGCCGTCTATCAGTATTACCATACCACAACCCGAGACGCACAATTACGAAGGACACTTCGGCCGAATGGGGCGGCTCAGCGGGGGGGGGACGTGAGGGTGTTGGTGATGGAAATGATGTGACGAGCCGGGGCTGCGCTGTGAGGGCGCAGATCCATGGGCCCAGTGAGGAGCAGGCGGGTGACAGCGGAACGCGCGATTCCGGGTGTTGGTGTTGACTGTGGGCGCTCGTTTGTTGTGCCAGACAGACGCTAGACAGCTTGACAGGGCCAAGGTTGCCTGCCAGGCTGCACCAGAGTTGACGAGTGGTGGCCAAACCGGTGGGCCCATCCGCATCCGCACATCATCTCCCCCGGCAGCGGCAGCGGCGTCCGAAGCGATCTTGATGGTGCGCCCTTCATCAAACTGCACAGGGCAGGCTGCTTCGCACTGCTACTCCGTACGGAAGTATCGTGCCAGTATGTGTCATAGCCGTAGCTCCAGTGGGGAGCACTGCCGGCTGAGATTGAGGCTTGGGCAAGGTCTTGTCTCCATCCTCTCCATTGCCCGTACTACGTACGTACTCCGTACCCTCGGCGGCGCAGTTGTCGTCCAATTTGGCTCGATGAAGCTAACGCATGGATGGATGTATCGATAGATGAGAGGCGATTCAAATTCATGCTGTCTCTGGACGGCAGGGGGGCGCAGGATCTGGCGTTCAGTCTCCAGGCGACGCCGAGCGGCATGCGCGTCGATGAGGCGCGTCAGAGGGTGCTAGGCATCTTCTGAGCAGCAATGCTGCGTTTGCTGTGGCTAGGCTCCGGGAGAGGACCAGAGCCTCGCTCGCCAGCCATGGACAGGGGCGGTGGCTTGACGGCCCCGGCCGGTCGATCCAACAAGCAGCAAACAGCACTCGCTGCTGGTGCTGCCGCCATGCCCACACTGTTGCCCCGTTGCTTTTTGTGCCATTTTGCACCATTGGCTCCTGTTGCTTTGCTGGGGCCATCGGATGATGACGGGGTCCTCCTTGTGCGCCTGGAGTGTTCGCACGAACTCTGTCCTCCGCACACATCACTCATGCCCACCCCCCCGGTGATGAAATGGCGTCGCCAGGAGGCTGAAGCAGTGAATACCGAGGTAATGCGGGCGGAGATTATCATCCCAGGCTGCCGGCGCTGACAGCGGGTGGCGGCGCCTCGAGCTCGTCGGGCGTCGATCGGACTCGTGCGGAACCTCGGCACGGCTTTGCAGTCTGGCACTCCGAAGCCCTCGCCGGGTGACGGCATGGACAGCAGCCCGTAGGGCCCGAGGGCCTCTTACGTGGCGACGGGACAGGCAAACGCGCCGAGGCGCCTGCCCAGGCGCCTCGCAGATGGATCTGGCTGGCGGAGAATGTTGCATGTTGGCGATGCAAGTCTTGCAACAGATGGATCAGTCCGTCACCTGCATGGTGTCATCTCTCGCCTCTCTCCTCCCTCTCATCCAGCCCTCTCCCCTCCTCCCCTGGCCGGGCCTCAGCCGAGCCAACCGATGCTGCTGCCAATGCTGCAAGTCACCGCTTTCGCACAGATGGCGGATGCCCACTTACACGCAGACGCTCCACACTCTCTTCCGCACACGCACACCATCAGTCTCGACTCGGTGCTTTTCATTTTGCTTCTTCCCCATTCGGCCAGACTGCCTGCGCGTGGACGGAGTACCAACAATCAACTGCCCTTCTCTGCGCTGTCCTGCCCTGCCTCGCCCTGCCTCGCCCTCCCGTGCCCTCCCGCCCACCCCAACCAGCCCTTGCACCGCGTCCCCCGCCTGGCCGACCCTCGCGCCCTTGGTCCCTTCTTATTCCTTATTCCTGGGGCCCTGCTTCAGCTTCGTCCGCTCGCTCTCAGACACCTGTTCAACAAGGAGGCGCCACATCTAGAGTCGCATCTGGCCCGTCGCCCGTCTGTCTGTCTCAAATGAGCCCAACCCGCCTTCACCCCCACACCACCAGATTGCAGCGCCAGTGCCATCTATGCTATTGTCACAGCCTGTCCACGCCCTACAACTTGAAAGACGAAATTATTTGACCGTGGCTCTTCCCTCTCCCCCCCCCTCTCTCTCTTCTTTGGCGACGGCCCTGTCCTGTCATTGAGCCTCTTTACAGGCGACGACGACCCTTGCTCTTATGTGTTGCGCAAGGACGAATCTAGACGAATCTAGACGACGGGAGAGCAGCCAGATATACTGATACCAAGCAGACGACCATGGACGGGACGAGTCCGCTGCCGGAGCTCGGCGATGCTGAGTACGGCACAGAGGTGCTGCAGCTACCCGTCGACAAGTCGGAGGTCGAACTCGACCGGGAACTGGTAGCCAGAGCCAACGCTCTCGGCCTCAGGGCCACTCTACCCTCGGTCTCCGGCTACAAGCGCAACACCTCGAGTGCCGTGTCCAACTCTAGCGAATCGACGTCACAAGAACGAACCTTTTCCACCGCGTCAGACAGCTCTGCCAGTACATATATCACGCCACACTCCTCCATCTTCAGCCCTCCAAGTCCAGGCCCGGCCGGGCCCGACGCCGCGTCAAAGCCGTCCAGAAACTTGAGCTTTTCTCCCTATGAAAAGTACCTGGCGCAAGATGGCCCCACGCTCGACCCGTCCAGGTCACGCAAGTTATCTACCCCAGGCGACGGTTCCGCCCAGAGCATCTTCAGCTTCAGCACCAGAAAGACCCTTTCCGGCATCCGGGGCCGCATGAGGTTGAGGAAAAAGCCGAGCCGTTCCTTTGGGCCAGCATCGTATGCACGCCTGCCCCTCCTCTCAACTGAGGTCTACCCGTAGGCAGTTGATTGCAGCCTTCGGCACGTTTACTGACCATCGTTTGCCCTAGATCGTGTCTGGTTTGTCGGACTGACTTTAGCAAGTCGACTCCGCTGCAAAACCTCCCGTGCGGCCACGCTTTCTGCGCAGGTTGCCTCAGGACCATGGTCGAACAAGCGACCATGGACGAGACTAAAATGCCTCCGCAGTGTTGCATGCCGGTACCCGCCGAAAACATTCAGGCGATCCTCGAAACAGCTACCCAGGAAGGATTCCTCAAGGCGGTTGTCCAGTTCAGCACCCCGTGGGAGTCGAGGATGTTTTGCTCCAAGGCTTCCTGCGGCGAGTTCATCCCGTGTCGAAAGCACGTCGATCCCAGCGCCCCCTTTGCCGTCACGTGCCGCAAGTGTCACACGAGAGTTTGCAGCATCTGCAAAAAAGACGCTCACCCCGTCGGCAAGGACTGCCCCAAGGACTGGGAGGTAGAAATGGCGCCCAGGGTCGGGAAGCAACCGGGCTGCAAGAGATGCTACAAGTGCCGGGGCTTGGTTGAGTGCCGTCAAGGATCAACGCACTTGACCTGCCCATGCAAGGCGCAGTTCTGCTCCATCTGCGGAGGAGTTTGGGATCCAGCCGTCGGCTGCCCAAACATCTGCAACAGCGAGGACGAGATTGGAAGACGTCGTGATTCGGACGAAGCGAGGACGGCTCAGGACAGCTTCGGGACTGCTGCGACAACAGATAATGAAGCGGCCGAGAAGCGTTCAGCGCGGCATCCTGCTATCCAAGGTTTGCAACAGGAGCAGGACAAGGCGATGCGGCGATTCTGTGGATTCATGGCCAAGATGAAGACCTCCATGGAGATGCGACAGTTGCAACAAAGGATTTCCCTGGCGGAAAGGGAGACGGAGCAGGTGGAGGAACTGAAGGACAAGCACGCAAAGGCGACAGCTCAGCTCGAAGATCGCCAGATCACAGAAGAGATGGAACTGCGATCCACACTCGAGCAGAGCGAGCGCAGCATCAAGGCCCGAATAAAGCACATGGAAGCTTACTGCGACGGGCTGGGCCGGCACCCGAGCGGGCCTGAGATGCCGCCCCGTGTGGTAACCGAGCAGAACCTTCGAGACCTGGGTCACCAGTACAATATCCGCGACGACATGGAACGCCAGCACCAGGCCAGGATCAACATGATGCGGGACCGCCAATCCAAGAGAATGGAAGAGCTGCTCGAGCATCAGGCGGTTGAGTTGGACGAGCTGGCAGACCGGCAGCGATCCGACAGAGACGAGATCGAGAGCACATTTACACGCGAGGGAGAGACCATCAACGCAGTCTTCGAGGCCCGCCAGTCCCGATTCACCGCGCGGTGGAATCTCGCCATCGAGGTGCTCTGCAAGGAGCTCGAGGACAAAGACGGCGTCCAGTATGCGCTTGTGTTGGCACCGAGCTGGCCCGGCACAGGAGGCAAGGATGATGGAGAATATACGGTAACCTAGGAGAATGGACATAATTCCGACGACAAAGAAGGCCCGACCAAGCCTTCCTGATCAATACGTTGCTCATGACGACAGACATTCTGTATCCTTTCTAGACTGGTATTTAGGTTATTCATTTCTCATCACCACAGCACAGCCATATTCATGACAGCACCGATCTCAACGGTTTCATTTGTGGACAGTGGTGAGTAGAGCAGCCGCAGAGKGAACACAAGGCAACGGAGGTCGTCAAATACATACGTCAGATATCCCTTCACCTTTCTTGAGTATGTACTTTGGTTGGGGGTGAAACCCCCCAGCTGAGAAGGGCGTCGCAAGACTCTACTTGCAGCATGTACGATAGTCGGACGGTGGGAGTGTTCTGTGGACGGAGGTGGAGGTCGGAACATAAGGCGAGAGACGTCAACCAACACGCGTACTTTTCCCAACCATGTTCCCTGGGCGACTCGGGATATCAACGCAAGGACCGTGAACCCACTAGTGCGATATCACTCTCACGTGCGTTCTTTTCTCAAACATTCATTTGTGCCGTGCTTATGCTCGTATGCTGTGTGACATTAAGCAGTTGAGGGAAGTGGGCGACCTGGAGTTATCCACCAGCATCGGAGCCATGGCCAGAGTACGGACATACTCTGTATTGGCGTACGCAACTCGGAAGGGGAGGTGAGACACTCCTTCGGGTCGGCAGTCGAGAAATCGGCTCACCGTTTCAGTTGGGCATACCGGAATGCTGTTGAGCTTCGGAGACGCTTCGTGTCAGGCAGCGCAACCCAAACAAACGCAACTCTAGGGTAGACATTGACACAACGAGCTGGCCACGGAGAGCCGCCGCTCGACTGCCGCTGCCATTTCAATTTGGACAATCGGCGCAGGACAGGATACCAATTGTGGAAGCAAGGGGCTGGCACCGTCGTGTTACACGATAGGTTGCGCATACTTGTGCTTCGCGCATATTGGACAAAGCTCTGCCGATCAGAGACACTTTATGCAGATCAGATGCACCTGTGCCCGATTTGTCACAAGCGGTCACACCGGGTATAATCGGGCATTTCAGCCCCAAGACGCCCGTCTCGATGAATCATTGGATATGGCTCGCAGCGGGGTGGTTGTTGCTGTGGTCTTGTGACGGTGGCTGTCGGGTTGAGTGAGACATGTTGAGTGAGACATCGTTCAGCTCACTGCCTTAAACAAGGAAGTCGACGGCAGCAGACTGAGAATAGTCCGTAACTCCGTACTCCAGGTGAAGATGGTGAGGTGAAGATGGTGAGGTGAAGATGGTGAGCTCGAGGGGCACCACCACCCGTTACAGCGCGCCGCCCTGTCGGTGCAGCTCTGCCCATGGCAAAGTCCAATGCCTCGGGACTTGCTTCGCACTTCGCAGTCAGGATTAAATCCCGTGAGAGCCTTGGCATGTTGGTTGCTCGTCTCGGCGTGTCCATTCAGCAAGCCAGGGGTTGCAAGCTGGCTCACGAAGAAAAGCGTTAGCAGAAAACGGCGCCGCTTTTAGACTTGCTCGAGGCACGGTACGTCCTGAAGTTGAGTCGGGCTAATGGATTTTCCGCCCACCGCTCAGCTTCGCAGATTTTGGGGTTTCCGGGTCACCGCACGTGACTTTATCGGCTGGCGGGGCACTCGGCGCCCCACGGCGCGGAAAACCCTGGTGAATTGCACATAATAGGTGCCGTCCACTTTTCAACACCGAAGCGAATCTTTTTGCCAAATTCCCGTCTCGTCGCCTCAACCACTCAACGGCCGCTCGCGAGCACAGCACGACAAAACTTCGCACATCACAATGGATTCCTCCAAGGCCCCCGTCAAGCTGGTCAAGGTGACCCGAGTTCTCGGCCGAACCGGTACGATGCCATGGTTTCCCCCGAACCGCCGGAGCCAGAGACTTTGCAGAAAAGCTCTTCTCACACGACGACGGCGGGCGACGGACAGCAGAATGGCTAATTGGGATTTTCGCAGGCTCTCGTGGTGGTGTCACCCAAGTGCGCGTCGAGTTCATGGACGACCAGACTCGATCCATCATCCGAAACGTCAAGGGCCCTGGTATGATTGCGAATCCAAACCCCCCAGAGCGACGAACATGCGGCGGAGGGACTGACTTGCCGTGTGCTTTTCTGCAGTTCGCGAGGACGACATCCTGTGCCTGCTCGAGTCCGAACGTGAAGCCAGACGTCGGCGATAAACAACGATGGGGCAGCGGGTGTTGGTTGTATGAAGACGAGGGATGGGTTGAGGAGCACGAGGGTTCGGGTCGTCGATTCTCGGGGGTTGAGGCGCTGGGCTATTGTCTCTTGACGGACGAGCTGTCGATAGAGCAACCGGCAGGCTACCTGGTCGGAAAATATCTAGGCTCATTCTCATCGCTTATGGTTCTGGAATCCGAAAAAATATTTGATCGGCTATCGGCATCGATTGTTTGTCTGGCAAGGCGGTGCTCGTGGTGTGTTTTGCGAAGTTGTGGCGGCGAGTGGAGGAATGTGGGATTGCACGGCACCAAATATCGACATGGCACCGAGGACCGGTCGTCCAGGTCCTCGGCCACTACGTTTTCGGAGCGGTGACAGCCTCGACCAACCGCAACTCGCACGCTGGCGTCTTGCATGCGATCGACATCTTGCGCGCCTGAAGTTGCTCCTTGGTGTTGTTGGCCTCAGTCGATTCGCAGTAAAGGGGCACGGTTCCGGCCTCAAGTTGCACCTTTGTAGAACCAGTCGGAGAAGCAAACCGTGGCCAACGGCTCCAGGAGGCGAGCACCATGGGTCGATTGCGGGATGCAGGTTGCGGCAACCACCACCAGCAGAGCGTTTCCAAAACTAGGCGCTTGTATGTAATGCTTCTAGAGGTCTGTCCTCGACGGGGATCCCAAAACGGGGTTGAGTATACGATTCGGTCACGGGTTGTCACAGCTTGCAACTCGGAAACGCCGTCCTTGCCCTCCCGGGCACAGAGCACACACAAGCAGCACATGTGAGAAATAAGCGACGATTCTGTACTCGTACTTCGTACATATCAGGTGTTATGGACAAGGCAACGATGGCGAGCCGGAGCGTGGTGAACAGCAATGCAAAAAGCGGCGTGGCGGCAACTGCCCGAGTGGGCTTAGTGCCGCGTGCTTCGGCACGGCAGCCACCAGCAGCGCCAAGCGTCCGTCGTCATCCGTGGCCAGCTGCTACGAGAAGCGACCCCGTACCTGGCCGTGAGAACAGAAGCCACACTTCAACTCGGCCCATCTGCACAGCCTCCATCCCTGCCTCTCGCTGCCTTGATGCCGTCGCAAGCTTGACGCACCACCTCGGCATCTCTTCGTCGATTCCATTTCGTCCTGCATCTGCGCCTTCGCCTGCGCCTGTGCCTGCGTTGAGCGCTGACGGACCGCTCGACAGGCCACTGGGCTCGGCCGAGAGCGTCGCAACTTGGTCTGAGCCATTACTGGGCTCTGGCTGGCCCGCCAGCAAACACCACCACGCGTTGGCGATAACCCGCCCGCGCTTCTATCCGCTTCCACCGGCGCGCCATCGAACCGCTGAAGGCGCCAGGCGTCTCGAGCCGACCCGGCGACGGCGACGGGCACTGCGAGGCGTCATTTCATAGCGTCGTCCCCAGCAGCCTGTACCCCCAGCATGGCCGACTTCCGCGATTCAGGCGAAGACGACGCCCTGCCAGGCGTGGAGCCTGCGGCGAAGCAACAGCAGGCCGACAAGGACGGCTCAACGGCGGACAATGCCTCGAGCGCGAAGCAGAGTGGCGAGGGTGGCGATGGCGTACCGCCAGCTCAAGGCCCTCCCGGCCAGAAGGGACAGCCTCCTCGGCCAGGCGTCGATCCTGCGCTGGCAAGGCAGGTCAACCAAGTCATGGCCTCTGAGGTAACTCTAGCCCCTGGCGGATGAGTTTGAGCAACGTGCTGAGACCAAACAGCTCGGGATCCCGACCCTCCTGAACCGCCTGAAGCAGAGTGTGGCATCCGCAACGGTACTTGCTGCCAATCCATTTCGCCCGCGTGCCGGCTCGTGAATGCTCACTCCTCTCAGGAATACGCCCTCTTCCTCAAGAAACGATCTGTCCTCGAAGACGACCACGCACAAGGCCTCAAAAAGCTCTGCCGCCTGACCCAAGAGAGCTCGCGCCGTCCCGAGCACCGACAAGGCTCCTTCGCCCAGTCCTACGACGAGATGATTTTCATCCACGAACGCATGGCCGAGAACGGCTCGCAGTTCGCCGCGTCGCTCCACCAGATGCACGAGGATTTACTCGAGTTGGCGGCCAACGCAGAGCGGGGTCGCAAGAGCTGGAAGACCAACGGCATGGCCGCCGAGCAAAAGGTCGCCGACCTCGAGCAGTCCATGCGCAAGAGCAAGGCCAAGTATGACTCCTTGGCAGAGGAGTACGACAGAGCGAGGACGGGCGAGGCGAGGCCCGGCGGCGGCAAGGTGCTCGGCGCCTTCAAGGCGCACAAGTCGGCCGCGCAGCAGGAGGAAGATTTGCTCCGGAAGGTCCAAGCAGCAGACCAGACGTATCAAGGGCACGTCAATTCTTTGCAGGCCGAAAAATCACACCTCATCTCCTCCGCGCGTCCGGAAGCTGTCAAGGCGCTTCAAGAGCTGATCGCGGAGACGGACTCTGGCGTCACGCTGCAGATGCAGAAGTTTGGTAGGTGACGCCCTTGCGCAAAAGCCTCGCAACCCTCGTGCTGACCTCTACAGCTGCTTTTAATGAAAAGCTCCTTCTGGGCAACGGCTTGATCGTGAGCCCATTTAAGAGCCCTGGTGGCGACAACATGTCTCAGCCTCGGAGCTTGCGCCAGGCCGTCGCGGCCATCGATAACGTGAGGGACTTGAATGAGTTTGTGGCAGTTCAGCATACGAAAGTCCAACCCAACTATGAAGTCAAATATGAGCGGAATCCGGTTCGTGCCCGCGCATCTGCACTTTCCAGATGAGCCTCGACTAACCGCGTCCCAGCTCCTCAAACCTACCACTTCAACGATAATCCCACCTACACCACAGAGCCTGAACATGCCTCAGGCAGTTGGCCAAGCTGCGGGCCAGCAGGGAACCTCTTTTTCTCAACAAACCTCCCCCGTAGGTCAGCGGGGCAGTACTGGGAACTTGGGGCCCCCAGGAGGGCCTCAGGGGTCGCTGAACCAGGGGATGCCCCCCCCTGGTGGCCCTCAAGACCAACAACCACGGCAATTCCAGCAGCCCCATACCCGGAGCTTCAGCCAAGGCAACACGTTGAACCAACAAAGCGCCCCGCAGCAGCCGTTCGCTTCGAGGAACTCCGTGCAGCCCGCTCCTCGGTACGGCAATGGCAGTACGGTAATTTCTCAAGGGCCACCTCAGCTGGGCGCTCTGCCTTTCCAGGGCTCCCAGCCGCCAGCTCAGCAATCCTCGCCTCAGCAGTCTGGCTCCCCGTTCCAGCCTCCACAGGACAGACGGGGTAGTGCCGGCGGCTTCCGCAATGCCTCGTCCGTATACGGCGCGCCTGGCCAAAGCCCGCCCCCTCAGAACGTCGCTGCGCCATCGAAACCCGTCTATGGAGTATCCCTGAACCGCCTATATGAGAGGGATGGTCTAGCTGTGCCCATGGTCGTATACCAGTGCATCCAGGCCGTCGACCTGTTTGGACTGGGACTCGAGGGCATCTACCGGCAGTCCGGCTCGCTGAACCACATCAATAAGCTCAAGGGCATGTTCGACGCAGGTATGCTGGCTTCGTCGTGCCTTTGCACTTTTCTCTTCCCACGCTAACCCCGATCGCCCAACAGAGTCCCAGAATCCTGCTCTCGACTTCCGGAATCCGGAAAACTTTTACCACGATGTGAATAGCGTGACGGGACTGTTGAAGCAGTTCCTCCGTGACCTGCCGGACCCGCTCCTTACCAACGAGCACCACGATGCTCTCATCATCGCAGCCAGTAAGCCGTATTGCCCATCTGCCCAACGGCCGGGCCTTTTACTAATGCCGCCTGCCTCAACAGAGAAAGGCGACGACATTGTCCGCCGCGATTCCCTCCACGCCATCATCAACGCCCTCCCCGACCCCAACTACGCCACGCTGCGTGCACTCACCCTGCATCTGTACCGCGTCATGGACAACTCGCACATCAACCGCATGAACTCGCACAACCTGGCCGTCATCTTCGGCCCGACGCTCATGGGCTCGGATCCGAGCACGGCCATCGCCGACGCGGGCTGGCAGATCAAGGTCATTGACACGATCCTGCAGAACACGTACAAGATCTTTGACGACGATTGAGCTGCCGTTGCTCTGGCTAACGCAGGGGCGCGATAGCGTTTCGTTCCTGGGCGCGTCGTGTTCGGGTGATTTTAGCTGCTCCATGGGGTCTCCTTTATCGTGTATGAGTATTTAAAGGGGCATGCTTGCGTTTGCTTGCGTTTGCTTGCGTATTATGCATCTATTTGTACTTGATTTCGCCGTTGTTTGGCCCCAGCGGCTGGACAGGTGTTGCAGCATGACGGGGGCAGCCGTGGTAGGATAGTCTAGCGAGGTAAACGCCAAACTCGACGCCGTAGTTTCAACGCCAATGCTGCTGCTGATGTGTCAAGTTTGCCGAGCACGAGGCATCTACTTTGAGCCCTGTCCCGTGTGGTTCCATACATGCACTTCACACATTAACGACTTAGCGGCAGCAAGAGCAGGCAATACAACGCAACATCTCAGCGACAAGGGTTCAAATCCTCTGCTCAACAAATGCTTATACTCAAGACACCAACCCCATGCCATCTACACTCGACAACGCCACCTGCATGCATGCGAGACCCATCCAGAAACCAGCAATAAAGCACTGCTACACCATGGCCATGTATTCCCTCCCTGCTGTATCTTCCCGCTCAAGCTTCCATCTCGCCACCATGCTCTCCCGTGTTCATAACGTCGTACTGGGGGTATCCCGTGTTGAGAAAATGTGCAACAGTGAAAACAACAAAACAGAGGACAAAGGAAAATAGTTCCAGGAAAGCGATGCGCCGCGTCTGAGGATAAACATTGGTGTCGTAATAGGAGCGCCAGTCAACGGTGCTAATTGCTGCGTTACATTCGCCCAAATGGCTCGTGTGATATGCTATGTTCGTGAACCCCAGATCAAAAGGCATCACTGGGTCCTAATGGCCTCAAACAGGCTGAGGCTCAGGCTCGTGTCGTTCTCGCCGACGTTGGGCGTGGGTTCACTCAAAATCTCCCATCGCCGGAGCATAAACGGAGTGAGCCGTTCCTGCGACGCCGGCCCCATGCCGTACATGGCGCTCATGCCCCTGGCGGCCGCACTGTAAGGGATAGATGCCTTATCCCTGTGTGTAAGCTTCAGGTTCTCCGCCGATGTTGGCTGCGGCACACTAAAGAGGTAGTATAGCCGCGGGTCGGATGTTGTGCTGGTGCTCGCTGCGCCGCCCGGCATGAAGAGGATGAGTCTGGCGCACTGAACTCGAAGATCGTCGGGGAGAGCATCGACGAGCAAGACCGCAATGTCGAACACTTCCTGGGATAGTGCGCCTCCGGTGGTCTGCGGCTGGGAATCCAGCTCGAGGAGGAGGCCGCAGAGGACAATGATCATTCGGGCTCTAGCTTCGTGGTTCAGCGGGACCGGTATCCTCGCAGCGTTTGACTGGTTGGGATTGGAGCTCTGTAGAGGCTCCGGGGATATACTGTTCAGAGTGATAAATCTCAAGAGCACAGGAAGCCAGTGGCTCAGGACTTCTTTCTGAGCCTGGGCTCGCTCCTCGTCTTTGGATGCCACAATTTCCAACAGATCGGAAAGCTTCTCCACCAGATTGGCCGTGAGTTGGGCCGACTTGGATGGCAGCTGGCCGGAATTGATGGCCTCAAGGACTCCAAGCAGATTCTCGGCAAGGTGAATGCGGTGCTCGCTGATTGCGTCGTCCTCAAAGCTCGTAGACTTCAGCGACGGCATCAGGTCCAAGAACCTTGCGTGGGCCTGATTGCTCAGATTCCGAGTGATATCCTGGCTCAAGCACGGCAGCATACCCGTCCACATAATGTTCCTAGCCTCGATCGCGCGATCCATTGCCTTGGCAAAGGCTTCGAACCGCGATGGGTTATCGTCGTCCATCTCCCCCGCCCCCGAGCTTCGCTGCGGAACAGAGAGGTCCAGGTTGAGCTTGAGCTGGCAGAACGGCATTGTCAACTCATTTGCGAGGCCAAGGATTTGGTCAAACGACGTCTCCAAGCCCCCGTTATCGTCTGGTATAAGAAGCTTGGTGATGATCTTGTGGACCAATGCAGTCGCACCAACCGGCAAGTTTCCGATATTCAAGACGTGTGCCACCGCGGTCGAGTCTGCCACAACCAGGTATTTGAGTGTCTCGAGGAGGCGGTCCTCATATGCGGCATCGTCAAGCAGAAAGTCGCGTCCGGGACCGCGGTCTCGCAGCGCAGAGTACTCGATTAGCGCATTTCTTATCATCAGGAGCAGGCCTTTGGGCTGTTCCGATCTTGCCGATTTTTGCTGGATTTCAAACCGATATATCTCGTCACTGTCAAGAGACGTAGACTTGGGTAATGCCGTTATGAGCAGCTGCAGGAGTTCCTGTAGATAGACTGCCGACCCCGACGGCGTCACGCCGGGATACAGCGGCGCCTCTTCCGCCGCAGGGGTTCCGGCGTTCGCTGTGTGAAGCATAGTAGATATCGATAGGCACCCGAGGCTGACTAGGAGCGGGAATAGCTCCAAAAGGGGTGGACGGTCCATGAGTGTCCGAATGTGGCTGACCCAGTCTGCCATGAGTTTGTCAAAATGCTGGGTGTCGAATATCCGGAGCCTGGTGAGGAGCGAGGAGAAAACCCTGCGGCTCTCGTCTCCCTTGGCCCAGCCAGCTTCCAGTTTCGGTATGATGATTCGAAACAAGCGATTCATTGTCGGGTGATCGATGATGTTTCCGCTCGCGAGAAGCTTGTCGATTTGTTCCGATACCTCGCCCTCGGCACCCTGCGTTTGCATGGCCATGTTGTCCGAGACTGGAGAGCATGCATCGATGGCATTGCTTCGGTCACTCTGGGCAAGTTCCCGCACCAACTGTATGGCAATCTCCTGCTGGAAAGGCAATCTCCGTGCCAGGCTGGAGAGTGCCGCCAGCAGCGGCCGGGCAACGACTCCTTGCTCGCTGCTTACAGCCTTCAGTCGGTCAATAAGAAGTCCGAACAGAGCGTCCGCGCACTCCAGGGCCAAGAAGACCTCCAAATGCGAATTGACAGTGTCGACACAAGCTGCCAAGACTTCGACATCTGAGGCAGTCGAGCAGACCTTCAAGATATGTGACAGCATAAAAAAGTCATCGACGGTTTCGAGCATGGCGCGAACGGAGTGGAATATGGACAAGGCGATGATGGAGTCGACTTTGCCAAGGAGCTCAGTTGTGAATACGTCACCAAGATGTGCGCCGATAGCAGTCTGAACTGCCTTGCTGCTGTTAGAGACTCTCCGCAGGAGCTTTCTGAGGGGGAAGCATTTCGTTTGTGCATCGGAGTTGGCAAGGTGCGGAGATAGGCCCAGCGTGTCATCCACGCATCTCAAGGCATTCGAGATGTCATGAGCTTCGTCAGTCGTCGAATATTGTCCGGCGCGCCGGAGAAGATTGCTCCTCTGGGCCTTTTGGCTTTCGGGCAGGCAGTGAACAGGCAGCTCGATGAGTAGTCTGGAGGCGCAAGGCCCATTATTCGGGTCGATGTCGGCGGCGTCATGCAACCCGCCGCGTCCGATGAGCCATTGCATGTAGTGAGGAACAGAGAAGAGACGGGATCGAACGAGCTCAGCAACGAGGTGGAAGACACACTTGCTGCGACGTCGGTCTCCGGGGCGTATGTCACTCAGAACATCCAGAATGGGCTGCGTGGCATTGATGTTGAATGTGCTCCACGATTTAATGAGCCTTGCGACAATATAAATCTTGGCCAGACCCGGTCGGTGGACAGACGTAGCCCATTCCACAGCAATCTTGACTATCTCGGATTTGTCATCGAGGGTTGCCCAGCATTTTGCGGCGAGATGCCGGCCGTTTTGGCCTTGAACGGCCGAATCCACAAGCTTGACGAGGTCTTGTCGGCCTGCTGGTCCGGAGGTGGTGTTCGCCACCAAGAGCCGCGAGTTTCTCGCGTCAACTTTGTGATATGCGCCTTGAGAAAGGCCATCATCGACGGGTAAAGACGCTCTCAATGTGTCTCGATACCTGGGCCAGAGATTCGGAGAAATGAAGCTTTCTGGGTTCCTCTGGATGAGAGCCTTCAACAGGCCCGAGATCTGGCTTGATAGCTGTATCAAGACATCCCGATCGGGGTCGTTGTAAATCTTTCGGTTCCTAGTCAGCCTTGACATCAACAATATGAGAGATAAATGGAGCCACGTACAGCATGCAGGTGCCCCAGTAAGGCGTAGGTCAGTCGGCGTCCATACTTTCGCGATCGGAGAAGATCGACCCAGGTTATCTGGGCAATTACTATCCACATGGGTATTCTCGACTGAGGACTGCTTTCCAATCCGCACACGATCCAATCCAAGTAATGGTCGCGGTCTAGAAGCTGTTCAGAATACAGGCTCGTCGCAAGCCGAATTCTGTAGGACCATGTTAGCCTTCAGCAGTCATGAATGGACTCGACGGGGTGGATGGAGCTTACGCGTAGGTTACTCTGGCTTTCCAATCTGCCTCGCCAAAAGCCGACACCACCGCCTCGACGAACTGCTCCACGAGGACGGTCCAATCCCTTACCCATTTGGACTCGCCACCCATGACGAATGCTCCGCCAGCGCCTTTCCTCTTGAACGCTCGAATCTCGTTGGCGCCGACGCACTTGGCAAGCCAAACAGCACGCTCCGTGGGCACAGTTTTGTTCAAACACTGGTCGAGGAGAGTCCTTCCCCGGATTCCGTGGGGGATTGTCCGGCTAAGGCGTCGAAGCGAGATGGTTGGGTTTGCCAGGTCCTTGAGCCACACCTCGCGCTTGGTATCAGTCAAGGTTACCCGGGGCGGCGGTTTGAAGGTGGAAGGCGCGGTGATCTGGCCCCGATGCCTCCGCTGGTTCAGGACTCCCATGAAGATGGTCGCCAGAGCATTGAGGCCGCTCTTCTGCTTCAACGGAGGGATGGCCAACCGGGCCGACGCCGCCTCGTTTTGGCTGCCTCGGTCCCAGGTCCCCTTCCCGATCGCGTCGTGGCTCCATTCATCCTCATGGTGACGGCCAGACCAAGGGAAGAAATCCGCATGTCCCGAGAAGAGGCCCTTGCTGAAGAGGTCCCGGTTGGGGGCGTCATGTCGGTTGGTCGAGACGAAACGCGGTGCGGCGGGCGGGACCTCGACAGTGTACGGTTTCGGTCGGGAGTCCTTCTTGACTTGCGCGGGTGCGAGAGTCGAGGTTCGCAGAGTCCCTGCCGGGAGTTGGGATGCCTGTGGGCGGCGTCGCGGCATGGGCATCGGAACGTTGTCGGGCTCTTGCTGGGAGGCGCGGGACAGGGCCGGGCTCATGGTGTCCATGTCCGTGGCGTCGGACATGGGCATCATTCGCGACGGCGTGAGGACCTGCGGCGATTCTGTGGCTGACGCGGGCCCGTTGCCCAAGTCATTGGACAACTCGAGCCGCAGCTTCGACCCGCCGCGCCTCGGAGTGGAGACATGATGGCGACCTTGGGCAGCATCGACCGGCTCGTTGGTCAGGTCAGGATGGGCGTCCTTGCGTATGGGCGACGTGGACGTGGAGAGATATTGCTGCGACAGGGAGCGCTGGTGATGCGCCGGCCGTTGGACTGCCAGCGTCGAGCTGGGCCCTCGTTGCGGTTGTCGCGGCGGGACGCCCATTGGGGGCCTCGAGGTCATGATTCGGACGGGCGACGGGGAGCCATCCCGCTCACGGCATGCGACGAAGGAGAGGGATGGTTTGGGGCGATGGGGCGGACGTCGTGCGAGGCCAGGCGAAGGGGCCTGGCCGGAGAGGACTGGATGTGGTCCGTTTCGTCCGATGGCAGCGTCGCCGCAAGGTCGATGGATGGCGCGACGAGCGGCGGCCGACGCAGAGGGTATCCAGCAGCAGCCAGGGAGCAGCAGGCCGCGTGTATGGGTATGCAACGGCCTGCGATATGGCAATACAAGAACGGGGCAGAAGGGGGCACGGTATGCACGAGGCTCGTGAGATGGCAGGAGGGACGTCTGAAGAGACACAAAACGCGATGAGAGGAGTTCGTCGCCAGAGCCGGGCAAAGTGGGTACAGGGCTAATGGCGCCTGAATTGGGGTGTGACAGTGGGACCCAAGGAAGCCAGCTACCTACGAGTACAGGCAGTGCCCTGCACGCTGCACAGTAATTCAGCAGGCGGATTACGCGATCGATCGGAGCACGGGCAGCGCCGGGTTCTAACGTCTGGATAGGTCCGTTCTGGGTGCTGAAGCGGCCGGGGCCTCTTCTCAGCATCATACGCCCCTGTTCCTTGTAGCTCCTCGCCTCCTCTCCGTCACTTGGAGCTACACCGATATTCTACCAAGGCGAATGTATTACAAGGCACCTCTCAGAATGCGATTTCTACCTGATTTGCTACGAAGTACGGAGTACTCCGTACCCAGTACATTATACCTTGTAAGGTACAGAGCTGGAGCCTTTGCACACTCCCGTCTGGAGTGGACGGAATCGCACGGGGAATTAGGGGCGTAGCTCGGGAGCCCCGAAGGAGGGGTGCGGTGAGAAAGCCGGCAAGCTCCCAGAGGGCGGGGCTCGGAACAACAGCCAGCGGGAGCCGTGCTGTAAGAACTTGGGTAGCACCACATGCTGGCGAACAGGTACCGCAGCCCCGTTTACCGCGGCTCTGGCGACGGGGCAATACTTATCCACTAGCAATCACGACTCGTCCGTCCACTGCGCCCCCACTGACTGCGCGCACCCCCGCGCTCGCCGTTGCATTGGTCGGGTGCACGCCCGTCGCCTCAGCACCACGACCTTGTGGCCTGGCCTGAGCGGGTTTGATGAGGCATGGTTTGAGGCACGGTTTGATGAGGCGCGGTTTGATGAGGCGGTCCTCGTATGCGTTCTGGAAGGCTCCGCGAGGCGCCTCTGCGGCCGGTGCGCTGCTTGGGCTCATTGACGGCTGACGTTGGCGGCGTGAAGACAATGCTGCTGGGCTGGAGGAGCACGAGTAAGCTCCCTGCTCGGCTCGGATCCCCACGGACATGTCTCGTGGCACCGACCGACTGATGCCGTGGGCACCATGCCGATGCCTGTTGGCTCCCCGTGTTGGCGAGATTCCAGCCCCCTACTCCGTACATGGTACAGCAAGCGGTCCCTGATGCATCATCTATCATCTGCTTTCCGGTCGCCTTCACGCCTGCCCAAGGCGTACTCGTACTCTCCCGAGCCCCCCCTCCCCCCAGGCCAAACAGGAAGCACTACCGACTCCCATCCGTTTATTACAGCATTGCCTCTGTTTGTCTCAGTCGGCAGTCCACCTTTTTGTTTGCCGAAGCCAAAGGGAGCCTGCAGTCGGAAACACATTCCAGCAACCGCTGCACCTCCCACGTTGTGTCACCGCAAACGAATGCAGCCACCGCCCTCCCTGCCGCATCTCGGCGCCCATGCCTGCAGACTGCTGATTCTCGGGTGCCCTATCACGGCGAACGGGGTGGTTAGCCGTCAATTGCCGTCATTTGTGAATATCGGCACCGGAGATGGCTGGGATATGAGGGCTGTGTTTGACGTCTGTGTTCAGCGGCACTGTTATTGTACATACTTGCACAGTCCAGACTCCACGAGGTGGCGTAATGCACCTGGTTGATGTTAAAGCCAACTAACTACCCGCCCGATGAGACACGAAACGCCGTTGGCCAATTCGGCGGAAGCCATCCTGTCCGCGGCGAGGTGTGTTCCTGCGAAAATGAGGCAGCATCAAGGACTCAGCACAATTGCCTGCTAGTCGGCTAGTTGAGGACGGGATGGGGGCCCGGCAAGAAAGACAATGTTGGCAGGATCGTATGCAAAGGGCGGGGTGGCCTCGAACGTCTGCGTGTCTCTTCAGTGGACCCGACGGGTGTCTTACTTAACGGATTTTATGTGCGCAGCTTCGGGATAGCGCTGCTCCATTCACTGCGGCATCGTAGCATCTGTTGGCAGCGGCGTTGGTTGGAGGACTCGAGGCTTACCTTGGGTGGCCACTGGACAAACCATGGGACTCGACCCGCCATGACTACAGAATCATTCATGGTGAAAATGAGAGCCATCTAGCCAGGGCCTTTGTCAATGAAATGCTCATACGTGAGTAGGGATGAAATCAATGTGTCTCTGAATTATAGGATCCACGGTGCTCAGGCCCAGCAACGAGGGGCTAGAGACAGGACGCAGGGGGCCCGCGAGACACAGCACATGTCCGCAACCGGAGCCCTCACAGCTCACCAGCCTGGTCGACGCTCCATTCGCTCCAGCCCTTCTTCTCCCCAGGCAACTGAATCGACTCCCATTCGGCCCTGGTCACCTTCTTCCACTCCTCGAGGGGAATCCAGCCGATATACGCCCTATCGCCGAACCCGCCGATCCAGTACACGTGCGTCACTACAAGCCTCATCCACTCGCTCTCGTGGATGCGGTTGCCCGGCAGCCAGTACCTGGCATCCCGGTGCTTCTTAGTGTAACACACGGCCAGATCCGTCGCCGTGGATTCGGTCCCGTCGATCGTCTCCAAGTAGCCAAGCAGGGAGAAGCGAGGAAGGTTGGCCGCCGAGTACGGCACGGTGTCTGGCGTCCCCGAGCGCTCCGGGGCCGTGTTGTACGGGCAATCACGAGAAAAGAAGGGGATGTAGGCGGAGAGCCGGGAGTAGAAGGAAATGCGCTTGGCTGGCGGATATGGAGGCGTCCACCGCAGGGACAGTGTGATGTTGGATCCGGCGCGCACGTTCTTGAAGCTCGTTCCGATATTGATGGCCAGGATAGTCGGGTTGCCATCGTCCTCACAGTCGGCGATATAGTCCATCAAGCCGATGGGCAGGCCTCCTAGTCCATCGGGGCGCCTCTCAAACGTCTGCAACTCGTGGTGGCCGTCGGATTCGTGCGAGGAGGAATCGGGGAAGACTGTCGAGAAGGTAGCGAGCTTGGACAGGCCGAGGATGCGGCGGCCCATGACGGCAGATTGGTAGCTCGTGGGAATCCGAGTCGCCTCGGCCGAGTTATCGAACAGCGCGATCGGGCTCTGGGCGGCGGCGGCAACCCCAGAGAGGCCCGCGACGACCTTGAGGAGCTTCATGACGACGCCGGCCTGCTTGGCATGTGTTTCCGAAACGTTGCTGCGAGAGCGGCGTAGGAAAACGCAGCGCGGCGAGCGAGGAGTGCGGATATCGACGAGCAACGGGTATGAACGCGATGGACGGATGAGGGGTTTATTAGCATTAAGTAATTGAAATGCGGGACAACACAAGACGTTCCCCGTGACGACGGGGGCACCTGATCAAGCGCTGGCAAGCGGTGGGGAGATTGATAAGATTAGATCCTGGGCCTCGGCCGCAACGCGTTGATGGTGGGAGACGGCGCAACGGCCGACAACGGCTAGTAGTCTGCGTCTTGGCCGCAGGCTGGTAGAATCTCTGGACGGGTAGAGTGGAACGCGAAGAGGTTGATGATCTTGCGAACAGGCCCTCCTCCCCGAGACACGAGAAGCAGTGGCCAAAGCGGGGAGACGGCTACGGTCTAGGGTAGGTCGGCAAGCAAGGGGGAAGTCGGCACCGGAACAGGCACAATGCCAAGCAAAGGATACACGACGGCTGGGAATACTCGGGATTGCAAAAATGCGATGTTGGCTTGGTTGGCATGCCCGGCAAAAAGCCATCGCATCATGCCACTCATTTGCCCCGCAACTCGCGTGGTGCTGCTCATCTCGATAATCTGGGCAAGCCGATGTGCAGTGGGAACCGGCCCACAAGTTCATAACGGCGAGGAGCCAGCGCAACGCCACAGGCTGTCCTTGCCAGATTAGAAGAACGGGGGGATTCACGTTCGCCGTTGATTGGAATGCACCGCCATTCGGCAGCAGGCCCAGCCTTGCGCGGCTGAACATCGGCCGCTGCAGCGCCTGCAAGAGGCGTTACAGGTGCGACAGGGGCGATTGTTGCCCCTGCAACGATGTTGACCTCGCTTCCCCGCCCGCCCAATGGCATGCTGCCAGACACCCAAAGCAGCATCCACCTCGACTATTAGCCGGTACGTACCAGCAACCCAAAGGCCGCCCTGCATCAGCATCCCTCCACCTCAGGCCTCGACGACAACAGCTTTCTCTCGCATCGCAAGCTGCATTCTTGTCCGTTGGCGTGCTGTGCAGCGCGGCGTGCAAGGCCAGGAGACATTGCGCCTCTGAACGTTGAAGCGATCATCAGCTGAAACAAAACATCTCCGCATCGCCTCGCTCGTCTCCCAGGCCCGTAACACCGCCCACCAGCTGTTGTTGTTATTGTTCTTGATATCTTCACCTTCGCCTTCACCTTCACCTTTGCCTCCACCGTCGTCTTCGACATCAACATCGACAGAGCCAGAGCCCTGCCGCCGTTGCACCAACAATGGCGAGCTTCATGGCCAACTTCTTCCCTAGCGGCAAGGACAAATTGTCCAGCGACGCCGCGGCTCGCCCTTGCACGCCCCAGAGGGGCAACAACAACAGCTTCATCAACCCCCCGACTCCCCAGGGCAGCCCAAGCAAGAAGACGATCCCGCCTGGCGCGCACGATCTGCCTTCTGCCTTCGAGAATGCCATGACGCTGAATCCCGGTGGCATCGAGGCGCCTCTCCGGTTGACGCGCCCCCAAAGCGTCGTGACGCCGCTGTCCCCTGACAGGACCAACGCGCAGCCTCTGGATGAGGCCACCCTCAACGTCGATGAGAGCGTCATCCACAAGGGCCCTGCACCTGGTAGCCCCTTGAAGAAGCAGGGCCAAGAAAACACGCCGCCAACGTCGCGACTGGCGGGCACCGACTCTCCGTACCAGCACAACCATGCGGCGATATCTCGCCAGCTGCTGTACGAGCCCAAGGAGCGCGAGCGCCCCGTCACGCCCGCCGCCAAAAAGTTCAACACCTCCCGGGGCCTGACGGCCGAGGAGCGAGAGATTCTTAGCAAGCCACATGTTAAGAGACTGGTCAATGTGACCCAACTTTGTCAGTATCCCGAAGCCACTAACCTGACGTTTGATTACTGACAAAGACTGTAGATTTTCTCGATTATTACTTTGATCTTCTCACATATGTTGGCTCGAGGCAGAACCGTCTCGCCGCGTTCAAATCGGAGTATCCGCCTCCGCCCGAGACTGATGAGCAGACTCACAACCAGATGTGGACCAAGTATGCGGGACGAGAGCGCGCAAACCTGCGCAAGCGACGCGTGCGCCTTCGACAGGGCGATTTTCAGATCCTGACGCAGGTTGGCCAGGGCGGCTACGGCCAGGTCTTCCTGGCGCAGAAGAAGGACACGCGCGAAGTGTGTGCCTTGAAGGTCATGAGCAAGAAGCTTCTGTTTAAGCTCGACGAGGTCCGACACGTCCTCACAGAGCGAGACATTCTCACAACGGCCCAGAGCGAATGGCTGGTCCGGCTGCTGTACTCCTTCCAAGACGACAAGAGTATCTATCTTGCCATGGAGTACGTGCCAGGCGGCGATTTCCGCACCTTGCTTAACAATACGGGTGTATTGTCCAACCGACATGCTCGGTTCTACATTGCCGAGATGTTTTGCTCCGTCGACGCCCTGCACCAGCTCGGATACATCCACCGAGATCTCAAGCCGGAGAACTTCCTGGTCGACTCGACTGGCCACGTCAAGCTGACCGACTTTGGCCTTGCTGCCGGCGTGCTGGCTCCTTCGAGGATTGAGTCGATGCGGATCAAGCTCGAGCAGGCGTCCGAGACGTCGGTTCCATTTGGAAAGCCCATTGATCAGCGGACCGTATCCGAGCGTCGGGAGAGCTACCGTAACATGCGCCAAAACGACGTCAACTACGCAAAGTCGATTGTGGGTTCGCCTGACTACATGGCGCCAGAGGTCCTTAGAGGGGAAGAATACGACTTCACAGTGGACTACTGGAGCTTGGGGTGCATGTTGTTCGAGGCCCTGACCGGATTCCCTCCATTTGCTGGTGCCACGCCCGACGAGACTTGGCGCAACCTCAAGCATTGGAAGGAGGTGCTCAAGAGACCCGTGTGGGAGGATCCAAACTACTTCCTGAGCAACCGCACATGGAGCTTCATCACAACGTACGTTTCGCGACGCATTGACATGCTGGATCTAGCCGCTGACCCCCTGACACAGATGCATCAACTCCCGCACCCGGCGCTTCTCCAACATCCAGGACATCTACAACCACCAGTACTTTGCCGAGGTTGACTGGCAGACGCTGCGGCAGACGCGAGCGCCATTCGTCCCGGAGCTGGACTCGGAGTCGGACGCCGGCTACTTTGACGACTTTGGCAACGAGGCCGACATGGCCAAGTACAAGGAGGTGCACGACAAGCAAGCAGCGCTCGAGTCGATGGCCGACCGTGATGATGAGATGAGCAAGAGCCTCTTTGTCGGATTCACATTCAGACATCGAAAGGCCGCCGGGGAGGATGGCGGCAGCCCGCGCAAGAGGATCCCGACGTCGGAAGCGGAGACATTTGGGACGATGCTCTAGGGCGAGCAGTGGAGTCTGGGGAGGAGCTGGCGGGAGTGTGCGCTTCGCAGGGCGATGCTGTGAAGTGAAGTGAAGGGAGTGGGATGTGATTCTGGGCCCAAGGGCCTTCTTCTGCGAAGTGTTATTTCTACGCATGTCGCTTTTCTGTCATTGCTCGAGGCATCCGATGCAGACTTTGGCGGCACACGATGGGTGCGTGTTCTCGTTGTTCCCTTTGTATGCCACGCAGCCGCTGCAACGGCGACTGGCTGTCTGGATTCTGAACAGGAAGCGGGCAAAACCGGCACGGGCCGTGGGGGTCAAGGCGGTATGAGCGGTCGCAACTAATACGCGGATTGAGGGAGCGCCGCCGTTCTTTTGGCAGCTACGTGCAGGAGTCCGTGGTAGAATAACTGTATGATCTTGATGACCTGTGTGTGCCTCCCCTCCCCGACAAAGGCCGGTACGGAGCGTAGTCTGCCCTGTCGCGAAATTACTGCCAAAACCGACAAGAACCGTGCTTAGGTGCTGTACTCGCTGAAGCATCAGAGATTTAGAGCTCCGTGGACTCTGTTGTGCGGGCGCTGGCGAGGTAGCCGTCTTGTCGAACTTTAAGCTTAAAACTCTTCTAATGTTTAAATATCTTTTTCTTTATCAAGATATTTTTATACTGCTTTTTCTTGGTCTTCTTGGTCTCGATATCTCCTTCGTGATACGCACGCGGCTAGCATCTTGATAGTACCCTAGAGCAAGTACGAAATACAGAGTACACTCGTCTTAAGCCTCCCACCTCACCCACGTCAGTCATCACGCCGCCCGATATGACGATCCCTACGCCGTCCAACTACACTGTTACCATCGATAACGCTGACTGCCCGTGTATGCGGTTGAACCTGCGGTACTGCACGCGGTTCCGGTGCGAGGGCATGCTCGACGGGCATTATCACCCGCGGTCGCACGGCGTCGAGTCGATGCGCGTATAATAGGGTGCGACGGGGTTGCACGGAGATAACGTCTCGGGATACCGTCTACAGCGGCTAGTATAAAGGCGGAGGAGGTCCCTTTGATAGCCTAGGCAGTTATATGGCATTGGCATGCAAAATAATAACACGGGCCGAGCTATATAAGAAAGAGGCGCCCTTGAGTTCTGGCCCGCGCGAGTTCTGGGGCGCATGCAAGTAATGCTTCTGTAACGCAGGACATGGCTCCTCTTTCTGTCGTAATTATAGCTGTCTTGGCGGCTGGCCTTGATGACACCAGCAGCCGTTCGCACGCCTCCCCCCAGCCAAAGAGAGAAGAACGCCACCACGCAGTCAACCAAGGAAAACAAACTCCCCTCCCGCCGGTAAATCCCGTCATCATCCATTGCATTGCGTTGCACCGCATCACTTATACCCTCCCGTCCCCTGTCCCCGACTCTCTATGTAAATGTGTACGCGAACGACCCCTCCGCCCCCCGGCTGCGTTGTCCTCGTAAGCCCTCGCCGCCGATACAAGCGATCCAACCCAGAGAGATGTTCGAGACTGAGAATCAAGATCAGGGAATAAAAAAGAACTGGCTCCCGATCCGTCTACGCTCTGCATAAATGACAACCCCAAGGACGTAAAAGCGGTAATGAAGAAAAACGTAAATCAATGTCGTCTCTATCCAGGTGGAGTTGGCCGCTCGCTCAAAGACTCATCGTCAGCCACTCCCACTCCTGCGCGCCAGCGGGGTTTCCAGCGTTGGGCTGGTGCGAGCCCAGGGGCATCATGCCGCCCGGCGCAATCGGCGGTCTCTGGCTCATGCCGAACGAACCGGACATCATGGTGCTGGAAATCGAGCCCATCCCGGACGCATGCCCCACAGACCGTCCGAGGTCGTGGGAGGCGGCCGTCTCGCCCGGGGCATCAATGTCCATTCCGGTAGAGGATTCGGAGCCGACGCTCTTGCTGTGCCTGCGCTGGCGCTTCGACGAGGCGGCGGCGGATCGAGAAGCGGACGACGCGCCGGGACCGGGAGTCGCCTTCGGAGGAGCAGCGGCGATAGGCACGGCGCCCTTGACGCCAATAGCGCCGGTGGATGAACCCATGTTTCCATAAGGACTGGTCGGGGTGCTGCCGGCCGTGTTGGGCCCGGAGCCGGGACCGCCGCTGGCCGGGCTTTCGCTTTCTTTGGGGCCCGTGGATCGGCTGGCCGGCGGTGACGCCGTGTTCTGCTGGCTGTTGCTCTTGGCAGCCATGGTGGACATGGACAGGGTCGAGCTCTTGCGCGAGGCGGCTGCCGAGCCGTTTGCGTTTGTACTTTTCCTCGACCGGGTGCCAGATCCAACGGGGCCGTTGCCCCCCGAGCCTCGGTTCCTCTTCTTGATGACGTCCGTCTTCAAGCTGAGCGGCCGTACAACGCCGTGCAGCTTAAGGAAAAGACCACAGGCATTGCACAGAGGCTGGCCCTCCGGGTTGCGGCGCCACAGCGGCGTGGTCTGGGTGAAGCAGTTGGTGCAGGTGGTTGGTTGGCTCCCGTCGTTTTGGCTGCCGCCCGTCGCCGCCTGCAAATTGGTCGACGAGTCGCGCTTCGAGCCCGGCGGCGAAGACGGCCGGCTCGGCGCAGCCGAGGAGAAGCCGGACATGGTACCTGGGGCGTCTGCTCCAGGCGAGGTCGGCAGCGACTGAGCAATCTGCTCGAAGCCGCTGTGCTTGGTTGCCAAGTGTGCCGGAGTCGAGGCATTGCGGGGGATCTTTGGCTGGCGCACATCGTTTCCATGCCTAAACGACTGGGACTGAGATCGAACCAGCCCGGAGCCCTCCCAGTCCCCATTGCTCTCGACGTAGTCGGTGGTGGTGCCTCCAATGACGACCTGCTTCCGGGGCGGGCCGCCGGGGAAGCGGGCCGCCTGCGTGCTGAATTGCCCTGGGAGCGAGGCATCCCATCCTAACGAGCCCGCCTCGTCAACGGCCGACGAAAAGTCGCTCTGCATTCCCATATTGCGGTCGCCGAAACCACCACCATCCTCGTCATCCGAATCCCCGCCAAAGGAGAACATGTTGTCCTGCCGCATCGGGACGTTGGGGGACGCACCCTGACTGTCGGGCTGGAAGACCTGGGCCGGATCGATGTGGCCAAACGAGCTCGGGGTCGTGCTGAAGGCCGAGACGGGCTCGGACCCGGCTCCTGTTGCGGGGTACATGCCGTTGGCGCCATTGCTGGCGCCGTTGTACATGAAATGTTGGCCCTGGCCCATGTTGTTGCCCATGTTCTGGGGCGCGGCCTGGCGGAAGCCCTGCGATCGCTGCTGCTGTCGCATGTCTTGCGATCCAAAGTAGAAGCCATCGTTGTCCGACATGGGAATCGGCGTCGAAACAGTCGACTGGTACGCCGAGCCGGTGGGAGAATAGAGGTCTGCGGTGTTGAGCGACGAAGATTGAACTGACGAGTTATTATTGTACATGGTAGAAAAGGGTCCATTGGGTATCATCGGAGAAGTCGAAGGAGAGAAGGAAAAGTTCTGCTGAAAGTGCGCGGCCGAGCTCATGACGGGGTCGCTGTCCATGAAGGTGTCGAGGTTGAAGGGAACGCCGGGGTTGCCGCTCGATAGCTGGTGATGCATCGCGGCCTGGTTGGTGTTATCCAGGGAGTAACCTTGGAGGTCAGTGTCCGATTCCAGGTTGTGAGCACCGCCCGCGGCGCTGCTGTTGACGGCAGACACATGGGGAGAGAAGTTGGCGGGGCGCTTTCGGTTCTGGCCAGGAGAGCATCAGCATGTGACTCGCCGACGGTGTCAGGGGAAGGATGGTGTCATTCGGGATGATGTGACGGGAACGGAACCACTGTGGGGGAGGGGGAAACAGGTGGTGTAAGAGTGACCAAACGGAGATGTGACAAGGGGCGGAAGAGGAAAGACAATAAAAATGCTCCGCAACAGGAACGGAGACCGGAACTGGCAGGGCAGGGCAGGACAGGGCAGGGCAGGGCAAGGCAGGACAGGACAGGGCAGGACAGGGCAGGGCAAGACAGGGCTGGGTTACTGGGTTACACTCACGCGGCGTTCGTCGATGCTCGTCTTGCGATGGTGACGGGTAACGTAGTTGAACTCGCCGGTCTGGGACCGCTGGTGATGGGGCACAGATTGGGGCACAAAGTGACTTGCGGAATCCCTACGCGACTTGTTGATGGGGATGGCCGATGGCGCGGCGCCGCTGCCGGATGCGTCGTCGGTCGACTTGGACGGCAGCGGAGGCGGCGACATGAAGCCGGCCGGGGTGCCAGCCTTGTCGGCAAAGATGAAATCGTCGAGGCTCATCGGCTCTGCGCCGCCAGCATGGTTCCCCGACGTCTTGCGCAGCTGGGCGATGCCGCTGGGAGTGTTTTGCGTGTTCTGGGAGTTCTGCGCGGCCTGGTTGGCGAGCCTGTGAAGTGGGAGGAAAAGCCTCGAGTTAGCGCTGGGGTCTCGTCGCAAGCAACATGGACGATGATGGATGCAGGCATGGAAATGCCCGCAGCCGCGCGGGGTCTTGCGCCGTACCGGCTCTGGTGAAGTTGGTTGCGGCGCTGGAGCCCCTCGTCGTGCTTCTGCCTGCGCATGTTGAGGGCCATCATGCGCCACGTGAGGTTCTCCATGCGCTGCTGGTTGGGCAGCTGCTGTTTGGTGGCCTTGAAGAATTTCCAGACCTGCGTCGCCAGCGGGTCGTCGTCCTGCATCTGGTCGATGCTCTGGGCCGCATCTGGGCCAGCGCTCCGCAGCGAGGGAAAAAGCGCCGGGCCCAGCAGGTCGTCGCTGGCGTTGGTGGCGGCGGCGTACGTGCGATTGAGGTCGCCGTTGACAAGGGCGCCGCCGTTGGTTCGCCCATGGACATGGTCGTGGTCGTGGTCGTGGTCATGGTCGTCATCGTGGTAGTCGTGGCGGCGGCCGAGGTGGTGGTCGAGGTGGTGGCCACGGCGGCTTCGGGCATCTGGCCGGCGGGGGAAGCGAAAGTCGTGCTCTGTCGTGGTGGGATCCATGGCGACCACGGGCCTCGAGGAGGCCGCGGGCGTCGCGGTGATGGCGGGCATGGCGGTGCCTCTGCGATGTGCGGTGAGCGAGATGCGAAGCCGAGGCTGCGTCGGGTTGGATGGAGGAGCGAAGTGAACGGGTGCAATTCGGGGTCGAGGCGAAGGTTGATGACGGAGAGAATCGGGAATCGATGGCGCCGTCGGTCCAGTCTCTGCTGAATGCTGCTGGCAGGCTTCAGCGGTTCGAGCGCCCCTCCACAGCGCCCCCTCCACGGCGCCTCCCCCCCACAGCGCCCACCCAGTGCATGTGCTGGGCTGTCACAGTCGAGTCGCCGAAAGTCCGGCCGGGCGGGGACCAGGCAGCCTTGACGGCTAGCGAACTCCAGGGCTGCACTCCCTCCCGGCTCTGGATGGCGCGCCGGATGACCGCTTTGGGATGGACGAGTTGATGCTGCAGCAGTAAGGACGGACGCCGTCCTCGTACGGGAATTGACAGTCGGCGGACCGTTCATTTCCCGCAGGGTGTCGACTGAAGAGCCTCCGTCTCTCCCGGTATTGCGTGTCTTGCGCTCCGATGGAGCATTCGCCGCGCGATGTCCCGACGACAATCCGACGACAATCCGACGAGGAACGGGGCAACGGGAATCTCACAAGGCGCACGACGAGGGCGGGAGTCTACTGAAGCAAAGCCATGCGAGGGCTGAACAACCTTGCGCTCAGGTTGTSCTCGTCCTCGTCCTCTGCGACGAGGCGCGACGGCCGTAGCGAACTCTTTGCTGCGAGATGCGCAATAGTAGTTTACATGGCCGCGGCCAATTACCCTTCCTAGCACGCCACAAACTCGGAGGGAAAGGCACGCGGGCGCAAACCGCTCCGTACCCTCGAGTCCAATCCCGTGAGCATCCACGGCTGATGGATCGACATGTGCTTCAACGGGGGAGGGAACGAACGAGGCACGCGCTCACAGCCTGCTCGCAATGGCGGCAGCATCGAACACATCGACATCGAACACAGATGCGAGCTGACTTGGCCTGCTTGGCACTTTGGCACGCATGGCATTGATGGAACCGGCTGGGCCCAGGGGATCCCTGTCCCGCCACAGGCTCCACTGCCGTGGCGTCCCACCATCTTCTGCACTCGACCCTTCACCTGTGACGAAATGGGCGGCTAGTGGCCTGGGATCCTGGAAACGGGCGGTGGGCGGTGGGCCCTCGCTGCAAGTGGTGCATGGCCCGCGCCCGACACCGGCAGAACCTTAGGAGGAGGGTGGCTCTCAACTTTGTCGTCGTTGCGGATGAATGACTTGGGCACTGGGCACCGAGTCAAGAGACACGGGCGCTGGCATGTGCAATCCATGCTTTATGCTCGAAAGCACCACAACTGAACGCACCGCAACGCTGAGGAGAGACTTGCAGAGGGCCAGAACATGTTCGCGGGGCGCACCGCAGATGCAGCCGACCTTCATTCGCACCCGCGGCGCCAGCCAACCTTGCAATGCTGCCTCGGTGAGGCTGCGCGGCAAGCCTCCGATGCATGCATGCATGCAGGCCCGGCCCCTCTTGCAGCGCACCAGCACCAGCACCAGCACCAGCACCAGCACCAGCAGCTCTGAGCCGAACGTACGACGAGAAGACGAGAAGGGAGGTGCGTGCAGCCGCCAGCCAGCTAGCCCGCCAGCCAGCCAACCAGCATCCAAGCGAGCGGCCATCGCCTGCCCGGGACAATATCGGTGACATGTGCTCCTCGTGGCTCGTGTCCGCCGCGCGCGCTAATTAACCAACAACCAACACCACGCCAAACCCGCCGTCGGCTGCCGCGCGTGCTCCTGAATCATTTGAGGACGCCAATAATAATCATAATACGAAGTCGGCATAAATAATGGAACGAGGCTGCCCTTCGATCCGTGCTGGAAGCTCACGCAGCACCACCATCGCCTCGGTCGGTCGATTCCCGCGCTCACGTGGGCCCCCTGGCCCCTCGCCGCCGCCACCACCAGGTCAACAGGACAACTTGCGACGTCGGCCCGGCGGCGGCGGACATGGTCGGATGGCATGGTTCGCGGAGGATTCTGGCGTTCGTTGAACCACACGGAGCAGCGTTGCGTGCTGGGGCGGCTGCCCGGCTGCCAGCGCCCCGTTTCTGCCTCCGCCGCGAGAGGCGCGAATTTGATGCCATCATTGGCGAATGCCTGCATCGGCATTGGCTCGTGCGTGCGCGGAGCCGGCACCACCAACAGCACCATGCACGGAGCCGCAGCAGCTCCCTGCTCCCTGCGAACGACGGCTGGACAAACAAACAACCCGCCCCGGGCCCAGCTCCACGAGAACTCCATACGAGCCGTCCGTTCTCCACGAGCGGCTCCTCGGTGGCGTGGCAAGTTGAGCGTGGTCGCGAATCCCCAGATCTGCACCCAGACTCAAGGGCTTCAGAGCAGTTGCCGTGGAGATCGCACGCCTCGGGTTCGGCTCGCCCTCCCCCCCCCCATCTGGCCCTGCGTCATCGCCTCCGGAAGTTCTCCCACTCTTCCGCGKCCGCCCCCCGCAGCCCCAGCTGCCCTGGCACACTCGAGAGTGACAGGGCGGGCACTCACCGCGATCCGTTCCACCGTTTGGCCATGCGGTCAGTCAGAACGCAGAGCTGGTGGGCAATGGTTGCCTGAGCCACATACTGCAACTGTCCTGCATGCAGCACCCCTGTCAGCCCCCCCCTCACCGGGCGCCACAGAATTAACAATGGATAAACGTAAGGGCTGCTATAAATGGTACTAAGACTTATCAAGACCACGATCAAAGTGCTTACGAGGACAATGAAGAATGATGAGGCTGTTGACGAAGCCCTTCTTGCTTTTGGTTCGACAAGGCGTTGCTAGAGAGTTGCCGCTGGAAGCGATCTCGAACACCGTGCTGAAGAGATGCATGTAATTACTACATGCAGCTCATGGAATGAACGGCCAAAAGCGGGCATCTGAGCCATCGGACGTGGTAACATCAGCGTTGGACAATTGTCTCATTATGCCACGTGCCGGATACCGGGAGACTGGTCTCCGATACTTCGTGGCCTAGGCCGTAGCAGCAAGTGGCGGCTCAAGGTTGGCTGTAAGACCGGCAGCGATCGATCTTCGCCCTTTACTGTTGCCTCTCTGGCCATCCTCGGTGACAGTCTATAGTCTTGCTAACGAGCGACGACTGTTTTGGACGCCGTTACTGCGCCGAGCATTTTGTCCCCCTGACTTCGTCACTCTTCTCGCTATCCGTGTTCCACGACATTGCGATGCTGTCAACATGAAGCACATCAGCACGAGCCATGAGTGCCCGCCTTTCCTTGGCCCATGTGATGTCACATAGAGGGACCAAGAAAGAGGCTTCTCTGCCAAAGACAACGTGTTTTATAATAACTGGAACATTCGGCTTGTTCCGAGTCTCGCGTGCTAGTCATACGTTACTGGCGAGGATTTGAAACCACCTCAGAATCCTTCATTACAACGCATTCGACAAGCCCGCCCAATAGCTGGTTCGCCACTGCCGACAAACCGTGCTGGAGCAATCTTCTACCCGTAGCCGGCAAGCTCAGCGGGCTCTGGTATCGAAATCTTCCTCTTTGGCCCCCAGAGAAAGGCAATACGAACATATGGTATCGTTCTGGTAGGCATGGTACTCGACGATGCCTTTGCTGCAGTCGCCCTTCCTGGGAGGGTTCTTCTGGCTCGCCTCCTTGCACATGGGGCATTCCTCCCGCTTGACCTCATAGCACTTCTTGTGCGCGCGGCACCAGGAGAAGGTAACCTTGATTCCGCACATGGTGAAGAAGGATACGGATCTTGGGGCTCGGATACCGAMACGTGGAGGGTGTCTCTGAATGGTCGAGCGCACGGAGCAGAGCTGGTCGATGTGTTGGTGAAGCTATGCGTCCTGGAACTGAGATGCCTAGACTCTGGGCTCGTGAGAAGCGGGCTTTATATACCTAGCCGGTCGCTGTCGGAATACGCGGTGCAGGTCCCGTTGTGCAGTGATGGACCGCAGACGCCAAAGTGTTTAAGACACTCGGCATCTCTGCGTCGAAGGAAGCTGGCACGGCCGAAGAGAAACGACGAGACCCTTCCGCAACTCTGATGCGGCTCGCCTCAGCCTAGCAATCCCACCTCTTGCTTGCAGGGTCGTAGCGAGTTAGTCGGTGTAAAGCGTCGCGTTCAACTATTCACCTCCCCGCAGATCGTGAAACAGTTGCCAAAGCGGCAGTCGCGAGAGCCGAATCCCGAGCGGTGTAATGCCATGTCGTCGCGTACCTTGTTGCCTTGTTGCCCTTGGAGTGCCGCGAATACACTTTCATGGTTCCTTTATTTGGCGAGTACTATATAAGATAAAATTCACCTCGTGCTTCGTTTGCCCTTTGACCTTGCTGTGGATGGTCTTCCGCGACGATGGCCTCGCACGTGACCCCCCTCTTTGCCTCAACATGGAGCGCCGCCCCGTCACAAACCTGGATCATGAACTTGCCATAACCCAACCATGCATAGGGCTTCTACTCCTTCGCCATGCAGCAACAGCCACCCAGCGGCTGGGCGGCGCTGGCGTACCGCGAGCCGTCAATCACCAACATCCTGATCCAGGCCTCCTTTCTGCTGGCCTCCAATGTCCTCAACCACGTCGTGGACTTGCTGCTCTATTGCGGACTTGTCGGACAGATACTCGTCGGTGTAGCATGGGGCATTCCGGGTGGTGGCATCCTCCCGAAGGAGGTTGAATCAACCATGGTCCAGCTCGGATACATTGGTCTCATTCTCATCGTATTTGAAGGTTCCGTGCCTGATCTGTGATCTGTCTCGAGCGTGGACTTGCCGCTGACACGTTCGCACTAGGAGGTCTCTCGACGGATTTTCGCTCCTTGAAAGCCAACATATTTCTCTCAACTGGCGTTGCGGTGACTGGCATTGGAGTGCCAATCGCCCTTTCATTCATCCTAGAACCACTGATTGGCGTATCAAGGCTCCAGTGCTTCGCGGCCGGCGCTGCGCTCTGCTCCACCAGCCTGGGTACCACTTTCACCGTCCTCCGATCCAGTGGTCTGACAGACTCGCGCCTCGGCGTGGTGCTGGCGAGCGCTGCCATGCTGGACGACGTGGTTGGGCTTGTCATGGTTCAGGTGGTCAGCAACCTCGGCGCTGCTGATGCGGCTCTCTCTGCAGCCACCACCTTGCGCCCGATTCTTGTGTCACTTGCCTTTGCAGTCTTGACGCCTGCTGTGTGCCTCGTCCTGATCAAGCCGATGACGTTGGCCTTGAACAGTCATCGACAGAGACACTCGGGCAGCCGCATCGACAAGCTGCTGCGTGAGAGAGGTGCGGCGCTTGCCACACACACCATGTTTCTACTCGGGATGGTTACGGTGTCGAGCTACGCGGGCACATCGAATCTCTTTGCGGCGTACATTGCAGGAGCTGTCATTAGCTGGTGGGACGTCGAGGTCCCTCACGATGCCCCCTTGGAGGGACCGGCGCAGCAAGGTGCCACTGCAACAAGTTCGGCTTCGGCTTTGGACTCAACGGACACCGATTCCTCCTGCAAGTCTTCTGGCCAGGCCGTCTATACGTATTCTTACGAACCTGTCGTCCAGAGGCTACTGCAGCCGTTCTTCTTCGGCTCCATCGGGTTCTCCATCCCCATCACGCAAATGTTCTCAGGCGCCGTGGTCTGGAAAGGCATCGTGTACGCCATTCTGATGTGCTTTGGCAAGCTGGCATGTGGCGTATGGCTGATACGCTTTCCCGGCGTGATGACTGCGATTAAGTATCATGTTAAACGACTAAAAGTGGTAGGGCGAGGTTCGATATCGACCGCTGTCGAGCTGCACAGGCGCTCGAAGCAGATGTCAGACGAAACCCAAGAGGAGAGTGCTGCGACAGAGCACCAGAGACAGGGAAACAAGGGCCCTGGTGATGACTCTGGTGACACCGTCTCAGCCCCAGACGGCCGCTCGCCATGCGAGAGCAATTCAGCTGAAGGTGCTGGATGTGACCAGGGACAAGCAGCAAGTATAAACTCATCCGCCAATCCGATGCGGCCACTGTCGATATACCCTGCGGCCATATTGGGGTGTGCCATGGTTGCCCGCGGCGAGATTGGCTTCTTGATCTCGTCGCTGGCACAAAGCAGCGGAGTGTTTGGAGGGGCCGACGACGCTGGAGTCTCGGAGATGTTCCTCGTCGTCACTTGGGCCATTGTACTCTGCACCATCCTCGGACCCCTGTGTACAGGTATGCTGGTCCGCCGGGTCAAGGCACTGGAGAGAGAACGAGAGTGTCGCGTTGGAGCTGGACTGGCTGCCCATACCAAGCATCCGTTGGGCGATTGGGCTCCCCCGTAGCTATGCATGGCAGAAAATTTATAGTGGACGTTGCTGACTAAGTGTACGACCCGTACGTGTATCTATGGGCTCGTCCCCGCCACGATCAGGCAGGCAAGCCGACAGCTCGCGAGCTGGAGTCGAGCATCGCATTCATCGACAGCTTGGCACGACGACGACAGTTTGTAGCGGCCGTCTACAGCTACTCCTACGCCACAACGGCTGATCATAGCACGAGGCGACTGCACGTTTACGACGCGAGCGATTTCGGCGCACCAGTGGCCCAGGATGCCCAAGGAGAAAAACTACAACCCGGTGCAGGCCCAACGAAAGGCCGACAAGGCCAAGGCAATCAAGAAAGGTGGGCAGCGATGGGGCGCAAAAGAAGGGATATTTTACTGACGCGGATGCATAGGCAAAGCCGAGGTGCAGGATCGACGCAACGAGAGACTGGCGCGCAAGAACCCCGAGCGGATCCAGAAGCAGTTGGACGATCTCAAGGCCATCACATCAAAGGGCGGCAAGCTCACGAGCCATGAAGAGCAGACGCTAGGCGGGCTGGAGAAGGAACTCAGAGCAGTGACGCGAGCGAGAGAGGCAGTTGGAGACAGGGCGCCGACATTCAGGGGCAGGCGAGACGACGGCGGGCCGGGGGTGCTGGGCAAGAGGAGGCGCGGCTCTCAAGACGCGTCCAGCAGCGAAGAGGAGGTGCCCGAGGACGTACAAAGGATCCCCATGCCGCGAGATACGCCGCCGCCGATTCCCAAGGGCGTGCTAGACAAGTGGTACTCGAAGCGACGAGCACGACGAAACGTAGAGAACGCGGCCAGACAGGAACGGGATGGCCAAGAGGGCGACGGCGGCACAGAGAAGGCGACGAAGGAGATGCCGGTGACGGAGCCCAAGACGGTCTACGAAGCGAAGCCTGTCATGCGCGATCTACGGCAAGAAGCTGTCTCGGCGTTTGTGCCGGCGGCGGTGCAGGTGAAGATGGCGAAAGGACGCGGACAGGGCGGGCTGATGGAGCCAGAGGAGGCGGACCGGCTGGAGCGAGAGGGGTATTTGAAGTCGACGCCGGCCGAGTCTCGGGCAGCCGGCGCAGCGCCAGCATCTCGAACCGTCACGGTGGAGGAGGTGGAAGACGAGGAGGGATGATGATGCCGGGCGTTGGGCGATGGACCCGCACCCGCACACGTGGATGACGACGGCCTGATTGGTCTCCGCCCAGCCGCTCCAACTACGAGCACGCCAATACAGCTCAACCCGTGTGCTGCGAGCAATCAAGAGCCTCGCGGACGCCTCGCGGACGCCTTCCGGATCGCAATCCGGCTGCCGGCCGGGGGGGTGCTGATTAGCAATCAACGTTGATTATCGGTCCGGGGCTTGGTTCGGTGCAGCTTATATTGCGCCTGTACGAAGTGGAGGGCAGTCGGCACTTGCAATCCATTGTGGGGGCCGACGACGATTCACGATGCAGGCCAGGCGTTCCCTGCCCATGGACGGCAGACAGCCGCCCAGGGTTTTGCACAGGAAGAGTCTGCATCCGGCCTGTGCTCGGATGCAAGTAGCAATCCCGCAGTTTTCATTACATACGGACTGCTCCACGCCAGCTCGTGTTCCTCCCCGCAGACCGAGGGCGGAGGCTCCACTCCGACAGCGGCTTCGCGCCGCGCCGAAACCCGACTTACAAAAACGTCGGCCTCCGCACCTTCCCGGTAGCTCTTAGTCACAGCTTTTTAACCCACCCTACGGCAAGGACTGCGACTGCCCTTATGGCCGGTTTTGAAGTTTCCACTCTCCTTTTTTTTTTTTTCTATATAATACCGCAGTGACTCGTCGAGAGGAGCATCGCCCGTGAGTCCCTCT
>LFRF01000029.1:60902-85957 GCA_001189435.1 Tolypocladium ophioglossoides CBS 100239
CCAGGTCAACTCGCGAGCGCTCCACGATGAACCGCTAGACGGCTCGGCGGCGTACGATGCCGCTGGCGGTGGCGGTGGAGATGGTGGTGCTGGCGCGGGCGGCGACGACGACAACAGCGCCGCGGATGGCATCCAGCAGCAGCAGCAAGGCGGCGAGCTGGAGAAGCGGGCCACGCGGGTGTCGACGGCGTCATACGAGGAGACGTACCCCGAGGGCGGGCTCCAGGCCTGGCTCGTGGTCCTCGGGGCGTGGTTCGCCATGATGTCGTCGATGGGGCTGATGAACACGATTGCCATCTTCGAGGCCTACACGCTGAACCACCAGCTCAAGGGCCACAGCGAGAGCACCGTCGGCTGGATCTTCTCCGTCTACACCTTCCTGGCCTTCTTCTGCGGCGTCTACGTCGGGCCCGTCTTCGACAAATACGGCCCGCGCTGGCTCGTCGTGGCGGGCTGCACGAGCACCGTCGCCGGCGTCGTGGCCATGAGCTTCTGCCAGGGTGCGTTCCCCCCCACCGCGACTGTGTCTGTGGCCGGCGTGCCGGGCTGACAGGGCAGCGCAGAGCTGTGGCAGTTCATCCTCTCCTTCGGCGTGCTCACGGGCTTCGGCACGTCGCTCCTCTTCACGCCCTGCATCGCGGCCGTGGGCCACTGGTTCCGGCGCCGGCGCGGCTTCGCGACGGGCATGGCCGCCACGGCCGGCGGCATCGGCGGCATCGTCTTCCCGCTCATGCTCACGGCGCTCTTCGACCGCGTCGGCTACGGCTGGGCCACGCGCGTCCTCGCCCTCGTCTGCCTCGTCTGCGGCCTGATGGGCATCCTGCTCGTGCGCGCCCGCCTGCCGCCCGCGCAGGACGCGACGGCGCGCCCGGACCTGCGCATCTTCCGCCAGGTGCCTTTTACACTCACCACCATCGGCATCTTCCTGCTCGAGTACTCGCTCTTCATCCCGCTCGCCTACATCTCGACGTACGCGCTGCACCAGGGCTTCAGCCAGGCCTTTGCCTTCAACCTGCTGCCCATCATGAACGCCGGCTCCGTCGTCGGGCGCGCGCTGCCGTGCTACTACAGCGACGTCGTTGGGCCCTTCAACACGTGCCTCGTCTCCGTGCTGCTCTCCCTGGTCGCGTGCCTGTGCGTGTGGCTGCCGCTGGGCCACACGGCCGCCGGCATCGTCGTCTTCTCGGTGCTCTTCGGCGCGGCCAGCGGCACGAGCATCGCCATCGCGCCCGTCTGCATCGGGCGCATGTGCAAGACGCAGAACTACGGCCGCTACTACGCCACGACGTACACGGTCGTGTCGTTTGCCTGCCTGATCGGCATCCCCATAGGCGGCGCCATCGTCCAGGCCAGCGGCGGGTCCTACACGGGGCTGATTATCTGCACCGGGTGCATCTACGTCGGGTCCGCGGCCTGCTTGCTGATGGCCAAGGTCTGGCACCTGGGCTGGAAGAACTGGCTGGCGGCCCACTAGCCAGCCAACTGGCTGCAGCGGCGACGGGCTGATTTCGCCGGTATGCGAGTTTTGCATGTTTCATTTCGCGTATGATACCCGGCTTCAACAGGTCTTGGTGGCTAGAAAACGGCTTATACGGACTACACCGGGGACGGGGCAGGCACAGGTAGGCGTCCATTGCCATTTTCAACACGGCCGATACACGATTTTCAGGGTACATATGCTGTAGAAGTACACTTTAGGCCAGAGGACATAAACAAGAAAGACGTAATGCTTTAGCCACATGGGTCCATGTGGAGGACATGGATTTGGATGTGCTTCCTTGTTTATGTCATTTTGCCCTTGTACGCGCAGCCCCGACACGTATGAGGATGCCGAGCCTCGCAAAGACGACGCTGGATGGATGCTCTCTCCTGCCCGGGGCTCACGACGGCTTCTTGGCCGCCGCCTCTATGTGCGCGTCGTGCAGCTCCGCCACGGCGGGGATGATCATGTCCTCAATCTCCGTGTCCGGGTCCTCGCGCGGCAGCTCGTCGGCGCGCAGCGGGCGGCCCTCGGCGTCGCCCCAGCCGGGGCGGCCGTGCTCGGCGGCCCAGGACGGCGGCGGCGGCACGCGCAGCCAGTTGTCGGCGCGGCCGGGGCTCACGAAGACGACCTCCCACTTGCGCGTGGCGAGCAGGTTGCCGATGACGAGGTGGTGATGGTAGCGGTCGAGCGAGTAGCGCGCCTTGTGCACCAGGATGGCCGGGTCCGTCTCCAGCTTGTACGAGACGATCATGCCCTGCGGCGCCCAGCCGTCGACGAGGTTCTTGAGGAACTTGGGCACGGGGTCGAGGTCGATGACGAGGCGCTTGGAGCGCGGCACGCGCGGGGAGGCGTCGAAGTTGTCGAAGGCTTCCTCGGAGGAGGAGGCGGCGTCGTCGTCGTCGTCGTCGTCCACGGGCCCGGGCCCGGCCCCGGCCCCGGCCCCGGCCCCAGCGCCGTCCCCAGCGCCGTCCCCAGCCGGGCCCTGCGGCGCCCGGAAGCGGCTGGCGGCGTCGGTCGACTGGATCTTGTGCTCGGCCATGCGCTCCGGCGGCACGAAGAAGTCGGAGACGGCGGCGGCGAGGTACAGCAGGCCGCGCGGGCCGAGCGGGCGCATCAGGCGCGCCACGGCGCGCAGCTCGTGCAGGTAGTCGCCGATGGTGACGAAGGGCAGCATCAGCAGCCGGCGCGCGTCCTTGGCGGCGCGGTACTCGCGCAGCACGGCGCGCACGCGGGCGTAGTCGGCGCCGCGGCGCACGCCCACGCGGCCGTCGGCGTCCTCGCGCAGGAAGTCGAGGAAGCAGTCGCGCGAGTGCGAGAAGTGGCGCGAGTACGGCAGCAGGCTGAACTGGCGGTGCAGGAAGACGACGGCGTAGCCGGCCGCGAGGAAGTACTCGGCGCTGGTGGCGCCGCGCGTGCCGGCGCTGAAGTTGTCGATGAAGCGCACCGTCTGGCGCTCGAGCGGCACCGTCGTGCCGCCCGACGTGACGAGCACGACGCGCCGGCCCGCCGCGGCGTGCGCGTCGATGAAGGCGCGCGCGAGCGCCGTGTGCTCGTCGAGGTGCCGCGGCGGCGGGTTGGCCGCGAAGTAGGCGTCCTCGGCGGAGGCCATGGCGATGCGTGTGCGAGCGTGCCTGCGAGCGAGCGTGCCTGCGAGCGTGCCTGCGTGCGTGCGTGCCTGCGTGCGTGCCTGCGTGCCTGCGTGCCTGCGTGCGTGCGTGCCTGCGACGCCGCGCGGGTGAGCCATTTCGCGGCGCCGCCTGATTATATTACGCCGCCGCCCGGCTGTGCTCATATTTTCGAAGCAGCTCCCATCCCGGCGGGGTTTCCGCCAGCAGCCGGACGCATGCAGAACAGGTCCCGGGGGCGCTGGGCAGGGAGTCCCAGCAAGGCCGTGTGCACAGTGCCCGAGGCGCCGCGCGCAGCACGCACGCGCCGCAGACGCAGCCCCGATGCCGCCGAGCCTCGGCCTGGTCCCCGGCATCGGCCCGTCGCCGTCGGACGTCGCGGGGCAGCCGCAGATTTCAGCGTCCCGTGGCCGGGCTGGTCCGTGCGCTCCGGCCTCCTCCGGGCGGCCTCGGCCGGCTGCGACAAGCCCACCGCTCACCGCTCACTGCTCACCGCAGGGCCGTTCCGAATAGCGGTGCCGTCTCTTCTTGTCCGCTCAAACCATCTATGCGTCTACACTGCATTTCCGTACGATAAGACGCTGCATATATACACGCGTGCATGCACGGCATTCCAAGTTACCCCGCCCCCTCACCTCCCCGGCGCCAGTCTCCATGCCCTCAGCGGCAGGCTCTGCAGATGCAGCACCTTGGGCTTGATGTACCACACGAACGTAGCAATTCCAAACGCCACGCACAGCACGTTGACCGTATAGTACCCGTCCCGCCGCATCTCGCACGTGCCCCCCCCGTTTTCGCATCTCTCCTTTTCGGCTTGCACCGCGCAGGAGAACGCCTCGGTGACGAGCGTGCCCTTCAGCTCGCCGTGGTCGGCCGACGCGCTGGGATGGCAGGTAGCCGCGGTGAACGAATCCACGAGCCGCAGGACAAAGTAGCGGGGAAACGTCCCGCCGAGGTTCGAAACGCTGCGCCTGTTAGCTTGTAGCCTCGTGTTGCCAGCGCAGACGCATCTGACTTACGTCGCGAGCAGGGTCATGTAGGTGCCCCCGATGACGGGATCCGAGACCCTGGCGTGGAATGCCGACACCGCAACAAACATGATGGTATTGGTAAATGTCGAAAACACGTGCTCGCCAATGACCACCAGGAGATACCACGTCGTCACGCCGTTGCTGGGGAACATGACCACGGTCAGCTGGGCCAACATGGCCGCGGCGAGCCGTCCCATGAAGCCCCAGCACCAAAGTCGCATTGGCGTGTACTTCTGCGACCACATGCCCGCATAGTAGCCCAGGCCAATCTCGAACGGAAAGTCGATGAGCACCGTCAGGGCCATGTTGTCCTTGCCGAATCCCTTCTCCAGGAGCTTGAGGTTCGTCACGCCATCGTTGGCCTGGAAGCCCATCTTGGCGATGAGGTGCACAATGATGATGGTCTGCACGTTCTTCAGCTTCAGGATGCCCCACATGATCTTGTAGACATCCCACACGCCGTCCTCGTTCTGCGACTTCTCCTCGCGCTTCATCAGCCCCAGTCCGATGGTGACGATGATATAAGCCCAGCCCCAGAAGGTCAGGTACCCGCCCAGGGACACGAGGCCTTCCTCCGAAGGCACGCTCCGGATCCATTTGTTGGCGAAGTCCTTTGCGTTCAGTGCCAGGAAGACCGTGTAGGACATGAAGTGGCCGGCCGTCAGGCCCACCGTCTGTGCCGTCGAAGCATACGAGACGTTGGACGGCGTCAGGAGCGTCAGCGCCCAGCCGTCCACGGCAATGTCCTGCGTCGCGCACATCAAAACCAGGAAGAACCACCAGAGCATGAAGCTCCACACCGTCGGGCCGCCCGGCTTACCCGTCGTCTCCATCATCTTCTCCACGTGCGATCCCAACCAGAGCATGCCAAACCCAGACAGAAACTGGATGGGGATGATCCACGTCTTGCGCCGCCCAAACCTAGGGCTCCATACCGCGTCAACAAAGGGGCTCCAGAATAATTTCAACGAATAAGGATATGATGCCAGGCTGAATGTGCCGATTTCTCCGTACGACATGTGGTTCTTGAGCAGAAAAGGGACCGACCCCATGGCCAAGCCCATCGGTATGCCTTGCAAAAAGTACAGCAACACCAGCAAGAGGAAATTCCTCTGGTCTTGCAGGGGCAGCTCGAAAAAGCCATGGTTGCTCGGGACCGGTGTCTTGGGCACGGGCTCGTCCAGGGAAAAGCTCTCGCGAGACATGTAGTTGTTGGTCACGTTATCCGCGTCCGGGTTGGCGACTTTGCGCCGCATTTCGACGCCGTTGCTCATCTTGCCGTTCGCATACTCTCCTTTCAGAGAAAGGGGAGGCGGGCGGTTAGACGTGGGCGACTTCGGTCGTCGCGCTCGGGCACCCCTAGGCGGCTCGTCGCGATCAGCCAGCGAGGTTGGCCGCTGCCGTTGGTCGACTCGGGCGTTCGCGTAGGCTCGGAAACAGAGGTTTTGCGTGTATCGTATACTCCGTACGTTGCAACTCGTTAGTGCAACGAGCGACGGTTCGCGACGGGTTCAGAGTGGCGTTGGGCGAGATCCGGCCCGGGAAGACGATGTAGTATCGGAGCGGGATGATTGCTGTATGCAAAGAGTGCAAGGTTCAAAATGGGAAGAGGATACCACGGGTCGCAACAAGTCGGCACGTCGATTCCAACCGCGATCCAGGCACCAAAAGAATGTGGGCGTTGCAGCCAACGAGAGTCGTCGATGACAGTAGCGGCGCACGAAGCTACCGTGGCCTCAAGGGCTTACAAATGGGGTCGCGGACGGGCCACCGGTGGCGAAAAGGCAGCCTAGAGAGCGAATGGAGGCGGCGCGAAGGCAAAAAGTGGGCGTCAAGGAAGCAGAAGAATGGAATCCATCAGATGGCAGCCCCGAGAGACCCAGAGACGGGGTCAATGGCTCACGATGCAAAGGCAGAGGCTTCGCGACAATGTCAGCGTGCATCCTCGTGGCTGAGACCCGCTTAATTACCACCGACGAGCCTCGGAAGAACAAAGATGCGCCGCATTCCAGGGGGCCTGAACAAACGTGGGGTGCCTTATCTTATCAGTGCCTCGGCGCCGCAGCCAGCGTCAACAGCAAGCACGCCAGACGCGAAAGTCAACAATGCGCCCATCCCGCCACGACGGCTCTTGTTTGCCTGCGCATCGCCTCTGCGAACCATGGCTACGGCTGCGAGCGCCTCCGAGGCGGCTCTTCTCGATAAAGAGATTGAGCACCTCCAAGCAGAAGGCAAGCCTCAGCACCGCCGGCGCGCCTCATCCCCTCGTCTAACATCCTGCAGTGGCCACCCTCCGAAAGACGCTCAAGGTCCAATGCTCAACCATCCTCTCCTCGACCTCCACCCAGAGATTAATCCAATCGGCCGCGTCATCAGCATCCTCGAGCCTCATCCGCCGACCCAAGAGAACCAACCCGTCGCGCTCCAAGCTCAGCTCCCGCTCCACCCAACAACACGCCTACACCCAGCAATGCATCTACCGCATATCCACGCCCGTCACGGCCTTCAAGATCCACGACCCGGACCCCAACGCCGTCGACGGCGGGCACGTCCTGGGCTTGCGCTTCGAAGTCATGTCCCGCGGGCAGTTTCTCCGACCGTACTACGTGATGCTCAACCGCCCGTTCCCGAGCTCGACACACCTCCGCGTCCACCGCCACACAATACCTCCCGCCGTGCCGCTGGCCGGTCTCGCCGTGCGGCACCTCCCCTCCCCGAGGCCCGAGGGCGATGAGCAGCCGCGACAGGACCTAGAGCGGTTCGTTCGGACGCTGCGGAGGGAGGTTACGCGCTACCACAACCGGCTCGGCGTGTCAGCGGACCTACGACGGCGGCTGGGGCTGCACGGGGCGACGGAGGCGAGCGCTCCCGCCAACTCTGTGGTGGAAGTGGGCATTGCGGACATAGAAGCGAAGCAGATCAAGCTGGCGTGGGCCGACGAGAGCAGCGGCCGGCTGATCATGGACGACGACGGCAACGTGCGCAAACTAGTCGTTTTTGGCCGCCGAGGCCGGGACTGGGACATGACAAAGGAGCTCTTTGGAAAGTACGATCGCATGGAAGACATCGCGAGGAGGCTGGAGGAGCGTAAATGAGGCGCCTCACCAAGTCGACAGCTGACCAAGATCCGCACCTCGTCAGAACCGGCATAGCTGCCGGAGGCGCAGGCTGGGATGTGAAATTCGAAATGAACTCTCCCGCCCCGCGTTTTAACAGGATCTGACTTCCCAGTCGACGGCTAGGGAGATACGTAAACAAAGTCCCGAAATGAGAGTTGCCACTGCGGGGGCCCGAGCACGACGAGGGGTCGGGGAATTTGACATCTGGTGTCAAGGGTAGCTTGTTTGGACACCTGAAGCGCAATGGAGCAAAGACCTCCAAGTATTTGTAAAGACATGAGATGACACTATTTTCACAGGATAAGAATGCGTACATAGCAATAGATACCCAGCCGTTGAGCACAAATGAATTCAATTGGCAACAAAGTCTTAATACTTAATACAAGAACCAGGCATTGTTATGCTTCCAACCCCTGCGCCATCGCTCCATGTCGAGATATGGCGCCCCCGTGCAAAGCACAACCCACAACTGCCCCTCAGAAAATGTGGTTCAATAATTAAAGTACATTGGGAAATGTTTCCACCAGGCCAATCCCATAAGTCGTCAATAAAAGGCGGTTGAAACTCCAAGTCTAATTGCCAACACTCATGAATGAGCAAGCGCTTAGATAAGGAGGACGGCGACGAGACCGACAACAGCAGCCACGCCGACCTTCTGGCCGTTGATCGACGCACCGGCAATGACAGGAGGGATGGTGGCGTTGCCGCCGGGGGCGGGGTAGCCGGTGCCAACAGGAGGGACGGGGTAGGAGCCGGTGCCGGTGGGAACGTAAACCTTGGTCGGGCAAGGGCCGTTCTGGCAAGCAGGAGGCTGCTGCTATGCCGGGGGGGCCTGAGTAGCGGGAGGCTGCTGAGAAGCGGGAGGCTGATTGGCGGGAGGGGCGTGAGAAGCAGGCGGCTGCTGAGAAGCGGGTGGCTGCTGATATGCCGGAGGAGCCTGAGTAGCGGGAGGCTGTTGAGAAGCGGGAGGAGCCTGAGTAGCGGGAGGCTGTTGAGAAGCGGGAGGGGCCTGAGTAGCGGGAGGCTGCTGCGAAGCGGGAGGCTGGGTAGCGGGAGGGGTCTGAGTAGCGGGAGGCTGCTGAGAGGCGGGCGGCTGTTGGGTAGCGGGCACATTGGTGATGGCCGGGACGGTAGCCAGAGTCGTGGCGGTGACAGGCACCGGGCAGATGGTGGTCGTCGCCGGGATGACGATGGTGGTCTTTCCGGGGCAGTTGGTGACCTCGGGGGCGCAGCTGATGATGGTGCTCACGCTGGTCTGGGTGATGGTGCTCGTGGCCCAGGTGTGAGGAGGAGCCGTCGCGACGCAGTTGCAAGGGTGGACGTAGTGCCACTCGCCCTCGTCGTTGTTGTCACAGCCATCCATGTTGATGTGGTGAGGAGGGTGCCAGACGTTGGTGCACTCCTTGGGAGGAGGAGCCTTGGGGCAGCCATCGGTGTCGATGCTGATGCCAAGGGGGAGCTTGACATCGAGGCCCAGGCAGAGCTCAACCTTGACCAAGTTGCCAACGTTGAGGCCGAGGTCGAGAGGCGATCGGGCCGAGTGGGCCGAGGCCACGGCAATAGAAGCAGCGATGATAGCAGACTTCATTATGAAGGTTGGACACGTAAAGTGCGGTGAAAGAGTGGACGGGTAAATAAAAAGCCCGGAAAACGAATGTGCAAGTGAGCGGATAGAGTCGAGTGTGTGTCCAATCGTGCTTATGCTGAGGAGGAGAACGCGATGTGGTCAGGGAGCGCCGCCGTCTTAAATATCCCACGACAAAGCCCATTCGAGCATCAATCTCGTACAGTACACTCCTTGCCCGAGCCACGGGCGTGATTCATGGGGAAATGAGAAACAGAAACACGACAGAGCGGTGGTCGGTCTGCTTGCATGCGATTGCATGTGCCCATCCCTGCTCCAAGAAGGCTCGGTCGGTTGACAATCACCCAGAGATTGCCGTGACTCGGGGGTCTCTGTGTCGGCTGGTGCGGCCGCCGGGACATAGTGCAGACGTCGGGTCTCGTCCTATCCCATCCAGAACATGTCTGATCTTCCTGCAGCCATCCCAGGAACCCCGGGCCGTGCGCACACCAGCAAGGGCCGCGGGTCACTGCCGGGCGGTAGGTAGAATCGGAGGGGTACCTGCGCTGGCGCAGATGAACGCGTCTGGGGGCAATATCATATGTGGCAGTGCGGTCTCGGCCGGGGAGTTGTCACCGAGGCGGTCTTACTCGTAAGGCAGACCACAAGTGGGATGTGGACTTTGCAGCCGTCATCGCGGCTGTTCATCAACTTCACCCTCGACACTCCCCAAGCCAGCAGCACGCACGGCAGTTCGTTGTTGATCCTTGATCGCTGCCAACACTTGCCCATGCTCGTGGTGACGTGCGGATCAATCCCCGACCCCGTCAACGAGGGATGGAGGCAACGTCTTGGCGCCCCTTTTCCTGTTTTGTGTTGGGTCGACATCGGCGCTGTCGTCCAGGCGGGGACGGATGGCAAAGTACAATTTCCGCGTGAGACCAGCAGGCCGACTGATCACACTGCAGGGCGACTGGGTCCGTGGCGTATTAATCGTTTCTTTAAATGGCATCCCACCGCAAAAGAAATAAAAGTCGCCTATCGGGGAAAAAACATCACGGCCATGGCGCTGCCCAACCAGTCGCGGCTTTTTGGTGGATTCAACCGCGTTTTCGAATGCGCCGCAGCGTAACATGGCCGACGCCGTTGATGGTTCGTTTCCATTTCGATCGACCCTTGCTGACTGGCTGCTCCAATCAGGCATGCAAGTACCTGCCGACTGCAGCATCACCCGGCGCTCGCGTGTCGCATTGCCTTTCGTTGGCGGCGGGTCGATGCGCCAGGCGGCCCAAGTTGCCGCCGTTGCTCGTATTCATTTTCCAATAGCCTCCGTCCACAGCGCCGTCCCCCGTGCATCCTCGTGTCATGCATCTGTCAACATTCAGCAGAACGGTCTGGACTGATGCCTTGTACGACAGACCCCGGGTTCTTCAGAGTTGCTTTTTGGCAGCGGCAAGGTCCACCGTGAAGCGCAGCTGACGTACAAAAGTAGTGTTGCGTGGCTTCCGGTGTTTGCAATGCTTCACCAGTCCAATGGCTTCTTGGCGGCCGGGGGAGCGGAAGAGATAAGAGGCTCGTCGGCCATGGCATCCAACCGTGGACCAGTATCGTCATCCAAAATAGATGGGTTAATCTTCCATAAGTTGATGTGCTCGTCCACAATGTCGTTCCATTTCCGGATCAGGGGGTGGGCATTGGCCACATCGGGAAAAAGAACGTCTTCTCCCTCTCCAGCCTTGACCTCAAAGGTCCAATTGCCATCTGGCGCCCAGTACTCGGGGCTGACGATGCGGGTCGTGCTGAGCTCCTCGTGTGCTTCCGTCAGCAGCTTCTCCGCCGCCAGGGCGGCCTCACTTGTCTGGCCCTTGAAGGCATCGGAGACGCCTTCCAGCGTCCCTAGAAGCTGCCCGGCCCTCTGGCCGATGGTTGCCCCCAGGCTGAAGCCTTCGTCAAAGCCTGACTGCATGCTGGAGTCCTTGGCCGCCGTGACGCCCTCTCGGTACCCGGCCGTCGCGTGCTCTGTCTGCAGCCGGCGCATGTCCGACGGGTGAGCCGCACTCTGCGCGTCCCGGTGCTCGGTTGGCGACGCCGGTGTCGACCCGAAAACATCGTCAAAAGGGTCAAGGGCGGTCGATGGTTCCGGCTCGCGCGACACAGCGCCACCACCCTCAGCTTGCGAGAGGTAGGCGTCCCCTGCAGAGGGCTCTATCGGCTGGAAGTGCATCGTCGATTCGGTGATTGCAGTGCTTCTTTGTGATGATGGGTTTCAGTCCCTGCCGAAGGGAGCAAAACAAAACRGGCGCGATCTCGTGTGCCCTGCAAATGTGATGTGATTTCAGTCTCTGCGGGTACCTTGCTGGCACAGTGAGCGGATGTTTGCACTGTGCTCGCCATCCAGTTTACTGTTGAGTTTTCCGCTGTGAAGACAGTGCAAGCACTGTCATTCTCACTCACCCTGCTGATTAATAGTGTACACTGCCCTACTCCGAACTGTACCTTGCCTCCTCCCTCGATGGCCTCCACTCGCACCTCCGACCTATTTGCCATCTTCCGCCGAGCCTCCCTTCTTAGAGCCACTATTAATAGTTGGATAAACAAGTTGCTTCTGAGCCGGACCTGTTTGAGACATATCAAGTTGGTTTAATCCTCCCTGGCGACGACACAATGCGAGGCTCTGCGGGTGGTGTGCTGTCGTTGGATCGCAAGGGAGGTCCAGAGGAGTTGAATGTGGTGTGCAATGGCAATTGTGAACCGCTGTGCTTGGTTCGACTTGCAGTCAGGTAGTCGGAAAAGTTGTAGATTGGGGAGAATAATTCTTGGAAATATTAAATTTACAATGTATTCGGTGAACCAATGTGTTGTGTGTAGCTTCGGGTGTGGTCCTGGTTGTAAGTGGGCTAGGGTATTGTGTCACCTGGAATATTGAAGGCGAATGCCTTTCCACCTTACGATAGGTACATGGAATAAACGGCTGGATAGTATCAGAGAAGTTTATATATAGGCAGGTAATAAATAAAAATAGTACGTAAAGGTGAGCTTTTGTTCAGCTTCGTGATGCGAACGAGTTGTTAATGCAACAGCTTAAGACATGAATCCTCCGTGGCGTAATGTGACGAGCTTCATGCTACGTTACGACAGCAGATTTTACGACTCTATGCTTCTGCGCAGTCGATAGTCTTGATAATCAAGAATCATGCATCATGCTCTCTTCCTTCTGTTACGACCGAGACTTCTAGCGTTGCACGCATGCCTCGACGATAGCCCTGTGGACGACTGAGTATCAGGATATCTCTATTGACGCATGACCAGGCTTCCAAGTCGAAGTTGGGATGAGTCGTGAGATGCTTTGGCAGCTGGCGAAGCGGCATAAGACATGGTCTAAGCTTCAAGGAATCGTCCATGAGGGTAGACTACTGCATGTCTTTCCATCAAATCCCGTCTCCCAACTGCGCCTCAGCCTTGCAACAGGCTTTTCACAACATTACAGATCGCGTCGCCAACCTCACGCGTCCCAGCCTGTCCTCCCATGTCTTTGGTTCGCATGCCGAGCCCACCAGCCTCCTTCAGATCAAACACGCGTTCCACAGCCTTTTCGATGGCGGCGGCCTCGTCCACAAGCAGGCACGAGTACCGGAGCATCATGGCCACGCTCAATATCTGAGCAACAGGGTTCACGATCCCCTTGCCTGCAATGTCCGGAGCGCTGCCGTGCACCGGCTCGTAGATGCCGTTGCACTTTCCCTGGCCGGGAATGCCTGAGATGCTGGCGCTCGGCAACGTCCCCAGACTGCCGACGATTCCGCCCGAGATATCTGACAGGATGTCGCCGAACGTATTGTCCGTGTGGATGACGCCGTTGAAGCCGCGCGGGTTCTTGACCATGAGCATGGCCATGCTGTCCGCGAGCTGATGCTGCAGCTCAATGTCCGGAAACTCCTTCTCAAAGACCCCCGACGTGACTCTGCGCCAGAGCCTCCCGCTCGCGAGAACGTTTGCCTTGTCCGCGCTCCACACGACCGCCGGCCCGCCGCCGCCTCTGCCGTCTCCGGACCGCCCCAGTATGCGCGCAACAGCTGCGGAGACGCGAGCACATCGCTCCACCTCACGCGGCGTGTAGACCCAAAGGTCGGACGCGACCTCGGGAGTCTCTTGCTTGGCCCCGAAGTAGGCGCCGCCGCAGTTCTCCCTCACGACGATGAACTTGGTGCCTCGGAGGATCTCGGGCTTGAGGGGAGATGCGTCGAGCAGGGAGGGCACAATGATCTCGCATGGACGCAGGTTTGCGAAGGCGTCGAGCCGCTGTCGGAGGCGCAGGAGGCCCGATTCTGGATTTGGCGAGCAGTTCACCCACTTGGGGCCTCCGACGCTGCCAAACAGGACGGCATCGCTTTGGCTGGCTTTGTCCAGAACCTCCTCCGTGATTGGCACTCCGTGTTTGTCGATGCTGCACCCGCCGGCGAGATCAAAGGAACGCTCAAAGTTGAGGGCTGGCCGACATTCCTCGATCACATCCAGCACCCTCAGGGCCTCCGTCATGACTTCCGGGCCCACATGGTCCCCGGGGAGGACCAGTATCTTGAAGATCGTGCCGCTCATGCTGATCCAGCTTGTCTGTTGGTAAGGTGAGTTCTATGACTTTGCGTCTCCGAGTAGGCGGTGCTGTCTCCCACCGGGGCTTAAAGAGAGACCTGCGGCCGAAGCTCGTTCCGAAACTCGGACACTTGGGCCGGCTGCTTGCACGCCGATCAGCTCCGAATTCAACACCGACCACGCTTATGACAGAACAAACCTTAATCGGGCGCGGGGGAGGGGGCTGACTCCACCCGGGCCGGAGCGTGCCACCGAGGCATCCTCATGCGAACGAAGTTTCGAGTCACCACCACCCCCGCGGTTCTCCACACTCACCGCTGCGATGACGGGGTATTTCACAAGAGTTGCTGAACTTTGTGACCTCGAAGAACTTAGAAACTGTGCCGCGACTTGAAGACTTCCGGCACTCTTCTGCTCTATTCTATCGTTTCAGCGAAACAGCGAGCAGCAGCCATGTCTCCAGGACGACTCGACGGCAAGGTAGCCATCATCCCCGGTGCTGCCTCTGGCTTCGGCAAGGGCATTGCGGCCAAGTTTGTGCAAGAAGGGTCAAAGGTCATCATCGCGGATCTCTCAGAGGAAGCCGGCATCGCGACCGCCATTGCATTGGGTGGCAAGTTCGTCAGGGCCGACGTTACCAAGACAGCCGACTGGGAGCGACTCCTGGCCGAGACCCTGAGCGCCTTTGGACAACTGGACATTGTGGTCAACAATGCCGGCGCGACATACCCCAACAAGGCGACGGAAGACGTGACAGAGGACGAGTTCGACCTCGTCATGAATGTCAACGTCAAGTCCATATACTTATCGACGACGGTTCTCTTGCAGTACTTTCTCAAAGAGAACCGCCCGGGGTGCTTCATCCAGGTAGCATCGACGGCCGGGATCCGACCACGCCCGCGGTTGACGTGGTACAATGCCTCCAAGAGTGCCGTCATCGTAGCAACGAAGTCGCTGGCCGTGGAGTTTGGGCCGAAGCAGATCCGCTTCAACGCCGTGTCTCCGGTTGTTGGCAGCACGGGAATGCAAGTTTACAAGACCCCATCCGTTGCGGGACGAATGCTAACGCGAGTTTGGCAGGACGCACTTGTTCCTGGGCAAGCCCGACACTCCCGAGAACCGCGAGGCCTTTGTCGCGACGGTGCCGCTGGGCAGGCCATCGACGCCAGCAGACGTCGCGAATGCCTGCTGCTATCTCGCCAGCGACGAGGCGTCGTTTATAACGGGCACTAATATCGAGGTGGACGGGGGGCGATGTGTCTGAGAAAGGGAGGCTTCTTGTCAGGCCGAGGACAGTCAGGCTCTTAGCTTCTGGCAGAAGACAGAATCGATATCTGATTGATCACAAATTTGAAGCGTTTTTCTCACATGTCCAAGGAAGGCAAAATGTAGGCCACCTCGATGGAGGTCGAATGCTCAGGAGTCAGGCCATTGATCACCAAGGCTGCAGGGGCAACGGCCCTATTACCCCAGACCTGTCAGAAGGTGACTCAGAGAAAGAACGATCTGGCATGAACGCGTCGGATTCAGCACGGTTCGGGCGACTCCTTCTTTCCGGCTGCTACCAGCAACTACTAGCCGCTATATTTGTAACTGAGAAACTATGAACGACTTTTGCTCGGAGCTACTTTAAGTCGGGTCCATCAATATCCTGCTTCAAATTGTCCAGGCCATCAGCAAGCTCCATCCCTTTTCGAGAAGCTTCTGAAGCTGGGGTTGTTTCCAGAGGCTCGTTATAGCCGTCTTCCTCACTCCTAAACCCCCCTTTCGCTGTCCTCAGTTTATGAGACGGGTTTACCATACTATAATTCCTTTCACATAGCCGCCTTCTCTCATATCTCTGAGTTGGAGGAATGACTCCTTGAACTTGTATTCCCGCTCCCAATACATCCTTAATGTCGTCCACAGATCCGCAATTCGGAGGTAGTGCCCATTCCAGCAATTTCGAATAATTTTATCAATGGGGTCGTCCGGGTTGGTGGTCGGAAAGATGTCATCGAGCAAGCAATCCACTTGGTCGGGTCCCTCAAGCTCGGAGTACAGCTCAGAGCCACGCGTCATGTACCAAAAGACTGAACCTAGAGCGAATTGCTCCGTGACTGGACCAGCATTCCCGTAGATACCGCCGACTACCTTTCTATGTTGTCGGACATAGGGTTCGTAGCATTTTACCGACCCTTGGCGAATGGTCGAAATCGATAAGTTTGACCTGGTCGTTGATGTCGAGTAGGATATTTTGCGGGTTGATATCATCGTGAGCATAACTCAGCGCCTCTAAACACGCGGCTGCGCATGATAGTTGTAACATCCATTGTAAAATTGGCCAAGGTTTGCTGATGCTTGTCCGGTCGTGAAGCGTGCCGTTCGGAAGTAATTCGAGAAAAGCGACATTAACGCCGCGGAATAAGCATTGGATAACTGGCGGGCATTATAATCGAGCAATTCGAATATCTTTTGCTCGTGACGTAAACACTCGTCCTCTGACTTGAGGGACACCTTTGCCGCTATATCGGGGGAGATGCAGAGCACGACAGAGTGGCCGCTAATACCGAAAATAGATGAACTAGGACAAGCTGTGAGCAGTCGTTTTAAAATTGGGTTGAGATCGCCGGGGACGAAGCCTGGTCCAAGTATTGGGCCAGTTCTTCAAAGGTCCAGTTCAGACCAACCTTTGTGCACGACGATCAAGTAAAAAGTTGAAGGAGAGAGTGAGTGTGATGAGTCTTTGAGAAATGTAAAACTTGACTGTCCTAGAATAGGTCCCTCTTTCTTGTGCTTGCAAGATGATTGGCCCGGTACACTCTTGCTACTCAGGGATTCCGCTCGCACGGCTTGGCCACACAACATTTTTGACAGGGCAATGTCGTTCTGGCGCATTTCTGACTCAATAGATCTAATAATCAGGTCACAATACGGAGGAGGAAAGAAATGTATCATACCGAGAAGATAGTGTGATTTTTCAAGATTGAACTGGCAACACTGAGCGGAGAACTGGAACGGCGACTTCGAAAGGTGTAATACTGAGCAAAACATGCTTGTCACAGGCCCTCTGATACGAAAACATTGATCAACCCTGGACGTTGAAGCGGGGCATGACCTCATACCACCAGACATGTCCAGTGCGACAGGCAGCAGGCCGTTACCCCATATTCAACCTACGACTTGTTGGCCCTCTGCGTGCGGAAGAGTCAACCAACAATCGGGCATTTGCGCCGACGCTTGACACAATGCATGAGACGTGGCCGATGGCCTTGGTCTCATCGGCGTTCTCTGTACTTCGTAGGGGTACCTAAATAAACGTCAACACGAGCAGTGTTTCACAGGCCCCCACACAATACCGACTCCTGGACATGAGGGGAGTCACAAGAACGGGTACATACGAGTAGTTAAAGAAATGCACGAACACGAACGACAATATGGTGACCCCTCTCGTGTCACTACAGAGTGTGAATAACCCCAACCTCTCGAGTGAGAAGGCTGATCACACGACAGGAATCACAACTTGTGGTGGTACATGTTTATCGATAACAAATCATCCAGCATTCGCGGTACTGCTCCTGCTCCTGCTCCTGCTCCCGTGGCGACATGTTGGCTGCCTCGCATCCGCATCATTGGTCCTGCGTGCATGCCAATCTGTACGCTCACGGCCCGTTTCGCGGCCAACTTGTACCATCTTCACGCTCAACAACATTCTCAACTATGAGAATTCCCAGTTGTTGGGACGGGATGGCAGTGCCGAAAGACGGCGAGCGTGTCGGTCGCGGCTGTTACACGATACCTGCAATTTCGCCCGGCTGAGTACACTTCATCGGAAGTTGATCGCGGAAGCGGACGATTCGGGCTTCACGCATTGCCAACGCAGCCGGTCTGAAATGAGAGATCCCCACGGCCCATGGTGAGGTCATGCTTGGAACATACCTTCCTGTTGAAGCATGTCATGGCGTTTCCGCCTAGAACATGCATTAGCGCGTGCTTCGTATTACGACTTTCTAACCTAACCTGATGACATCGTCGTCAGGCCTCGATTGCCTAACCTTGGTAGGTTGATAGACCAAAACCAGAGTGATCGGCAACCGCAATATGTGGAAGACATGCTTCTTGAATCCGTGTTGGAAAGATGTCTCCGAAAGAGGGAGTCTGATATAATTAAGGCTCAAATTCATCCAAGACCCTAGGCTTGTGTAGTGTGGTCGAAAAGGTCTTCATATTAACTGATTCCCTGGACTCCTGAATTCTTTGACTTCCGGTCGGTTCCCCCCCGTACTATTATTGCACTAGTCATATTTGTAGCCCGCCTTTACTCCGGCCGCTGCAGCACTCCGGCCGCTGCAGCGCGAGCAATCTGGCATCTGAGAAAGTTCCACGTACTGGTGTTGGGATGATGGACGTGCTAAGGGGATAGTTAGCAGACGTTTTAGTGCTTGATCAGGTCAGGTTGGGGAAGACCGACGAGTCTAAATTATGTCGAAGAGAGGAGAATTTGGCGTAACGAAAGAGAAAAGAGCAGAGAAATCTGTTAGAGGGAAATATAGTGTGGTTTTGTTAATTGCGTCCGCCGCTTGTTGCTGTGAGTTCCCGCTGTGCCAGCTCAACCTCGCCTTGTTATGATATAAGCTGACTACGATTCAAGTAACTACTTGTCTTTTTTAAAGCCGCGCTATAATAATATCTCTACAGCCAGCCCCTTTCGTTATGGCACGGAATTTTGTGGTCTAGGGTAGACGACCCCACAGTGCCCACAGTGTGGCTTCGTTTGGCATCACCTCAGTCCCCAACCCATTGTCATTGTCCGATTCGGCCCCAAACTCATCAACGTCCTTCATCACAATGGAATCTGCATCGACGCCATAATGCCAACTCTTCGTGAAACGCCCGAGCTGGTAAGCACCAACCCTCACAGACTCCGCTAGCCACAGCAACGCGCACCTCGGTAGTGACGATGTGGTTAACATCGTGACAGGCGACGGCGACGGCGACGACGTTGCCCTGCGACCAATGCAGACGGACGTTCAATCGCCCAAGCCATCTGAGCCGCCACCGCCTGACCCATCATCCCCCATCCAGACGCAGGATTGTTCCGTGCACCCACTGTGAGCGAAGCTTCTCGAGGCACGACGTCCTGTTGCGTCACCTGCGAGCGGCGCATGATGTCCACGTCGAACCCAGGCCGTCGAACCAGCGATCCTGCCACCGATGTGTCCGCCACAAACTCAAGTGTGATCGAGACTTACCATGCGGCTCGTGCACCGGCGCAAGTGTCCCTGGATCCTGCTTGTACCCTGCAGACGCATTGGACGGCCGGAATCATTCCCCTCGGACCTCCTCCATCTATCCAGTTGACGCCAGCCCCGACGCGTATGGCGACCCCGAAAGCAGCTTCCAGTCGGCGCATGATTCGGTTTCCAACAACTTTGAATCCTCCGACTTTGACCCCTCGTCCGCGACAGAGTTTTCCAGTACCAATCCGCCTCTTGACCCGTTGCTCCTCGGTGTCCAGGGCTACAGCCCCGTGTACGAGGGCGACGGTTTCTCGATGCTATCTCAGTCCTTTGATACCGGTGTACAAATGGACTTTAGAGGCAGTGGATTTGACTGGCTTGACTTTGACCTACCGAGCATCGATTTGGATATGAATCGAGACCGTGCTGTCGATGCCGACATGCCGGCATCGGCATGCGTCAACCCGCCTCCAGGAGATTTCATTCATACCCTTCCGACAATTCAGTCACGGTCAAATGTTCTACCCTGGCCATTTGAGCAGGGCCAAGAGGCCAAGGCACCTCGGTTCCCTCTGCCCCGACTGCATGAGGTCCTTCCAAAACCGCTCGCTGGCACTGGAACGCATACTTCAGGAGCAGACGACCTCGTACGGCTTCTTTCTTGTCAACAACTCCCGCCGCCTCACGAGTTGGTAAACGGTAACATGTCCTCGGGCGTCGAATTGCTCAGACAGCTCATTGGCGTCTACTTTTCTGGCTTCCAGATCATTCAACCCATAGTTCACGCACCGACGTGGACTATGACGGAATGTCCTACTGTGCTGCTGGCCGCCATGGCATGTATTGGCTCAGCCCTGTCTGGCGAGCCTAATGCGATCGAATTGTCCGATTCTATAAGCGAATTTTGCGCCTCGATGATCACCTGGCTGGTATGTCTTTCATCGACTGATCTCAAGCTATTTAGAACGCGCTGACAAGTGATAGGGAGTCTCTGATAATTCGAGTTACTCGGACATCACGTATCTGGCGGCACTCTGTCTCCACCAAATCTATTCCCTTGGGTCTGGCAATCGACAGCTTTATCAAAACGCGGATCGAACTCGTGGAGTGCTGATAGGAAGCCTGCGAGGACTTGGCTTGCTGAGCTCTCGCCTGAACTTGCACCAAGAGGCGCCGGAGGACAATGGGCCAACAGCCAACGACCCAGCTATACTTCATAATGAGTGGACTTCATGGGCTTCTCGTGAGAGGGAGCGCCGGATAGCTTGGGCGTCCTTCGAGTACGACTGTAGCCTTTGTACGCTCACCAACCGTCGAGGTGCAGTTGACCTGAGTGAGCTGCCTTCGAGACTACCCTGTGCCGATTCGCTCTGGGAAGCTCCGTCTGCATATGCATGGGCAGCCCTCAAGTCTCGATCCCCATCCCGGGCGCAAGGAGCCACTTTATCAGGTGTCCTCGGAGCTGCAATGTCTGGAAAGCCGTTGACGGAGCAAGTCTCCATGTGGGGCAAGCGACTCTGTGCTCAGATTATAGGGCGACTGCTATGGGACCTGAAGCAGCTGGAGACTCTCTCAACATCCGAGTACTTTGGCCTATCATCCTTGTTCAAAGGACATCAGCAGTCGAAAGCCGCTTTACTACGTGGCTTGGACTCTCTTCTTGTATTCGTGAACGAGCCCTGCTCTACCTCGGACCTCGTGAGCTACAAGTACGTCTCTCAAATCACCTGAAAGCCATGCTGAGGCTAACTGAGACAGCATCTCTTCCCTCCTATGCCACTATTCACACCTGTACGCCGCCGACGACATCATGGACATTATTCTATACATTGTTCGCAACGTCGCCTCCAAAGGGCCTTGTTGTGACAAGCGCCTTGACGTGGCGCGGCAGCGACTCACTTCCGCGATGAAGTCTGATTCCAGGAGAGCGAGAAGGCTGCTGTGGCATGCTGGACAAATTGTCGCCGTCGCAAACGAGTACTTGGTCTCGGCACCTTGCGAGATTATGCGTCTATTCATGGCTTACATCTTCATCGTCGCATACGTGAAGTATTGTCCGCGGTGTGACGAGACCGGCTCAGGGGTCAAGATCCGCCTGGACATTCCCAACCGCCACGCTGATCACCGCAAGGCTGTCGCTGAATGGATTCACCGTGGAGGACCGACACAGATAGGTTGTGCAGACGACATTTACACCGACGGTTCCACGGCCGACATCACGAAAGATGCTCAGTCCATGTTTCAGCGCTTACGTTCTTGGGGCCTCGCTGAGAAGTTTGCCAAGATACTGCAATGCTTTGAGAACAACGAGATATGAAGGGCATGCTTGCTGATCTGTTCTTGAAAATAACCAACTGCTCTTCCTGGTTGCCTTAAAATATTGCTAGACAATTTGGTGGACTACTAACGCCCCCTGGCATGTTCAAAGGAGCGCTCGTAACAAAAAACTCCCATCGACCCATATCTCGACATTTGCGGCTCAGCTCCTCGAGGTCAAAGAGCTCACCGACCGGCAGCCCCCAGCCAGCAATGAGAAATTCGTGCATGAAAAAGCCCGGCACCTCACTTCCGTCGACTCCTAGATACGCCTTCTGCGGCGGGTATACCTCGAACGAGACGGCATCACCCGCTACTGCGGCGAACCCCTCGTCCCAAATCCACCGCAGCATCTCCTCGGTCCCTTCGACACCCGCGTGCTGAGGATCTGTACTCTGGGCATAAGCCTGTTTATCCGCTGGACTCATTTGGGTGTCCCATTCCTTGGTCAAGCCGATTCGAATGAAGAGAATATCGCCTCGACGAAACTCGATACCCTGGTCATCTGCGATCTGTCTCAAGACTCGAAGGGGCACGGCGTGGTTCGACAGAGCGCTGTAGCTGATGGGGTGCTTCTCTGCGTATGCGACATAGTCGAGCAGCACGCCTCTTCCGCAGATGCCCTCTTTGGCCCAGTGGTGGATGCCTATCCGATGGCTCGAGCGGTCCGATATCTCCATCGCCGTTGTTCCGCCGTAGAACAGCCTTCGCGACGGGTTTTCGGGCGTGGGAAACGGCGCAGAGAAGTGCCGGAGGCCATCCCACTGGGACGACTGCTGGGGGTTGAAGATGTACACATCGTCGAAGCCGGCACCGCCGAGCAGAGACGTGATGTGATGCTGGGCCGGGGCACGGTTGAAGTTGGCAATGTCCAGCTTGGTCAGGTCCCAGTTCAGGGAGACGCGAACGCCCGTCTTGATGCAGGACCTGGCGGCCTCGGCGACGACGTCCGGGGTGAGCAGCGCGAGACGGCCAAGGCCTTCCTCCCTGGACCCCGGCTTGCCGTGCCAGACGCGGCGCTTGTCCGGCAAGGAGTCGTACGGGAGCTCGTATGGCGACGGAGGCACCCCATTGGTGGGGGCTGGCTGAGCGCAGCCCATGGTTTCTTTCAACAACAACCCTGTGCTTTGTCTGAGAGACTTGTCGGTTTGAAGAACCGGCAGACAGCTTCACCGCGGATATCAAGCAGGGAATTAATTGCTTGAGGACAACCGGGCGCTTACAGCGAGCGCGCAGACAGCGGGCGGACTGGTCCGAGGCTGAGCATACCCCGTGGGGAAGTTGGCGTGTGGCACGTCCGAGACCATTGATTGCGGGGGCCACGGTGGGTGGCAAGGTCCGGAGCCGACCCTGAACCACAGCCTCGCGACTGAAGATTACTTGTGAGTTTTGACATTGCATGACTCGAGCCGCCCGTGTTTACGCGTCTGGTGTCCCGTCAAAGAGTCTTGTCCTGGAGGCCATGTCTGCGGAGGCTGGTGATGTATGGAGGAGGGCCGGAGCAGCATCTCTGGATTGACAAACAAGCATCTTACGGAGTACAACAAGTAAATTAGACGCACTACTACTTCGTAACTAAGAGTCAAAAACTGCCCCACGTGTCCATTCCAATGTCCTAACTTGAGCCCGTGCGCTCAGCCCGTGCGCTTCTCCGCAACGTCCTCGACCGCCTCGCAAAACGGCCTCTCCTTGGTCATGGCCAGAACGTCCTGGTTGCGCAGGAACTCGTCGAGCTCCCTGCGCTGCGCGTCCGACACGTCGTTGATGTGGACGGCCACGTCGTCGCCGAAGCGGGCCGAGATCTCCTCGAGCGACAGGCCGGCCGTCTCGGGGAAGAAAAAGTACACGATGGGGATGAAGACGATGCACCAGGCGATGATGACGAGGTAGTACTTCCAGCCGACCTGGTCGATGCCGATGGGCGCCGTCTGCAGCAGGATGATTGTGGAGGCGAACTGGCCGAAGAGCGAGAAGCCCATGCCGATGGGGCGGATCTCGGTGGTGAAGATTTCGGAGACGTAGAGATACATGGTCGTGTCGCAGAGGGTGCTACATGGTTATATGTGAGATGAAACCTTGCTAGACGAAGGGAGGGGGGGGGGGGGGGGGTTCACCCCTGGAACGCGAGATATAGAAAGACAAAGAAGACGCCCGCGGCGTTGCCGGCCTGGTTGGTCGTGCCGCCGTACTGCGCGATGCAGCCGACGAGGCCGGCCGTCGTGAAGAGGCAGCCAAAGAGGCCGACCATGAACATCCACCGCCGCGAGTTGACCTTGTCGTGCAGCCAGGCGCCGAGGGGGTTGTAGATGAGGCCGGCCGTCGTCAGCCACAGCGCGGACAGGAGCAGGGGCATGTAGTTTATCTGGCCGAGGTTGGTGTACAGGATGACGGAGTAGTTGTTCTGTCTGGCGTTGGCCACATGTCCACAGGCAAGGCAGGGCGGGTTTCAAGCGACTTACAATGACCAGCGGCCCGGCGAACTCTGCGCCCCATTGGGTGAGGAAGCCGATTATCATCCTCTTGCGGTAGCTCTTCTTCTTGATGACGGCCGTCCACGGCGTGCAGCCAATGGCCTTGAGCTTCTGCGCGTCCAGCGCAATCTGCATCTTGACCTGGTACAGCTCCTCCCGGGCCACCAGGTCGTCGGGGTCGTCGGGCGACCTGCGCAGCTCGCGGAGGACCCTCCACGCCTGCTCGACGCGGCCCTTCTGCAGCAGCCAGCGCGGCGAGCGGGGGATCCAGGCGGACGTGACGAGCAGCACGAGCGGTGACAGGCACTGCACGCACAGCGGGAAGCGCCACGCAAACGACGGGCTGTGGTCGGTGGCGAAGTAGCACGCGAAGCCCAGCCAGCCGGACAGCATGTACCCGAAGACGAGGAAGATGGCGTGGTGCCCGACGAGCCAGCCTCGCCTGTCCGGCGGCGCGAGCTCCGAGAGGTACATGGGGCACGCGGTGACGAGGATGCCGACGCCCAGCCCGGAGACGACTCGCCCGACGTGGAACATGCTGGTGCGAACATCATGTCAGCCCAGCGTCCGACGCTGTAGGAGGCGCGAGCTGATGTGCTCGCGACACGGCCTTACGCCAGGTTTGCGGCGCCGCCCTGAAAGGCACCGCCGACGACGGCGCAGCACGCGCCCATCTGGATCGACACCTTCCTCCCGAGCGCCGTGGCCGCCCACATGATGAACAGGCTGCCCACCGCGCCGCCGGCGCTGTAGAGCCCGTTGGCGGTGGCGATGGCCTGCGCGGTTCTAGAGCCGTACCCCGGCTCGCCCTGCATGGGCAGGCCGAAGAAGTCGTACCATCCCGGCTGACCGATGGTGCTGCCGATGATGGCGGAGCAGTATCCGTACGTCTGCTGTCGGTCAGAAATCACGGACAAGGGGGGGCCTTGCGGGAAGGGAGGCATACGAAAGAGCCAAATGCAACTGCAATGGTGACGAGCCGGTTGTAGGGGCTCGTCCGCGAACGGCGGGCGTGCGTCTGCTGTGAGGGCATGGCTGGCTTGTTCGCAAGACCTGATTGCACTCGCAGAGTCCCGAGTCTGGCGGGAACGAGCCTCTCGCCGAACGGCACGCGCCTGTAAATAAGCCAGCCGCGGCGTCGTCGTCGAGCGCGGCGAGGCCTGGAGGCGAGCTCAAGTACACGGAGCGGGCCCCCCCCTCGGGCGAGGGGGGTGGCATCACAGCACAACCTCCTGCTTCCCCGTGCCGGCGCAGTCGAGATGCGGTCGGCACGCAGGCCAGCGCACCAATCCTGTGCAATGCCGGGTGGCACGACAGGGTACCGAGTGAGACTTCTCATCGGAGCGTGCCACCGCATCTGCACCATCGTGGGGACCCCGTGGGGGGGTTCGCGAGCACCAGACACGCCACAGACGTCTCCGGTTGTCGGTTGCCAGCCAGACATGTGCGCGAGGACGGGCCCGCACGGTAGGTCCGAGGTCGAGCATGTATTTGGGGCCGCGCGCGACCGTCGACGAGCTGCGATGCAATCAATATAGCTGGCTGTGCGCAAACGAATCGAGCCGTCACGCCGAGCCGAGCCACGCCACGCCACGCCACACGACGCCAGACAGACAGACAGACAGACAGACAGACAG
>LFRF01000029.1:86003-96215 GCA_001189435.1 Tolypocladium ophioglossoides CBS 100239
GCCAACATGGCGAACCTCCCCTTTCAGCTCACCGACGCGGCGCTCGGTCAGTTCGACTGCCTCGTCGACGGCGAGCCCGTCGTCGCCCGATCGGGCCAGCGCTTCGACGTCGTCGACCCCGGCTCCGGCCGCGTCTGGGCGTCGTGCCCCGACTGCAGCGCCGAGGACGTCGCCGCCGCCGTCGAGTCGTGCCACGAGGCGTTCCTCTCGTACTCGAAATGGACGCCGAGACGGCGCTCGCAGTGCCTCTCGCGCTGGCACCATGAGATCGCCGCCGCCAAGGAGGACCTGGCCAAGATGCTGGTCTTCGAGACGGGCAAGCCGCTCGCAGAGGCCAACGGCGAGATCGACTACGCCCTCACCTTTACCTGGTGGTTCGTCGGCGAGGCGGAGCGGGCGCATGGAAACTCCATCGTGTCCGCCGTGCCGGGCCGCCGCGCCATCACCATCAAGCAGCCCATTGGCGTCGCCGCGGCGCTGGTGCCGTGGAACTTCCCCGTCGCGCTGGCTCTCAGGAAAATCAGCGCCGCGCTGGCCGCCGGATGCACCATGATTGTCAAGCCCTCGCCGGAGACTCCAATCACAGTCTTGGCCCTGGCACGGCTCGCGCTGCGGGCCGGATTCCCCCGGGGCGCGCTCAACGTGCTGACGACGAGCCTCGACGGCACGCCAGCGGTGGCAGAGGCGCTGTGCCTGCATCCCTTGGTGAAGAAGGTGACGTTCACCGGGAGCACCCGCGTGGGCAAGATCATCACCGGCCTCTGCGCGCGGAACCTGAAAAAGTCAACGCTGGAGCTCGGCGGGAACTGCCCCTTTGTCGTCTTCGACGACGCCAACCTCGACCAGGCCATGGGGCAGCTCATGGCCCTCAAGTGGCGACACGCGGGCCAGGCCTGCATCTCGTCCAACCGGCTCTACGTCCAGCGCGGCCTGCACGACAGGTTCGTCGACGAGCTTGTCCGGCGGACGTCCACGCTCAAGACGGGCCACGGCATGGCAGAGGGAACCACGCTGGGGCCCGTCACCACGCCGCGAGGGCTCGACAAGGCCGAGGAGATGGCCCAGGACGCGCTCGCAAAGGGCGCCAGGATGGTCATGGGCACCGGGAAGCGGATGGACGCCTCTGCCCTCGCAGAGGACGGCGGCGGCTACTTCATGGGGCCGACAATCGTGACGGGCGTCACCGACGACATGCTCATGAGCCGCGACGAAATCTACGCGCCGCTGCTGGGCGTCTCCGTCTTCGACACCGAGGACGAGGTCGTGGCGCGGGCCAACAACACGAGCATGGGCCTCGCCAGCTACGTCTTCACCAAGGACGTCGACCGCCTGTGGAGGATGTTTGAAAGGCTCGAGGCCGGCATGATCGGGCTGGTGCGTCTCCCTCCMTCCCTCTCTCCCTCTCTCTGCCTCTTTCCCCTTGCCGCACTGCCCCGTTCCTTTTTTGCGCCTCCCACTGTTGGCTCGCCGTTTTCCTTTTTCCAGGCCGGAGGCTTTGTCTGATTGGGAACGGTCGCTTCGGACAGGTCACTAATACTGCAGGGCGGATATTAGAACACGGGCAACAGCTCGTCCTCGGAGGCTCCGTTTGGCGGCATCAAGGAAAGTGGCTGCGGCAAGGAGAGCGGCAAGGATGTGGCGGTGGACGAGTTTATGGTGACGAAGAGCGGGACGTTGACGGTCGAGGGCCACTGGTGACTGGGATGCCGGGCTCGTACGAAGCACACGTAGTTGGTTGGATCCAAGGAGACAGGCCATTCATGAATCATTGCGCTCTCTGTGGTGCGAGAACTCGTCAGCACGAAGCCGTCACCGCCACGGGCGTCGACGTTTTCTCAGCCAGCCCTGTTTGCGTCTGCACGACTCCGTACGAGTAAATGCCGCTGAGGCGCCTCCTCTGCCGAGCTCAACATGCCCTGTATCCGCAACCGTGCGTGCCAGCAGGGGTCGGGTACCGAAGCTGCGGCACCGGGAAATGAGTCGCGGTCCCGGGGGGCCCGGGAGCCTGCTTCCGCCACGCCTGGCCCTGGCTTGGGGGCGATGGGCAGAGCGAGACATTGCATCGCAGGATCGCGGCCGTGGGGCGTTGACTCTTGCGCTGGCGGCGAGGCGAATGGGCGCGAAAAGCCCGGGCCTGCAGGATGCCATCGCGCGCTGCCAGCAGCTGGCACCGCCCAATTGAGGCATTCGGCGGCGGTCTCGGGGCCGCCCTCCTCGCTGCGGCACGGCGAGCACCTGGCCTGATCTTGGGCGGCCAGCGACCAGTCGCAAGGGGGCCCGAGTCCCCGGTACGGCGGACGGTGTGAAAAGTTTGATCTCTGGCGCCTCACCACTGCCGCGCGTCGGTGTAGCCAAGGTCAGGCAAGGTACGTACCGGCCGGCCGGCCTTGCGAGTCGCGGCCGCGGCGGCGCAGCCCCCAAGCAATCAACATGGAGAGCTGGACGAGCCCTGACAGGCGCTCAGACGCACGCCAGCTGCAGCATCACCGCCAGCCACAAGCAGGCGCTGGCGACGACGGCCAGCTGCCCAGGCGAGTCATGGCTGGGCTGGCGCATCTGCCGATGAGACCGCAGCTGGCTGCCCGTCAATCAGCACGCAAGCAAGCAACCCGCCGCAACCCGCCGTCGTCGCGGGACCCATGCTCGGCGTCGGCGTCGTCCGTCGTCCGTMGTCTCGTTGTCTCGCCGTCTCGCTGTCTCGCCGTCTCGTCGCACCTGAGGGGGCTTCCCGCTCCGCAGCGTGGCCAGGCCCCTGGAATCCTGGGCATCCTGGGAATCCTGGGAATCCTGGATCCCAACGGCACGGCGCCTGGGCCGGGAAATGAAACGCTGAAAAGGGGCAGGGTGCGGCAGAGGCGCGGGCACAAGCCAGGTCGGGGAGGCACTCGTATTCGCCGGTGCTGCCACAAGGCGGCGGCCACGCGAGCCCAGGGCTGCTGCGCTTCAGTTGAGGCTCTTCGGCTCTCGGGACGTGGGCCGTGGGCTGAGGCCTGCCTGGCCAGCAGTTGCAGGCGCCAGCACAGGGCAAGCCCGTCTGGCGCTGCACGACGCTGCAGGTCCCAACATCGTCATATTACCATCCTGCCCGATGCCTGTCGTAACGCGCCGGCGGATGCCGCAACGACGGCCACCGTCATGTACGTCCCCCGGCGGGTGCGGCCGCCAGGGCAGCGTCTGCGGCGGCCCCTGGCCCGTCGTCGTCCTCGCCCTGGCGCTGCTGCTCGCAGCCGACCAGGCGGTCGCCCTCGGTGGCCCCCAGCCAGGCCGCGATTCACCTTGCTCTTCCAGAAGCCGGCGGTGGTTACACGGCCCAACCTGACCGTGCGGGCACGGCGAGGTCCCGCGCCGTTTCTATTGGCGCCTCGTCGCCGAATCAACGGGCCTCACGGAGCGTGCTCCGCAACTCGCTCGCAAAGTCGCACTTCGCGCATGCACAAGCACTCTGCTCAAGCACGCTACAAACGTCTCGCCGGCCGGCGCTTCGTTTGCATGCGGCCAGCCTCGCGCGCCGCCCACCTCGGCTCGAGGGTTGCAACCGTCGTCCGTAGTCCGTAGCCGGCCGTGGTCCGTACCGACCATGCAGCTCTCTCCCAGGCCGACGCTGCCTGCGTCCCGCGGCCCCGTGCCATTGGCTCCTCCTCTTCAACAAACGGCTGGCAAACGTCAACAAATCCCTGTGGGCCCCCCAAGCCGTTGCTCGACGGGCCGGGCGTAGAACATCGCCGCGTGCAGGGGGCATGGGAGGCAGGGCAGGCATCAGGGGTATCGCTGACCGGCCAGGGTTGACCGCAACATTGGAATACAAATGAGCTCAGCAAAAGGACTGCCACGCGAGCTTGTGCGCCCCCTCGCCATGGACAAAATTCACCGCCGCGTGCCGACCGGGGTTTAAAATCTCAGACATCGCCGCCGATTCCGTTCCTTTGCGCTCTCGATCAGCCAGATCAGACCGTCCTCATTCATACTCTGCCTTGCAGTCTGCCAGCCGCCTGCTCTCGCCGCCACTCTCGCTGCCACTCCTCCCTGATCCCCCTCCCGTCTTCTCCCTGTCTGCCTAGCTCCCCACCGCCACCGCTCAGGTTCCGGCGTTGGATCCTTTCGCCGTCCTCCATCGCCTTTTATACCTCGCTCCAACAAGAGCATCAGCCGCCGCCATGCCGCGCGGGCCCTATGACACGACGGGCATCGTCAAGCCAAACGCGCCCAAGCCGCCCAAGCCTTCCAGAGCGGGTTGAAACGGCCGCTAGCCATGCCTCTGGCGGCCCCCCTTGACGAATCTGCACGCGCTCGGTACGCCGCACACCCCAGGCTCGAGACACACTCCAGGTGCTAACCAACTCGCACAGCCACTGAGCCGCGCCGCAGAACGATGCTTCCGACCGACCGCCTCCAATAGTTCTGGGCTTCTGGTGTTTGGAAAGGGAGTTTGTGTGTTTCTTCTCTTTTGTCTGGGAACGGCTGGAAGAAAAAAAATAGACTGGGGACCGGGCAAAGGTTGGGAAGCATGTTGAACACACATGGCCAGGGCGCCACCGCCTTGGATTCGACCATGCACACGAAGCGCGGGCTTCGCTGCAACACCTGTAATCGCCAGCCATGGCACTAGAATGACAACGGCGGCGACGTCAATACCACTTGTTTTTCTTGCGCGAACGCTTGTTGGTGCGTGAAACGGCGTGACGAGGGCGGGGCCGAGGAAGGCAGCCAGACCAGCGTCTACCCAAGCTGTGGCCACGACGGCATCGCCATGTTGTCTTCCAGGCCCGTCCATTGCCGAGCCGCGCCGCTGGCCCCGTCGGAAGGGCCGAGGCGTCCGGCAGCCGCAGCCGCAGCCGCAGCCGCAGCCGCAGCCGAGCGTTGCGGCGCGCAAGCCAACAGCGGCTTCAGGCGGGAGCCGGAGTGGGTATTCGGGGACGGCTGAGGTGGGACGTGCATGGCGGAGCGGCGCCGCGAACAGTGGAGACGCTGGAGCCACAGGGCACAGGGGTGGTTGGAGAGATTCAGGGACGTCAGTGCGGGAGGATGTGACAGGCCAACCAACACGGGGGCGGGCGCCTAATACCTGGATGTACGTGTTGGCGCCGGCCACGTTTTGGGAACCCGCTCATGTGAATAGTAGCTTGAGGCGCTGCTGTCGACCAGGTATGTGGCCTCGATGCTCGGCCGTGGATGGAATTGGCGGAAGCATGGCCAGCTGGGGAGTGTACGCGGGCAGAGTGTAAGGGCAGGGAGAGATCAGGAGGATGCCATGGCTCGTCCATAGAAGTTCCTTCTGCTTCCTAAAAGAACAATCGATTGATCAAGGAAGGTGTGGAGACCAACGAACCGGGGGGGGAAGACGCAGGATACGAGTCCGGCCACCAACACCGCTGCGCCGACGAGAAGGGGGCTGGCCGTGTCAACTTTCCAATGGCAGCCTCAACAAGCCCTGCCACGGCAATCGTGTTGTCATGATTGGCCGTCCCCGACGGATCTGAGCTTTGAACCTCCGATGGCGGGGACGGCGGGGCAGTCGGGCAGTCCCTGCAGGTGGGTGTTGTGTCCCTGTTCCTGTCGTGACCTCGTCCGACTCCAAACAGTCAATGACGTCCCGGGGCAACCTTGACCGAGTGGGCTTCGTGCCCAACGACGAGAACGACGCCGCGGCCATGTGTAACAGCACCGGCTCTGCCCCGTGGCCAGGTGCTCTGATGTCCTGGGTCCCGTCTCAACCTCCGACTCGGCGCTTCTTGAGCGCAACGGCCGGGCATCAACGGACCAAAATGCCTCGCGCACGCGCCGTCCCGCGACGAGATTCCCCCGACCAGTGCTTCGTACTCGTGCGTATCGTTGCATTCAACGTATCGACTCGTCTCCAACCTGTCAGGCACGGCCATCCGACGGGGCGGCCTCGCGTCTGTGCGCCCACCCAGCATCTCTGTCTCAGGCGCGTGGGAGTGGCTCCCCTCGATATCGTCTGCAGCCCTGCGATGCCCAACGGCACACCCGGAGGCACGAACTGCGGGCTCGGGCGCCTGGTGTGCGTCTCGTGTAGCCTTCACCGAACCAGCGCTCGCGGGTCGAGACATGGACATGTGGCATGCTGCCGACTTGACGTGGCCACCCGCAACGAGCTACCAAGCACGAAGTACGAGTACACATGGCATCCAAGATGGCCGTGGCCCGCTCCCAATGGCTTGAGGCGCAGCGGGGCAGGGTTTCATTCACAATGTGACGATGTCTTTCCTGTTGCCTTGCGACTGGGCGCCCAGGATCTGACAGCGACAGGTGTGCCCCGGCCGTCCCGATGCAGGGGGGCTGAGGAGCTCTGCGACAATGCGGCCAGCCAGATCGAAGTCTGCAGGTGGCACATCAGGGCGGGCATGGCATCTGACCGATTCCAACATTTCACCACTCTCTGCAGACCAAGGTCCCTAATACAGACAGGCTACTTGTATACCGACAAAAGCAGAAGCCCAGTCGCCATGTTCAAGCTTCTGCGAAACTGGTGAAACCCCCCAAGCACGTCGCGGAAACGCCACATCTCTGCTCTGCTTCCCGGTCGTCACACACGGACCACCTCCGGGGGCGTTCATGAAAGACGCCACAAAAGGTACCGCGGCATCGGCCGTCATCCGGAGTGCCCCGTCTCCCAAAGTGGCTTGAAAAAGCAACCACGAAACACCAAAACGCAGGAAAAGTTATCCGAACGGCGCACTCGGAATCTACCGGTTACACCGACAACTAGCTCGCCGTGCTATGATTGCCTTGCCTGAGTGGTTGCACAACCGACGTTTCCTGTGGCTTGTCAAGTAGCTGGCTTTGTCTATTGTTTATGAGTATCCGCTGACATGGCCTCCCGGTCGGACAGCTTCGCTTTCGGGAGGTGAGCCGGGACACTGCTTGGCTGCAAGCCCCCATTCGCCCATGAACGAGAGACGCCAACTCAGGCACACGTCAAGGCATCCAAGTGACAGCTGCCGTGCGCTCCGCCACCCGGGTTTACAGCATGGATGGAGTTTTGGTGTCGCATTGTCGGAATATCGCCGCCCGACGACCAACACTACCCACCGCACTTGCGGAGTGTAGGGCTACCCAGTCGTGCTGGCCTGGACCACACCGGCCTCATTTTCGCTTGCGCCGCGGAGCTTGTGTGACATGTCCGCAGGCAATGAGCCTTCCATCTTACCTTGGAAGTGCTTTGCCATTGTTGCCGTCGCCCACCGGTGTCGAATGCAACCCTCGATCATGATCCTTGTTCGGTCTACACCGACACATGTGCTTGACGATGACTACCATGCATAGTTCGAAGGAATATTCTGAGCGCATTTCGGATTCTTCGCGCAATGGCCCCATTCGCATCCCGAAGTTGTCACCGCCTGGTTCGTGCTGCCTAGGCCAGTCTCATCCATAGGTAAACAATATATAGGGCCTTCTTCCCGCCCGCAATTTACACGCTTTACCTCTAGCCCTGACCCGACGTGTTTTCGAAAGTCGACTGACATGGCCATCTATGATTCCATAACGGCCCTCACTTGGGGGCAACTCGGCTGTCTCGCCTTCGCTCTCTGGCTTGTCTATGCGATCGCGTTATCTATGAAGAGACTATGGCTCAGCCCTATAGCCCACATACCGGGTCCCAGGCTCGCGGCCCTGACGCAGTACTACGAGTTTTACTACGACATTGTGCTTGGGGGACAGTACACGTTTAGGGTAATGGAGATGCACAAGAAGTACGGCGACGTCATCCGCGTCAACCCATGGGAGGTGCACGTTGCAGACCCCGACTTTCACGCCGAGTTGTACGGAGGGCCATCCCACCCGCGAGACAGGTGGGAATTCCATGCGAAGCAGGTATGGCAACTCCCTTGACACTTGCTGGCTCTGTCAAACATTGGCTGACCGGCCTGGCGCAGTTTGGTGCTCCTCGTACGTCGAAGACCTCTCCCTGTCTGGCTCTTGACGACAGACTAACTCTGGATTCAAGACTGTGGTCTCGCAACCATCGACCACAACCTCCACAAACTGCGACGTAGTGCCTTGAACCCGTTTTTCTCAACCCAAAGCGTTCGAAACCTGCAGCCGATCCTAGAGGAGCGCGTGAATGCACTCTTGGATGCGCTCATGAGCTGGGCGACTAAGAAGAGAGGGCAGCCGCTGAATATCATGTATCCGTTTTCGGCATTTTCCAACGGTATGCCCTTCTCGTCTTCTTACACACCACAATTCCATGCTGAACATGGCGCGCAGATGTCATCAACGAGTATGCTTTTGCGAGAAGCGATCACCTGAGTACGTATTTGCGAACGGCAGCGAAAACCACAGGGAAATAACATGCTTTAGTCGAGGAGCCAAACTTTGGCCGCGAGGTGGCCGATAATTTGCTGACGGGAACTCACATGGGCATGTTTGTCAAACACATGAACTGGGCCCTCACTCTGGTCAACAGCCTGCCCGAGTCCTTCTCTGGGCGCTGGGTCCCCGGTATGTTGGCATCGGCCGCAACCCACTGGGTGGCATCATGCTGACAAGGTGTTCTATCAGGCTGGGGAGGCTTCTTGAAGATGAAGAACGACATCGTCGCGCACATTGCAGAGATCAAGGCATCCAAAAACACGGACAAGTGGCAGCTAGATGTCAGCCATCCCACCATTTTCCACGAGTTGCTGTCCTCCAAGATGCTGCCGCCTGAGGAGAAGACGCCGGCGCGGCTGGCCCAGGAAGGCCAAATTCTCGTCCAGGGCGGAACGTTGACGTCGGCATGGACACTGACCATGGCGGCCTTCCACCTGCTGTACCGACCTGCGGCACTGCGCAAGCTACGCGACGAGCTGTTCGCCGCCATCCCCGACCCGGACGAAGTCGTGCCCTTGGCCAAGCTGGAGAGTCTGCCGTACCTGCGCGCCGTCGTCAAGGAGGCACTCCGACACAACATTGGCACGAGCGGCAGGATCCCGCGAATCGCGCCCACCGAGACGCTGATCTGCAGGGACCGGGAGACGGGGAAGATGTGGGAGCTCCCCCCGGGGACCGTGGTCAGCATGAGCCCGTTCATGGTGCTCATGAACGAGGACGTGTTCCCGGACCCGCTGGGGTTCCACCCCGAGCGATGGCTCGGCGACGGCGACGGCGACGGGCTCGACAAGTACCTGCAAGTCTTTGGGGGCGGCACGCGCATCTGCCTGGGCATGGCTCTCGCGAACGCAGAGCTGCACATGCTGCTGGCGAGGCTCTTCCGTCGCTGGGGCAGCGGCGGCATTGCCGGCGTGAGCGACGACGGCGACCGCAGGCCGGCCGACGTCGGGGTGTTGAAGATCTATCAGAGCACGCCGAGGGACTGCCAGATGGCATCGGACTACTTTGTCCCCATTCCGTACAAGGTCCGTGACGACTCCCGCTTTGTTCTCTGACAACGGCGCTCACACGACCATACAGGGCAGCAAGGGACTCCGGTTCGTGCTCGAGGCAAACTAGCGGAGCAGCTCAAGCGCTGCGACGGGGCGCTCTATTGGCAACCACATCAGGGTCGGCCGCTGGTACGTATTAGCCTTCGGGTCGTACCACGCCCGGGACGGCACGCACAGCGGGGGTCCGCCATTTCGGAGGCTCAACGCCCCAAACAACATGAATATCCCAACACCCATCCTCGCCTTTCTGTCGCCCACATCTGCGCGAACCTCCTCGCTCCGCCGATTCACACCTGAAGAGGACGATCTACTCATCAAATTGAGGACCTTTCGTGGGCGGAGATCATTAGCGGTTCAATCAAGTCTCTCTAGAGCGGGGCCCGCCTCGTGGGAGCCTACAGGTGCATTGTTCAGTTGAAGGTCCGCGAGTGATGTTAGCATGCTATTGGCCGATGATGGTGCATTCTCTCGGAGCTGCGGACGGAAGGCGATGCAGTTGGAGGGGTTTGGACTGGCCCAGAAATGAATATGCTAATTGAGTTCTCTGGGGTACTATATAGTACTATCCGTAGCTAGATATCTCATGAGGTATTACGGAAAGTCGAAAAGTAACGAAAGCTACTCTTAAACGAAGACCTACCTTATTGTATAGTTTGACGGAGAGAGAACGCACACRCCGAAAGGACACTGCGCGGATAGGCACTCACTTGCACTCAAGGCTCTCGGGTGTCAGTTCACATAATTGAAAGGGGTTTTACTCACTGTAGACCATCTGATCACATGGCTGCGGACGCGCTGGCGTAGTCCTTTACCTTGTGACGAGCGT
>LFRF01000029.1:97471-154292 GCA_001189435.1 Tolypocladium ophioglossoides CBS 100239
ATGGTGAGCTGCGCGTCCTCCAGCACCTCAGAAAGGTCGCCGGCCCTGGCCCTGGACATCCGAACGTGGTGGTCCTGTACGACTCGTTTAAAGTCTCTGGCCCCAACGGCGAGCATCTCTGTCTCCTTTTCCCGGTTCTCGGCCCAAGCCTTCATAAAGGTCGTGTTCTCGAGASATTATCTGGTACTATGCGACACCGGGTGTGCTAACAAGTCGCTAGCGCTATGGCATTCCTCCATCGCCATGGAGTCTGTCACGGTGGTGAGCCTCATTCCCCAACCCCTGGGCTGGCCCAAGCTGACTGATGAATATATTATTGCAGACCTCACTCTATCTAACGTTGTATTGGAGCTTCCAGACATTCGATCTATGTCTCCAGCCCGTGTGTGTCAACTTCTGGGCCCTATCAAAGCCGAGAACCTTAGGCAACCGAATGGCCGGCGCTCGCCACATGCCCCGAAGCAGGTCATCGAGACTCCCAACTTCTTAGGTCTAGACTATTCTTTACTTAGACCACGGATTCGGATTATCGACTTCGGACAAGCCTTCTTAGCAGATCACCCGCCACCATCGCTAGGAGTTCCTATCGATTTCTTTCCCCCAGAACTCTGTTTTGGCTATCTACCCTCAACCCACAGCGACGTTTGGCACCTCGCATGCGCTCTCTACCAGATTCATACTGGATCGTTCCTCTTTCCCACCGTCTTTCGGATATTCGAGATCCTAATCGGTACTATGGTGAGCTATATCGGTCCGAGACCCCAACACTGGAAGGGGAGGTTCAACTTCGATGAATACGGCTATCGCGAGCCGGGACGAGTAATGCAAACGGTAGAACCAGAGTGGTGGTTCGACTATAAGGATTGCGAGACGACTGATAGCCGGCTTACCAAGGCGGCAGTCCATCTTTCCACCCGTCAACGGGAGGCGTATGCCCAGCTACTCCACGACATGGTTGCATACGAGCCCGAGAAGCGCGTCTCGGCGGAGGATGTGATACGGCGTCTGAGGTCAGCCGCATTCTTGGATGAAAATTCCAAGGAAGATGACAGCGGGTATGAGTTCTACCTAGGGTATTGACAAATCGCGACGCGTTTGTCGGTGTTTGCCGCTAGCCACACGTCGCGTCGCCTTGGTTAACGCAGCCTGGGAGAGGAGTCTGCGCCTTACCGTCTCGGAGCTATGGGGCTGGACGAACTCAAGGACGCCTGTGACAGCATCGGCCGGACCTGGGACCCCTTGCCTTCATTCAAGAAATGGGCCCAAGAAGCAAGTTTTATAAGAATTGAGGAGCGACGCTTTAGGATGCCTTTCTCAGCATTAACTTGTCCGAGGGTGTCGACGCTTTCACCGCTGTGCGGGAAGCAGCAGCGCGCAGACAAATTCACGCCACTGTCGATTCCCTTGTGGCAACGGCAAAAAAACCACGTTGATGTGATCTCTGTCCAATTGCCCTACAGTCGTGAATGGCTTCACCCGGCCGTGCGGTCAGCCTCCCCTGCGCGCCTTAGGATCCCTCCAAGCACCCAACACCCTTCGAGAGCGCGACACCCACGAGGCCGGCTCGCAACCTTGAGATGTCGACACCTCATTCGCCAGTCGCAAAGCCGTCGTATATAACTACCAGCCTTCCCCCATTGCTTCAATCACCTTCAAAGCCATCCAGGCCGAGCGCGATGCATGCACGCCCGGCCGAACACGTGACGAAGCAGACGATGATCTGTGCTGGACCCAATTCCAATGAGGGCATGACAGGTATTGCAGACTCTGCGAACTGATCGTGCTTGCTTGTCCCTTGCCAGATGTCTTCTTCTGCTGTGATGTTGTCCCGTGTCATCCACTGTATTCCGGCTGGCAGCGGGCGGCACTAGGCCCGACAGAGGGCCCAGGCTAACGCTCGCTGACACCGCCCCCCACCCGTCGTCGCCGTTCTCCTTCTCCTCGTGCCCCTTCGTTGTCGACGCCGATTCCAACCACGACATCCAGATCACCCCCGTTGGACGAACGGGCCATCGACCGCGAAGCGCACGCTTCAACGACGCAGATTCCGTCCCGCCCCTCAGCAGGGCTGCCGCCGCACACGCCCTGGAGCGAGGCCATGTCGACGCCCACAACGGCCCTGGCCACTCTGCCTCCTCCCTACCGTTGCCGCCAGCAGCAGCCGAACTCGCTGCCGCACCCGCTGCCGCACCCACGGGCCCTGCGCGCCTCTTACAACACCACCGTCGCTCATCCAGCATCCAACATCACGGCCACCGTCGCCGATTATCGTTCCGCCGCGCCCAGTTCCGTATCGACGCCCGCTGCCGCTCGACTGCTGCCACTCTCGCCCGCCTGCTCGCAGCCTGCAAGTGCGGGCGGTCCGCCTGATGGCGTAACCCAACCCCAGTCCTCACAGCCTGGGTCATCTGCCCACGACCGCGACCACCGCCTCCTCGACCACCACCTCGGTCTGTCGCTGTCCCATTCCCGGCCCCATCACCATCTCGCCTCCCCGTCCACCGCTCGTCTGGGCGCCATTTACACGTCCGCAATGGCCGGAGGCACTGCCGCCGTCGCCGCCGCCCCTGGGCCTCTCGATCCGCCCTCGCGGTAGCGCCGCCGCTCCGGCGAGCCCGACTGGAGCGATTTCTACCGCAACGGCCTGCCCAAGGAAATCATCATCATTGACGACGACACACCCGAGCCCGAGGCAAACACGAGCCGCAAAATCACGAATGGCCACGTCTCTGCCCCCGTAGGTGCGCCGGCGGCTGCACTCGACCATGCTGCGGCCCGCCGAGAGCCCTCGAGGAAGCGGAGACGAGACGACGACCCAGACGCCAGCCGGACCTTGGGTTACCACGTCCAACACGTCGGCTCCCATGCAAAGATGTCCATCGGCTCGAACCCGTCCAGCGATGCCACCAACTCGGTCCCCTACACCACGGTGCCCACCTCGCTCTCATCCAACGGCCAATACGAGGACGCCCAGGTCGCCACGCCTAAACGCAAGCGGACCCGTCAGCAGGTTGCCAACGAGGCTAAGCGTCGAGACATTGATGGTCTCGGCGACGGCTTCTTCACCTACAAGCCGCCCCCATACCCCCCAAAGAAGGCGGGCGACGTCCGCGTCCGCGTCATCCATGATGTGAGCCTTCGTTCCTCTCGAATGCTTTCGGTACTGACTGTTCGCCGTAGCGGTATGACCGCGTCAAGGTCGACGATGACGACGGCCACTACATTGTTGTTCCCGATGCCGACCTCACGGACAGATGTACGCAGCCATTTGATGCATCCCACTGTTCGGCACTCGCTCATCATCATCTTAGATCAAATCAACAAGCTCCTTGGACAGGGCACCTTTGGCAAGGTCGTCCAGGCCCGCGACCAAAGACTCAATGAGCTCGATGCCGTCAAAATCATACGGTCTGTCCAAAAGTACCGTGACGCCTCTCGGATCGAACTTCGAGTGCTCGCCACCCTGAAAGCCAACGACGAGGAGAACCGCAACCGATGCATCCATCTCCGCGACTGCTTCGACTACCGCGGTCACATCTGCATCGTCATGGACCTCTATCGCCAAAGCGTCTTCGACTTCCTCAAGTGCAACGGCTTTGTGCCCTTTCCGAATAGCCAGATCCAGAGCTTTGCCCGTCAGCTGTTTACCAGCATCGCCTGTAAGTCTTCATCCTCATCTGGGGAGCGTGCTGGCTCGCTGACGCACGATAGTCCTCCACGACCTGAACCTGATTCATACCGACTTGAAGCCGGAAAACATCTTGCTATGCGATGACTCATACCAAACGTTCACGTACCACCGCAAGATTCCCTCATCGTCGACAAACATCAATCGGCAGGCCACCCAGCGCCGTGTTCTCCTGGATACCGAGATTCGACTGATTGACTTTGGCTCGGCGACTTTCCAGGATGAATATCACTCTTCTGTTGTGTCGACCCGCCACTACAGAGCCCCCGAGATCATCCTCGGCCTGGGCTGGTCGTTTCCCTGTGATATCTGGAGCATTGGTTGCATCCTTGTCGAGTTCTTCACTGGCGACGCCCTATTCCAGACGCATGATAACCTCGAACATCTGGCTATGATGGAAGCGGTCATCGGTTCCCGCATCGACACGAATCTTGTCCAGCAGGTCAACAAGATGTCCACTCGGAGCGGTGGAAATGCAGCATCCAAGTATTACCTCTCGGAATTGTCACAGCACAAGACACATGTGCTAATCGATCGCAGATTCTTTAAGCGCCTCAAACTCCACTACCCCACTGCGGAGACGACTCGGGGATCTCGTCGCTTTGTCAGGGCCATGAAGCATCTCGATGTAGGTCGTTGATCAGCTCGGATCCCGTTCCCACCGCTGACAACCTTGACAGGATATCATCCCGCTGAACAACTTCTACAAGAACTTCCTAGACCTGCTCCGCAAGATGTTCGTGTACGACCCCTCGCGGCGTATCACGGCCAAGCAGGCCCTGAACCACCCATGGTTCAAGGAGATGGCCCCACCCGACGACGGAACCGAAGCGGCCAAGATTTGGCTGGATCGGAAGCGACAGAAACACGAAAACGCGCATCATGCTCAATACGTCGGCTGAGAACCATGTCGCCGCTCATGAAACCCTTACTTTCCGAGTTTTCCTCTCCTGTATCGACCATACGAACATAGTTCAGGTATTCTGGTTCCACAAAGGTTGTGTATAGCAGAAGGTTGCTTCTCTCATCTACCGGGGGTCAGACAGATCCTTGGCTACGAGTTCTTGTACTTTAGCGCATGAGGTGCTCATCTGTCTCCTTCTCGTCTCACTGCTCTGGGAGTTTTTTCTCGGGGGCGGGCAAGGACCATCAGGGTCCTGAACATATCGAAGGATAACAAAAAGGCGCCTAGAAGGCGGCTGCTCCAAAACATCTCCTGGGTATGCCTCATACAAACGAGAGACGCCACAATACTCCACCCAGTAGCCCTTTACTCGGTGCTCTCTCGCACTTGGCTGGTGCCGGGATGGGTACACTCGACCATTGTGAAGCCATTTCCGGAACATCCGCCACACTGGACTGCACGAAATCCCGAGCCTTGGCACTCCCGACACTGACGCCCCGAACATCCGATGCAGGGCGTCGATACCACTTTTAACCCCCGGCAATCGGAACACAACACATTTCGATAGCCTCGATTGGCGCAATAGGAGCAAATGGGAGACATTGTTCGTGTCTATCGTCTGTCAGCTCAGTTCAAGGGCTGAGAAAGGAGGCTCCCACAAGTAGTCGAAGAGAAAGACAGGTGGCGAACCAGAAATGCTCTCAAGTGCTGGCTTGGTGAAGCATGGACTCCTGCCAGGATGTTATGGACGGGCTGATGACTGATATTCATATTTGGACTGGTAGCCTTACTGGTCAGGGAACCAGACGCCTCGCTACCATGTATTAACAGTCAGGTAGACTTCGTTGGACAGCTGCCACTCGCGAGTGAAACCGCACGATGCAACAACCCCAGAGCTGCGCTTCGGCTGCTTGTTGACGACTTACAAGGAAGCTCGCTGGGACGATGTGATTCGGCGGCTGCGCGGTTCGCGCGGTTCGCAAATGGGCCGAAGCTTGCTTGCCCTCATTCTGCGTTGCTGCGTTGTCAACCCTCTGCTCTCCGTAGCAACCGCCGAGTTATTCATATTAATATCCACGCCAGCCGCAGAGTGGGTCTACACCTGCTGTACGGAGTACTCCGTACCCGCCCACCTCCTGAGTTATATACGCGCGCCGAGTGTCTCTATATCACCTGGGGTTGGTGACTTACTACCCTGTACGCTTCTGCCCACCGACGCGCCAATAACTTTGAACCAGCGCGGTGTCGGCCACTAGACTATTCAAAGGGGTTAAGGTGCGAAGCCCGGTGCACTTAGTACGTACGTTGAACCGAACGTTTTATTTATTTTCCAAGGCCGAGTCTACTATACTAACGCTTTGCTCTATTTATCGCTGATATGTATGCCCTTTATTATCATAATATCATTATAGTAGCTTCATTGAGCTTGTAGTCTTTTTGATTAGTTTAGAAAAACTAAAGCGCTTCATGGAAAGCCCCTTACATCTGTAACGCAGACTGCACTAGGTAGATGGACTGGAAATGGAGGCACTCTTAGAGTGTCTCTAGAGAGCTCTCGGGTCCGGTGTTTGTGACGCAACCACGGATCACGTGGGTAATGCCAGCGATGCCTTAGCGAGTCGGCAAGCTTCAGTTTTCGACGCAACATCGAGTCCTTGTTCTGCTCCTACATTGACTGCCCTGTGATTATCGTTGTATGTGTTTACGGCATTAAAAAAGCCGTGGGGATGCCAGCTGGGCGCTCTGTTCTTTTTTATTTTCCTATCCATGATTCCTTGATTGCGACGAACTCTCCTCTTCCTTATTTCGTACCTCGGTTCGTATTGCAGCGCTCATTCTTTCAGGCCTGCAGCGACCCGCGACGTCAGAACAGCGTCGCGACCGACACTTTATGGCTGTCGTCGACCCCGCACCGAGGAAGAGGGTGCTCCGCGTGATTGTCGTCTCCCTCCTCCTCGACCTGGTACGCTTGACCCGTCCTCTCGGAGCATTGAGAATGCTTCATTGCTGACTTGGGCGGTGTGTAGATCTCCTTTACCTTTATCCTGCCGCTGTTCCCGAAGCTGCTCGAGTTCTACCGCGATCGCGAAGCTCCGTCGCTGCTCGACGGCGGCCCGCCGACCCTGCTCCAGCACGTCCTCGGCGGCCTCAACAGGTACAAGGCGGCCTTTTCACGGCCGATTGATTCGCGATATGACATTGTTCTGCTGGGCGGAGCCATGGGCTCCCTGTTCTCGTGCGTAACACACTCCGTGACGCCTCGGTCCTCGCGACGGCACACTCACGCTACTTCCATGACAGCCTGCTACAAGCCATTGCCTCTCCTGTGATCGGCCGACTCTCTGACCGCTACGGTCGCCGCCGCGCCATCCTCGCCTCCATGTGCGGCAACATTCTCTCCGTCCTGCTCTGGGTCGCCGCCGTCGACTTCCGCACCTTCATCGCCCGCCGCATCGTCGGCGGCCTCTCTGAGGGCAACGTCCAGCTCACGACCGCCATGGCGAGCGACATTTCCGACGACGCCTCGCGCGGCCCGACCATGGCTATCATCGGCGCCTGCTTCTCCATCGCATTCACCTTCGGCCCAGGGCTGGGCGCCTGGCTTAGCACCAAGTCCATGTTCACCGCGAACCCGTTTGCGACGGCGGCGGGGTTCAGCCTGGCGTTGATTGTGACGGAGACGTTGTATCTGTACTTTTGCTTGCCGGAGACGCTGCCCGCGTTGACGGGGCGGAGAGACAAGGACAAGGGTGGAAAGAAGGCCAAGAGCGAGAATATGCCCGTGGAGAGGACGAATTCGCACGTCTTGCTTTATGCCACGAACTTCTTGTTTCTCCTGTTCTTCTCAGGCATGGAGAGCTCGTTGTCCTTTATGACCTACGAGCTGTTTGCGTTTACCTCGGGCAAGAACGGCAGGCTGCTGGGTTTCATTGGCCTAGTGGCATCCGTCCTTCAAGGCGGCGTCATGCGAAGACTGCCCCCGCTGCTGTCCGTCCGCATCGGCGTCGTATCCTGCCTCGTGTCTTTCATCCTGCTGGCCAGGATCACCAGCGTGGGCGGGCTCTACGCAGCCGCGACGTGCCTGGCCATCACGTCGGCGACCGTCGTGACGGGCCTCAACGCGCTGACGAGCTTCGAGGCGAGCGAGGATGAGCGTGGGAGTAAGCTGGGGATGCTGAGGAGCTGGGGCCAGCTAGGGCGCGGGCTGGGGCCGATTCTGTTTACCAGCGTGTACTGGTGGGCTGGGCGCGAGGTCGCGTACACGATGGGGTCGACTGGCATCGTGGTGGTGGCGGCGGCGGCGATGATGGGGTTGAAGTCGCCGAGGGGGCCGGAGAAGGCGGAGGTGAACGGAAAGAAGCAATAACGGGACGGTGAGGAGAGAAGGTTGGATCTAGGGAAAAGAGTCCACGCGAGTAATATACAAACAAGAGTCAAATCTCTGTTGTGTCCTGAGAACTAACCATAATAGAGCGAAGCCCGAAGACAACATCTATCAACATTGAGAAGCAAACAGCAATAAACGAAAAGATACTTGAAGAAGATGAAGGAACAAAAAAAAACACCCGTACTCGGATTTGCACCGAGATCCTTGGCTGTCGCCTAAGATAGGAGGCCAACGAGTTGCTATTACTCTATACGGGCCTTTCGAGCAAACGCTCTGCTTGATACCACTTGACCAAACAGGCGGGCTGCCGACTTTCGTTGCGTTGGTAACGAAAGGGCCTAATGTGGTATTTGAGGGTTAACCTAGGGTGATTCGCACGGGGGCGGGCCGAGACCGGGAGCTGCAGGGCTGGCTACGAGCTTCTGAGCTTCACTTACGAGATTGACTCTCGGCCTGGCAACTGAGTATACTTCGGGAGAATCTCTGTTGAATTTATATCATGCGCTAGGGTAGCATCTTTCGGCTGCACCTGTTTGCGTAGGCATTTATCGAACCGGTCACAACGGTGGTCTTGCGTGAGATGCTAAGTGAATCGGATACGCGAGCTAACGATGTGCTCTACTATAGCGTGCTGTCCTGCGTGTGAATTTGGACAATTACTAGTTTATGGGATCTCGAGTAAACGTATCTGAGCCCTCAATTTGATAGCACGATGGACTGAATTGTTTCAAGCATGGTTATTAGACTGAGCGCCTCCGCATTATAAGGGAGCGATAACAAGAACCAGCCGTAACTTATACTTGACGTAGGATTGACGAGCAGGTGAATACATCAGCAGCTCAGCTATCCCTCGAGTCACCCGCCAGAGTCATATAGTAGTTGTTGAACACCCTTGTTCTGTACAGCAACACGGTTGGACAGGGGTTACTTACCTCGAACGGGCAGATCCTGCTGGTAACGGTGTTGAGGGCTACATATGGCTCTTACTCTACAAGGGAACGAGTTGATGGGCTATGCGACCGAAATCGCCTGTTCGGAGTTGCAAACCACCGTGTCGAGACTCAACGGCTTCGCGGCGTCACCTTGCAGTTTGCTCATGTCGCCGCAACCAATTAGGAAGTCGTCGTCGCTTCGAGCCGTGGCGTGTTGGCGGGATGAAGCGCCCTGCAGATAATATCTGGAGACCCCGCTGTGGCTGAGGACACTGTCGCCTCCCTGTGAAGCTTTGGCACAGCAGAATTTGCACGGACGCAGGTGAGGAGGGGCAAAATGACCACCTCGATGGGCACGATGATATCGTGGAACGCGCTCGACGAAGCTGCCAGAAATCCATAGACTGGTGCTCAATCGTCTGGCAGCTTGGCGATCAAGACTGCATGCAACACCGCCCGAGACTTCACTGTGTTGGATCCGCTCTGGCCTCATGGCCAAGTGAAGAATGCGGCGGTGGCGAGAGCCTTTTGGTGGGGCATGACGTTTGGGGAGGGGCAACGAGCAGCATAACCAGAGACAACCGCGGGGTCAATAACAAGCGGCGTCCCATGCATGGCGAGTTTGCGACAGCAGCCGCTGAGCGCGATGATGAGAATAGAACGGGATAATCCACCACTCTCAGCAGAGCCAACCTCTGCTTCTATCCTCCACCGTTGACTCACACCGCATGCGACCGGGCAGAATCGCATGTGCTTTGGGCTCGTACGGAGCGTTGGGCAGACAGGACGGAGCTCGCTGGCGACTCAAGCGCGATCCTGTCACCAGAAAAAGTTGGGTCGCAGTGAATTTTTTTCTCTCACACTCTGCTCAGCCAGTCTCCACTTTGGAGGTACCTGCTAACAGAAGACACGTACCTCTTTGTCACGCCGGACAAGCGTTGAGGCAGCTAAGCTCGGATGCACCAGTCATCCGGGGAGCATCATCAGCACCGCCAGATGACGGGGACGCGGATGCGAAGGAGATGGGAAGAAAACGGATAACTCGGGATGCTCTGAATAGAGATACCGCAATCCTGCATGCAGACAGCAGCATGTTTTGACCCAGTCCGGGGGACTGGAACGACTTCCTCGTGTTGTTGCTCATCGGCGAGCCAATCCACCGGAGAGCTTTGACATCACATGGCTACCTATGATATGAACGGAAACACACGAAATATCTGTATGGCTCCGTTCGAGGGCGTGTAACGAGTCCCAAGTAGACGCCAAAATGAGTCTCGGCGCTGTTTGATGTGCCTACAACACCGTCCATCTGTTTGGCCATCCAGCACCAACACCAGCTTCACAAGTTCACACGCTCCAGCACATCCAAAACCCACGCACCTGATTCGCCCACAGGGACCTGACCTCACGCACAGCGGCTAAAAGCCAAGAAAAAACCCTGCGCGTGCGAGGCAGAAAAACCTCCGGCGTGTTAGGGCTAGTCGGTCAGAGGTTGCCCCTCTGGTTGCCCCGCGCAGCACCAGCACAGTCACTCCCCCCTCCTCCACCCACCTTTTTAAATCTCCTCCTCCCACTTTCGCTTTGCGAATTTTTCTCTTTCTGCTCTTCGTCTCGCATACCCGGTTCAAGCATCCGACCTGCGAATTTGTACGTTGCCTCCTCTTCTTGCTCACCGGGCCTCATCAGCATCCAAGCAAAGGGAGCGCCGACTAACTCGTGTCCTCGTCGCCAGCAAACCTTAGTCAAGCAATCCACTCGACTCAATCTTTACACCCTTACCACCGCCAAAATGGGGTACGTCGGCACCGCGCCGCGAGGCATCGCACCAGCCTCACCCGCCCTGCTCTTTCGGTCTATCAATACTGACTGCCTTGCAGTAAGGAAGACAAGACTCACATTAACGTGGTCGTCATCGTACGTTGCTCCCCATGCCTCCTCTCCGCGTCGAGGCTGCTTGCTAACTGATCATCCAGGGGTGCGTAACATGATTCCATCATCGCCGCCTGATCGCCATCGCGCTGACCTCAATAACAGCCACGTCGACTCCGGCAAGTCGACCACCGTGAGTCTTCCCCTCAATCGCGACCGTGATATCCCTGGTCGCTGCCCCGCCTGTTGTCGCCAACGCGGGGCATTTGATAGACATGCATACTGACCAGACTACAGACCGGTCACTTGATCTACCAGTGCGGTGGTATCGACAAGCGTACCATCGAGAAGTTCGAGAAGGTATGATTTCCCCCTCCTCATTTCCCTCATCTTCCTCACATTTGTCCATCTGGGCCCCGCCTTGTTGCGCTGGCGCTGGCGGCTTCGCGGGAACCCCTCCTTGCACCAAATCAATTTTTTCTCAGGGCTTATCTCTGGCCTGTGTGGGGCTTGGACCCCGCCGCCCTGCCCTGGCCGCAACTGCCCCTCCACACCGAAATGCATACTGCACTCTGAAAGTCGAGAAGACATCGCTGACGTGCTTGGATTACAGGAAGCCGCCGAGCTTGGCAAGGGTTCCTTCAAGTACGCATGGGTTCTTGACAAGCTCAAGGCCGAGCGTGAGCGTGGTATCACCATCGACATTGCCCTCTGGAAGTTCGAGACTCCCAGGTACTATGTCACCGTCATTGGTATGTCTTGTCCGCTGTCGCAGCAGTTTTTGACGCCCAGTAACTGACTCCAAACCCAGACGCTCCCGGCCACCGTGATTTCATCAAGAACATGATCACTGGTACCTCCCGGGCCGACTGCGCTATCCTGATCATCGCTGCCGGTACTGGTGAGTTCGAGGCTGGTATCTCCAAGGATGGCCAGACCCGTGAGCACGCTTTGCTCGCCTACACTCTGGGTGTCAAGCAGCTCATCGTCGCCATCAACAAGATGGACACCACCAAGTGGTCTGAGGCCCGTTTCCAGGAGATCATCAAGGAGACCTCCAACTTCATCAAGAAGGTCGGCTACAACCCCAAGTCTGTTGCCTTCGTCCCCATCTCTGGCTTTAACGGCGACAACATGCTTGAGGCCTCCACCAACTGCCCATGGTACAAGGGTTGGGAGAAGGAGACCAAGGCTGGCAAGTCCAGCGGCAAGACCCTGCTTGAGGCCATCGACTCCATCGAGCCCCCCAAGCGCCCCACCGACAAGCCCCTCCGTCTTCCCCTCCAGGATGTGTACAAGATCGGTGGTATTGGAACTGTCCCCGTCGGCCGTATCGAGACTGGTATCCTCAAGCCCGGTATGGTCGTCACCTTTGCTCCTTCCAACGTCACCACCGAAGTCAAGTCCGTGGAGATGCACCACGAGCAGCTCACCGAGGGCATGCCCGGTGACAACGTCGGCTTCAACGTGAAGAACGTCTCTGTCAAGGAAATCCGCCGTGGCAACGTCGCTGGCGACTCCAAGAACGACCCCCCTCTGGGCGCTGCCTCTTTCGACGCCCAGGTCATCGTCCTCAACCACCCCGGTCAGGTCGGTGCTGGCTATGCCCCCGTCCTGGACTGCCACACCGCCCACATTGCCTGCAAGTTCGCCGAGATCAAGGAGAAGATCGACCGCCGTACCGGCAAGGCCGTCGAGACTGCCCCCAAGTTCATCAAGTCTGGTGACTCTGCCATCGTCAAGATGGTTCCCTCCAAGCCCATGTGCGTTGAGGCTTTCACCGACTACCCTCCCCTGGGCCGTTTCGCCGTCCGTGACATGCGCCAGACTGTCGCCGTCGGTGTCATCAAGTCCGTCGAGAAGGCTGCCCCTGGTGCCGCCAAGGTCACCAAGTCCGCTGCCAAGGCTGCCAAGAAATAAGCGGTCGCGGCCATCGGCTTGTGCCTCAAAATGTCAGGTTCGGGGCGTTGTGTACTCACTTCTACGACGAAACGATCTACTTTGCTATGGATGAGCACTCGGCTCTTGTCTCGGGGCACATAATGAGAGGCTGGTATTTGGGGTTTTCTGCGTCGGGACTTCTCATCATGTGCTTTAAAGAAAATTTAGAGTCTAGAAGTGATTCCTGCATTGTCTGTTCTACTTGCTGCGAGTGACTGTGATGCCATGCATGCATGCATGTCTCACCATCGTATCCATCTTGGCTGCCGCCAGGGTTCCTATTTCGACCAGTACCAATGAATGCCACGCCGTTGCATCCAATCACGTTACGGACTCCAATGTGAAACGGGAAACACTGAATTGGAAACGTTTTGCATTTATAGTATTGTACACGTATTGTTGGGGACCTAGTCATTGGACCTAATTACAGCTGACCACTCCATCATGCTGCAACCCAACTCGGTCAAGGCTTTTGTGACGCTTTGTCGTCTTTGCGCGTTTCTGTGCTTAGTGAGGAGTTCTGCTCGTTGGGAGATCCTGCATGGTCTCTAACACCCGAGACAGACGGCTGCGGTTCTCCTGCATCTTCTACAGCTGCCGTGTCGAGCGCCTTAGACTCCTCGCTGGCACCAGGCTGCATTTCATTCATCTGCTCCTCGGATGAAGCGCCTTCAACGTCACCGGCCGTCCAGGCTTCCTCTGCGCTTGGGTCCTGAGCCAAAACCTCGCCGTCAAAGGACTCGTCCATCATGTCCCAGGTGAACGCCTCGTCGGACCGGTCTTGCATGAACTTGTACCCCTCGTCCCAGGAGAAGTGCTTCCCGGCGGCGACCTCTTCTACAAGTTGCAGGAAACTGCCGGCTGACTCTTCTGTCATGTCTTGCTGGTGGGTGCCTGGCGGTCCGGCGTGGAGGGAGAGTTCTTGTCGCTGGCCGCCGTGCTGGCCTGCCTCGATGCTGCTGTAGCGGAGGGTGTGGCCGTGCCATTCTAGGTCGATGACCTGGTAGATTTCCAGGCCCATGAAGGTATATGGCACGTCGGTGGCCTGGCCTTGTGTGGGCCGACTTGGGTTGGCCGAGAGCCACTTGCTAGGGATGGAGAAATGCGTGCGGCTCGGGGTTCTGAGACGCCCGGCCAGGAGGTTGAACTCGGAAACGGCTAGGAATTCCTTGAGGGACTGCTGATTGGCGTCTAGGGGCAGTTGATGCTGCTGGGTGAGTCGCACGTCGACGCTTTTGTCTGGTAGTAGGATGTCGTTCACGTGCCATGGAATGACGCCCTCCAAAGTGGAGTCAGGCGGAAAAGCAAAGGTAGAGAGATCAGTGTCGGGGTTGACAGGAAGCCGGAGGCGAATTTCGGGCACGGGGTCACCAGATTTCCGTGCCTGTGTTGGGTCCGGAGAAAAGTTGAGGATGATTGCGGTCGACTGAGCAATGGTGTTGTCGCTGTCGGCCGCGATGGATGTAAGGGATGCTGGGTGAGGAACTACAGGAGAGAGAATGCGCCGGCTCTTGGCCATTTTAGCTTCTCGAGTGTCGTGCCCAGTGTGCAGGATGTGTCCAAACGTAGCCGTGATTCGGTTTGTTGGCCGACTGTCTGTTGCTTCGAGCGTCGGCTTTGGCAGCGATACCTTGCCAGACAAACCCAGGGGCTTATCTTCTGCATGAACTTCCTTGGTGACTGGATTGACGTAGCGCGACCATTGTCGTAGTTTGTTCCTCCAAGACATGGCTCTCTTCTCGCGATGATGCTCCACAAAAAGGCCCTTGCGGGACTTTGCGTTCTTCGAAGAACCAATGATCTGGGCTTCATTGGACTGTGGATTTGTCTCATGTCCAGCAAGTAGTCGTAAGGCAATGTCTGCAGGGTCCTCTGTTTGTCCACCGGACGGCGCTTCCCCGGTTCCCGACGCACTGGTTTCGGGTCGGTCCTTGTCGGCAAGCCACGATATCGAGAGTTCCTGTCCTACAGTCAGCGGCATGAAGTATAAGGAGGTGCGACAAAACATGTACCGAATCTTCCTTGTTGTACTGAATAGTCGTGTTGGTTATGCGTCCAAGCTCTTCCAGAACCGGCTCAAGGAGGTTGTCACCTTGTACGTGCTCTACAGAAACGTTCTTGGACGTGATTGATCGTACGATTTCGTCTATCCGTGTCAAAATAGTAGCAATTGTCGATTTTCGAGCGTAAATAGCCAGCCGAGACTCTTCGAGCTTGGGCGATATTCTTTCGTTGTTTGATTTGTCCAGATAATCGGCACTCAGGGATTCGATGACACGGCTCGAGGGACCTGCAAGACGGTATTAGAAATATATGTGACGATGCAGGAGAGTCCATACGTACGGGCTATAAGCCGAAAGATGTCGGGCTGAACCCAAATCAGCATCCTTCCAAGGCCTTCCACCTGTTCTTGGATCTCCAGATTCCACATCGCCGTCAAGATTAGGACTGCCTGCTGCTGCTTCTGCTTGAGACTACCCCACTGGTTCGACTGGGCCGCCTGCCAAGTTACTTGCTTGACCATCCAAGGGTAGGACGGGGTGTTGTTTGCCCGCAAAGTGTGCTCCCAATCCCCCCTGTTGAAGTAGCCTACCAGCTGCTCCCGTGTGAACCCGTCAACAAGGGCATTCACCAGCTTCTCAAAGTCTTTTCTCCGAACAACGGTTGTGTCGCTAGGACGCAGCTCGTCGATGTTTTTCCGCACTTCTTCTGAGAAATCGAATTCCGGCTCCTCTTCCTTGGGAAGTACGTCTTCCCAGTGCAACGGCACGCCAGCAGCCACGGCCTCCTCCTCAAGCAAGGGCACGGCCTTCCTGGCGCTCTTCATCTTATTTGGATTCTTGATTATCAATGCTTCGACCGGCTTGCCCAGCGCCTCAACACCGAGGTACTGATGGCGGAGGAGGTCATGGCGAAAGGCTCGTGAGGATTCGGCCGCTGCTGTTTCGTCGGTTCGAGGTTCGCTTTCTGATGCTGCTACCGAGGTTTCGGGATTTGATTCAACCACCTCTGGCAGCACGGGGATATCCGAAGCGACTTGCGCTGACGGTTTGCGCTCTTCCTTTGGAGGAAGCTCCCAATCCGCAGGTTCGTCGTCTGATCGTTTGCCCTTCCTCCCTCTTCGACTGCCGCCGCGGCTGCCCCTCCTCCTGTTCCTTTGGCCATCAGCTGCGCCATGGTTGCCATTGTCTAGTGACCCAGATATCAGGGCCTCTATCCTTGCCTTGCTCTGGGCAGCCGAGTCGGAAGCATACTGTCGTGGCCGATCACTTCGGTGGGAGCTGTTGTAAGCGACGAGCGTCGCACTGCGCTGTGTGAGGCTCAGTCGACATGTCAGGCAAACGCGCGATAGAGCAGCCGCCCTGGAAAGCATGGATAAAGGTGAAAAAGAGGGCCGTTGGAAGATCAATTATGCTGCAGCAAGAAAGGATTCGTCAAGCTGGGAGGTGTCTAGTCGAGCTCGGGAAATTTGCGGCGATAAGCGATAAGCCATAAAGAGGTCCCTGACGTCGACGCGTCTAAAACTGACCGCGTTGGTCCGCTTCAATGCCCCTCATCGACTAAATACCACGACATCCTTTACCAACCATCTCTGCGCAAATCTTCTAAGGAGAAGACAAATCGGTCGAGACCAAAGCGTTTGGCGAACGGTGCTGTCCCGACATTCACATACCGCAACCACAATGTCTGCACCACAGAGGAGAAGACGTCCGGTACGATCGCAACCTTCTGTGGGAGATGCTCTGATTAACCAGCCCAGCAGGCCGAGGATGAAGACTCAGACGAGGACGCGCGTCCGCGACAGCGCCAGAATCGCGACAACTCGGACGACGAAGCCGAATACGAGTCTGGAGAGGACATGGACGTTGATGGGAACTCAGGCCAGCACGCCGACAATCAGCTTGCAAAGAAGCTGATCCGATACGCCATCTCGTGCGAGTACTCGCGGACGGCGATACGTCGAGATGGAATCAAGGAGAGAGGTAATATCGAATCAATACAGATGTCCGTTGCTGTCGCTAATGTGGCGTCTAGTTCTTGGCAATCAAGGGCGGTCGTTTAAGCGAATATTTACGATAGCGCAAAAACAACTGCGAGACGTATGGGGAATGGAGCTGCGAGAGCTGCCAATTCGAGAAAAGATGTCGTTGCAAGAAAAGAGACAGGGTATGTGGCTCTGTCCTGTCTAGAAGCCTGAGGCTAACATGCTGCCAGCCATGAAGTCAAACTCCCAGCTGAAGACGGGATCTGGGGCTTACATCCTGTCCTCCACATTACCAGAACCGTATCGGAGCGCGTCGGTTCTAAAGCCATCAAAGACACCGAGTGCAGATGACGAGGCTACGTATGTAGCGTTTTACACTATGGTTGTCTCCTTGATATGGTTAAACGCCGGCGAACTCAGCGACCAGAAGCTGAAGCGGTATCTTATGCGGCTGAATGCGGACCAAAACGTCTCAAACGAGAAGACCGAAGTCACACTTAAGAAGATGGAGAGACATGGATACGTGGTGAGGAAAGTGGAACGGCCCCCGATAGGCCAAGATGGCGAGCAAACGATCAGATGGCATGTTGGGCCACGAGCAAAGGAAGAAGTAGGGCTCGATGGAGTCATGGGTATGGTGCGCGAGGTGTATGGCGAATGGAGCCCAGACCTGGAGAAGAAGCTGCGGTCAAATCTGGGACTCAAGGCTAGGGCAGCCGCAGGTGCCGTCGAGGACGGAGACGGAGCTGGGGAAAGCAGCAGGATGGGCGCTGGCGACGAAGAAGATTAGCTGTTTTCAGCGAAATCAAGGACAACTCAGCAGAACCTTGCTTCTCATTCGTAAACGGGCACAGAGAAGAGCCGCGTATCCTGCCAAGTAATGTATGTACATGTATGATCCCATCCGTCCTGGGGTATCGTTCCTCTGACGCCGTTCCGTACGCAAAAAAACATCTCCACAACCTATACCAACAGGTCTGCCTAGTTCGGCTCCCGCAGAGGAATAACCTCTTCCCCTTCGCGAGGCGGCGGAGGGCCGCAGGGCTGGATCATTTTCTGCTCGCGAGCGGTTAGCCTGGACTTGGCCGGGGTCTTTAGTTAGGATGACGCACGCGAATCAGCCGCGCTCGGGTTGTGGCGATGGGCTCGTTCTCGGCAAGCGCGACGTAGGCGAGTAGAGGCCGGTGGCCCACGATGGACGAGAAGGTGTCGCGCTGGATGTTTGTCTTCCATTCCCAGCTCGTGGTGTCGGGGTGGCCTGTTCCGACGAACTTGGCCTGCAGGCGTTCGAGTTCTTGTTGGTTTCGGAGCTTGTCGGCCTACGGATAGAGAGTAAGTAGGGAGGCCTTGCTATAGGGCCGTTGGAAGTTTCCGAGAGCCTTACCATTGTTGCGAATCGTCACGGGTTGACGTCAAAAGCTGGCCAGAGACTGGAAGATTGCGCCTCGCTGGCTTCCGAGTTGGCGGCGAAGTAGAGTTGCTATAAGGCCGGATGCTCCGCGAGTTGGGTATATAGTGATGCAGGAATCTGCGCCGTGGCTCGTCTTGGCTTTGTAGAACTTCAATCGCGAGATTCCTGGTGCGTGTTGCAGTGATGGAAGCTCAAAAAGTTGTGGCCGGCAAGTTGATGCGCGACCGGCTAAATCTCGGCTAATTGCTTGTCTCGGTTGATTAGGAACGCTTCAAGGCTACTGGACGAGTTTCATGTTCTCTTAACAACAGAGACAAAAGTTTGAAGGTGACCGTCTTTCCGAGCATCATTAACTCGATTCGAACTTGCAAATATCATACGACGGTTCTTCAGCCTTTTTATGCCGCAAGGCACACTTTCGGCCGGCGTTTCGGCCCATCGACCCCTCATCTCTCGACTCGCGACTGAGCGCCTCAGGACTGAAAGCTATTCAGTACCATCAGAGCATTGTTCCGGGAATTATTCTATCACTTGACGCAAATCACTTGCTGGAGCGGCCGTGTCCGGCGCGTTGCATCAAAAACATGGCATTGCCATCTGTCCACGCTATGCCGGAGCACTGGACTGAGCTCAGTGTGGCGAAGAGACAGAAGCGGCTTTGCTCTGAGGAAGTGGAGGCTCTGAAGACCTCTTGCGCAAAAGACTGCGGGAAGAAGCACGTGGCAGAGTGCTCCAGTTGCTATGGCAAGGTACTGGACCGAATGCGCCTGAGATACATGGAGAGCCAAGATCGGGAGTGGTTCACGCAGAGAAGAGCCTTTCTGCATGAACTGGAGGGGCTGTTCCAAGATGCAAGTGACCGCAAGCGAAGTCTGAAATTCATCGAGGCAAGGATAGAATCCGAAAAGGAGGCTTGGTATCGCTGGGTCTTGCGAAAGTACCCCGAGTTCATCGCCGTCTCCGACTTTGGTATCAGCCAGGATGAGCTGAGGGGCATGTTGGATGACCCGGATCGGTCGCGCCAAGAACTGGTGAGCATGATGCTCGAGGGAGTTGGCAAGCCAGCGGATTGGCCGGCGAGCGTGGATGCATTTGCGGATAAGGTGGCCGCGACCAAGGCAGACCCGGCAGAGCTGAAGAAGCTCTACATTGCCGAGTTCTTCATCAACCAGCCCACAGGAAATGTCGTGGAGAGCGCGCAAAGGTATCTGGACGAGTACACGTCGAGCGAGACAATGTTGCTGGAGGACATCATCGACAAAATTGCCTCGGACTTTCAAGAGAGCAGGATTTCCCAACCCCAACGGGATAACCACCAGAGACGACTCGACGAGCTCCGCAGAGCAAAGACGGCGTTTGAACAGAACAAGTTACAGGTCAAAGGCCAGCTCTCTGGACATCAAGCATTTACCGCCAGCGAAGAGCTGTACGACCTGCCCCCCTGCCACGTTTGCCGGAAGACGGTGGACTCTAATGGGGTCCTGTCGTGTTCTTTGTGCCAAGCGGTCACGCAAATGGGAGGCAGCAAGAAGTTGACTGTCTATTGCACCGAAGACTGCTTCCGCAAGGGCCACGTACGTCTCCCACAAATGCGGGATTGCAGGGACAGGAAAGCTGACATTATGGCAGGGCGACCACATCGCAGCGGAGCATGACTGCGAAGCTGGCGACAAGTGCGTGCAGCTGCGAGACGAAGATGTGGAAATGGACGACGGCACCTCGCAGGCGGTTTCATGCAAGGAATGCGTTGGCCAGAAGCGGATGACGCTGTATTGCTCGGGCCGCTGTGCGGGAGAGAACATCGCCGAGCACAGGCAAGGTGCGCACGGAGTCAAGACGCAGGCTGAGGACGCCCAGGGTCTCGTGGCTCCAGCGGAACAAGTGGTGGAGTCTACGCTGCAAAAGGAGAACCCGGGCTTGAAGATGTCACGAGTGGGCTAGAAGTCGTGATGTGGCGGCTGTGGTATTGTGTACAATATACATATATATATACATGTACCTTTGAAGAGGCGCTGCGTACGACGACGCACGAGTAATGCCTGGGCCACCCGTGATGTTGGCGCTTTGTTGAGTTTCACCTGGTGTTTACTCCGGCATCATCAATTCATCAAATGTTGACTTTCCAGAGACATACGTACGAAGTGGCGAGCTGTTGAGTCGTGTCATCTGTGGTGGCCCCAAATATGTTGTATGGCGTACTTCGTACTCCGTACGGCGAGCCGCGAGTCCTATGACCCACTCTCCTCCAACATCCGAACGACGCCGGATCTTGAACTCCGTTCGGGCAGTCTTTGCTCCGCAACCCGCTCCCTGGCGCCGAGTACCATCCGACAGATGAACTATCGACTCCATCCTCGCACTGCTTTGATGCCAGATCCCCCATACCCCGAGTTGTTGGGCCTTGCCCCTGCACGTCTGACCGGCTGACGCCACCTCGCGATGGACGACGACCGCGGACCAGCCGGCGCCGCCCGGCAGAGGGTCTCGACGGCATGCGAGGCCTGCCGGGCCGCCAAGATCCGGTGCCGGCCCAGTGGGCAGCCGGGCGTTTGTCAAAAGTAAGGAGGGTCGTGCTTGTGTGGAGGCCGCCGCGCTTACCCACGGTGGCAGGTGTCTCGCGTCGAAGAGGGAGTGCGTCTCTCGGACTGGCTCGCGCGTTCGCCGGGGGAAGAAAGCCGGGAGGTGAGCTTGCGTGCATCTATGTTGCGGCAGCGGCGATGTTGACCCTCTCGCAGAGCAGACGATGCCTTGCAGCCGCAGCCGCCCCCGGCCGACCCATCCAGCACCTTCAGCATCGACTTTGCCGTCCCTACCAAGGCCGAGGTCGACGACAACTTTGAGACGCTACGGGACTCACATGAACAGTTCCTTGACGAGCTACTTCCCGCTGAAGGCGATCGGGATATGTCTCAATGGACACCGCCTGTGGACGGCCTTCAGACCCCGCCAGCCTCGTCGACTCACTCCCATTCCATCCAGAACTTGCAGGGCAAGCCGTCCTTCAACCTCTCATCCGCCGAATCCCTCCTAGAGTCCTTTCGGTCTATGGTTAATTACCTCCCCTGCATCGTCCTGCCCGCCGATGCATCCGTTCCGCACCTGGCTGCCACGCGGCCGTTTGTCTTGCTGGCCATCCTAGCGGCCACGTCCGGCTCGAGGACGCTGCAAGGCCACAGTCTGTACGACGACGAGTTCCGAAAGGTGCTAGGGCTGAAGTTTGTAGCTAGCGGCGAGCGGAGCCTGGAGCTGCTTCAAGGAATCCTCGTCTACTGCGCCTGGTGGGTTCGCCTGGCTGTGTACGCGGGCGCGGCCGAGATTGACGCTTCCAGGTACCCTTTGCATTTACGGCCAAAGAACAAGCAAACAGTCCAGTACATACGGATGGCGGCCGACCTGGTCCACGATCTCGAATTGGACCAGGAGTTTGCGCCCAGAACGAGCCCGTCAGAGCCAGAAGTGGCGGACCGGCAACTCGACGGCATCCGAGCGTATATTGGCTACTGCTACATCGCCTCGACGTACGCATGGGCTCCTCTTACACGGCCGTAGTTGGTGGTTGCTAATACGCACAGATTTCTGGTCACTTGGAGGAGCAAGCGCGTGGCAACCAGCTTCACCTCCTGGACAGCCACGTGCTGCGATATCCTCGAGCGCGACGCACAGGTAGATGGCGATGTGGTGCTCGCCTCGTTGTACCGCTCAACAAGCATCCTTTACGACGCGGCAGAAGCTATTCACGAGCGAAGTGGCCAGACAGAGCAACACCGCCAGCTGGTCCTGGCCGGCCTGGAGCTGCAATTCCAAGAGCTTCAGGCACGGGTGCCGTCTTATGTCGCCTCATTTGGTACGAACTTGCTGTAATCCCCGTGGTGACACGACACTGACCCTGCGTAGTGCCTGTCAACCTACAGGCCATGTTTATCGGCTTCTACCTAGACGGCTGTTCGTTGCTTAAACTCCCCCGCGCAGTCCCTTTGGGAAATCCATCGCTGCCGCCAACGCCGTCCAAACTGTACGACTGCACAGTGAAGCTCAAGAAGTTCCTTGATCATTTTCTTGCACTCGACGAAGCGGCGTTTCTGTGCTTCACCCTCAACGACTGGGGGCGGCTGGTCCTGTCTGTGATCTTAGCTCTTCGTCTGTCCTTTCCGGCGCCGGAATGCCCCAACTTCGACACGTCCTGGGCTCGCTCGCATCTCCGCCTCGACCAGTTCTTGTCTCGGATGTGCCAGGAAACAGACCTCACGTCGGCGTCCAAAAAGGTCGATGTCCTCTCCGCCAGCCGTGTCGTCATGGGGGTGGTGAAGGAAAAGTATGAGCGTCGGCTACGAGCGCTGGAGGCGTCGCAGGCGGCGCCATCGGGCAAGAGCCACGGCTGTCCGATGCTGGACGGCAGCTTGGAGCAGTACTATCCGCTCTGGGACGCAGCCTTTGGGTCCACGGCGATGCCGCAGCCTTTGGTTGGGCCAAGTGAGACTACGAGTCAGCCTGTCTTTCATGACCTTTGGGCGACGATGACAATGGGTTGGGCCAACGAGAGTGGCATGCTCGGGGAAGAGGAGCGATGGTGATGGGCAACTGCCGGAGCAGTGGAGGCACAGGATCGAGCATGGCACTGGCGCCAAAGATGCGTATCCTTGTCAGTGATGCAAGGAGTCTGGGTGGCAATGACATGTCAGGAAAAGCCAGTCTTTATACACGAGCTTCATTGCAAAAGCCGACATGGAGACATGTGCAGGAGCTGGGTTGTCGCGAATGTCGTCGCCTCATCGAGCATCACCTCGCTAGCGGCATTCCTCCAAACGCGCAATTATCAAGTATTTATTCTTGGAAAAGATCAACTTGCCCGCGGGCGGCCGGGAGAATGCAAGATAAACAGGGGGAAAAGAAGGCAACATGGGTGAAGTGGGCACCCACCTCAGCGTCCGAGGGATGGCACCTCGTCATTTCTCGTCCGCCTTACCAGGGGCATCCTCAGCCCAATCCTCCTCACCCTCGTCCTCGTCAGCGGTTGCGACTTGGTATTGCTGGTATTCCGACACCAGGTCATTCATGTTGGACTCGGCCTCGGTGAACTCCATCTCGTCCATGCCCTCGCTCGTATACCAATGCAGAAAGGCCTTGCGACGGAACATGGCGGTGAACTGCTCCCCGACGCGCTTGAAGATGTCCTGGATGGCCGTCGAGTTGCCCACAAAGGTCGACGACATCTTCAGTCCCTTTGGCGGGACGGCACACAGCGCCGTCTGTACGTTGTGGGGGATCCAGTCTACAAAGTAGGACGAGTTCCTGTCCTGGGCCTTGCGCATCTGCTCTTCCACGTCCCTCATGGCCATCTTGCCGCGGAAGATGGCCGAGCACGTCAAGAAGCGGCCGTTGCGAAAGTCGGAGCCGGCCATCATGTTGCGCGGGTCCAGCAACTGCTGCGTGAGCTCAGGCACCGAGACGGCGCGGAACGAGGCGGCGCCGCGGCCCGTCAGCGGCGCGAAGCCGACCATGAAGAAGTGGAGGCGCGGGAAGGGGACCTGCAGGGAGTTAGCATCGGGGATGCTCAACAGTTGCTCACCACGGGGGGGGGGGGCCTACCAGATTGACACACATCTTCCGCAGGTCCGAGTTTAGCTGGCCAGGGAAGCGCAGCGAGGTCGACACACCGGACATGACGGCCGAAATCAGGTGGTTGAGGTCGGTGTGCGTCGGGTTCGGCAGCTTCAGCGTGCGTCTACAAATGTCGTGCAGCGCCTCATTGTCGATGCAAAAGGTGGCATCCGAGTTCTCGACCAGCTGGTGGACCGAGAGCGTCGCGTTGTACGGCTCCACGACGGTATCAGACACCTTGGCCGACGGAACGACACTAAAGGTGGCCATCATGCGGTCCGGGAACTCTGCACGCAGGCACCGTCAGCACACGAAGGCCTCTTCCGGCAGACAGGCAGGCAGCTGACCCTCTCGAATCTTGGACAACAGCAGCGTGCCCATGCCGGAGCCGGTGCCGCCGCCGAGGGAGTGGGTGATCTGGAAACCCTGCAGACAGTCGCAGCCCTCGGCCTCGCGGCGAACGACGTCAATCACCTGGTCCACCAGCTCGGCGCCCTCGGTGTAGTGGCCCTTGGCCCAGTTGTTGCCGGCGCCGGCCTGGCCAAAGACAAAGTTGTCCGGGCGGAAGAGCTGGCCCAGCGGCCCGGCGCGTACCGAGTCCATGGTGCCGGGCTCCAGGTCGACGAGCACGGCGCGAGGCACATACTTGTTGCTGGAGGCCTGCGACGAGCGAGGGGGATTCTGTCAGAACGGCGGCGGGCGGGACGACGAGACGGGGGCCGGGCGGCGCTGCGTACCTCGTTGAAGTAGACACTCACGCGCTCGAGCTGCAGCTCCGAGTCGCCCTCATACCTGCGCAGGGCTGTGAGCATGGTTGGGGCGGCCGCAGGGGAGGAGGCACGTACACGCCGTTGCGGTCCAGGCCATGCTCGCCCGAAATCGTCTGCCAGAAGGCAGTGCCGATCTGGTTGCCCTGCTCACGCGGCGGTTAGCACGACCACGACGGCGCGGGCGCTGTGGCTGGCGCGGCGGCTGCACGTACGCATTGGCCGGTCTGGAGGTGCACCTGGGGGCGAAACGACGAGGTCAGCACGGCATCACGGCGCTGGCGAGGAGGCAGGCTGGCGAGGAGGGAGGCTGGCGGGGCGGACTCACAATCTCGCGCATCGGATGGAGCGTGGAGGTGAGAAGACGCACGGGTTGTTATCGAGGAGCGGGTGGTTGCGTGGTTGTGCGTGTGGTTGTGCGTGTGGTTGTGCGTGGCAAAAGGTCGGTGGCATGGCGTCGAGAGGCTCTAGTACTGGATCACGACCGCTGCCTGATGCCCAGACAGCGGCTGGTTTGAGCACCACCAGGCGGCGAGGCACCAACGGCTCGACTGGCCAGGCAGGAGCAGCTCGAGCCGCTGCAGGAGCCAATCGGCGGGCATCGCCTGCGTGCTGCTTGGGTGGTTGGGCTGTTGCGGAGCACAGGGTGGATGGATGAGGAGGTAGGTATCGAGTGCTGCCTGCGTCATTCATGTACGACGAGGTACGTCGTCTTTACAGCAAGCCGCAAGGGGCAAGCCGAGGCGGGCCGCCACCATCTGATGTCATTACATGCACGCCTGGCACGTCCGCAAGTGCATGGTTTGTCTCGAGTCGCAGCTCGCTATTCGCTATTACAGCGGGGCCCGAAATAACCGTCCTTTTTTTGGGTTGTCAAAGGAGTTTTGGCCAACTGCCATTTATGGCCGATGTGGCTGAGTGCTCGATATTACACAAGCAAAGAAGTATCGTCCTTGAAAAGCTTAACAGCCAAGACCCGCCTGCTTGCTCTCGGCTGCCTTGCGGCAAGGGTTGTTGCGTTCGGCTTCTTCGAGGCAACAGAGAGGCTGCAAGAGCTGGCCTTTGCAGCTTCGTGTATGGCGGCCTCGTATTTAGCGAGGCTGCTGTACGACTGACCGATGATGGAATCTATTGAGTACGGAAACGCGCTGCCGGGCGGGTAGCAGCGGCTGCTGTTTGCATTCGTGGGTTGAATTGCAAAGACACGCCGTCCGAGGCTGCGGGCAAAATTTAGCGGGCAAAATTTAGCGGGGAGGGCTGGAACCGGAGTGCGCCACTTTGGGGCAGGCATTAGCCGAACTGGGGCAGGATTTAGTCATTCCCTGAATTAATAAGTATTAGCTATAAGGGAATAGTCACTAAGTACCTCCAGTCAGGTATCAAAGATGCAGGAGTACAATGTCTTGGCATTCAGTTCTGGCTATCCTCTTGTTCGGAAGACTGAGTCTTGTAGAGGGGAAAATCCCGTAGTCGAGAAGGGGAACCCTCTCCGTGGCGCATCCCCGCCAATCAGTCAATGACTCCTGGCTGACAAATAGTACCTACTTCGTAGTACCGTAGACTCTCTGCCAGCTTGTGCCTCCTGGCCACGCTTCTCACGCAGCAGTGGACCGATTGGCAGTGGACCGTTGGAAGGCGTCAAATGCTCAACCCCGCTTCCGCTACAAAACGGCCCACTTAACGCATCGTCCCCGAGGTGCCTTATTTAGGCTTCAACGGCTGCGGTCTAAGGCTCCCACGGGTCCTTTTGCATTAAGCTGCCTTGCCACTCCACGTGCGATGTTGGCTACGCCTTTATTCTGGTCACCCTCATTCATGGATGCGCCACCTCCAAGTGGCAAACTGACTGTCGGGCAAAGCGTTTTCAGCTGCACAGGTAGGAACGGGCTGTAAGATCGATCACTGCCAATCGGAAACAACGATAAGGTAGGTGCCTACTACAACGGTGCCACGTCATCATGCGTGCTCGGGAATCGGGACAAAGAATCAGCTACTATAAAAGGGGAGACTCCACCCGCGCTATTTCAATTTCACCGTCATCCATCACAGCCTCCAATATCGTCCGTCAACTTTTTGTAGGAATGAGCGTCGGGTCGTTGCCACAAGCAGAAGCACCGAACTGCGATGTCACAACATTAGCAGAGGCAGAGCGCATTGCCGGCGTTCGAACTCGGGCGGCGCGTCCACCCAGCGACAAGACCATCGATATTGCTGTTATAATTATTCCGGACTCACCCGAAAGAGAAGAACTACGCATCTCAATTGCCCAAGAAATTGGCTCTCAGACTTTGGAATTTGATGATACTTATGGAGGAACACTTGTCGGGCTCTCTTTTAATGAAGCCCATCTGGCTTCAAAACTCATCGCCATCTTGCGACGCAATAACATCAATCTCTATTGTGAGTATTGCGAACCCCTCGCTGTTATCGAAGAAAATTCAACTCACCTAAGAACACCGAAGAGAATACGAAACGGCCCCTAAGCCATGTCGCTTTCGCCCGAGTCCACATAGGCCGAGATTGTAGAGGGATCTTACCATCGAGGACGTCAAGCATTTGGCGCATGTCGGAGATATTTTAACGGGGAAGCCGGACACACCCCACGACAGGGGTAGTGCTCAGGGGTCTAAGCCGGCCGACGTGTACATAAGGGACGCAGATATCCCACTTTCCTAGATGAGAGGCACGCCTTGACAAGAAYAACACGCCKACGGGCAGCTTTTTCCCCGCCAATTGCGTCGATCAATGAGTGCAAGTGAGTGAGACCGCATGGTCAACCWGTGAGTGAACATGAAGTGAGAGAACCACGCTCGTCACGAGGCAATGGACTGCACCAGTGGTCTCGTTGTGCAGTGATCAGATGGTCTAAGCGAGTGCAAATCCCCTACCGTGTGTGAGTTGACGTCCGAGAGACTTGAGTGCAAGAATCCACCAGCCCACGCAGTGTCCTTTCGGTRTGTGCGTTCTCCTCCGTCAAAATATCTTACCCTTGTCTCATTGTGTGTAACAGCTGCAAGCGAAATAACGAAAATTATCAACGCTGAGATGTGATATTAATATATCAATGCTACGTATCACGGGCTATTAAGCTTGCGGCATCGCGAGTAGCCTCACTCACTGAGGCTGGGACGCAGGCTGAAGGAAGAAAGGATCAAGCAGCCTATTTGCGGGGGCTTTTGTGGCTCGAAATACGAATACTATAATTATAAATGATTCTTCGAACGGAGCGTACGCTATAAGTAACTAACGGTTGTAGCCATGAACCCGAACTTTTCGCCAGCACGGATCATTACTTCAAGTTAGGCGTGTTGAGAAAGAGCCAGCTGCGAGGCCATCTTCATTGAGCGCTGCTGAAAGGGGGAAAAGCAAAGGCAGGGCAGCCGGTGACGCATTAAGCTTACTAAATCAGGTTCCTCAATATGCGCTTTGTTAGAACCTTCGAGCTGGGTACCTGATGGCTCAAGCCACAAGAGGGGCCAAGCCACTCTTGGTCGAAAATAGACCTAATTTTAAAACACTGATTGACAAAAGAGGCGGTCATTTCGGACTCTACTGTATTTGTCTATCTAGAACGCATCTAGCTATTATCCGTCTACCTAAAACACATCTCGCCATTACTCGTATTTGCTACTTAACACGCATCCCGCTATTATTTGTCCACCTCACACGCATCTCGCCGCGAGATTCCGTAGGCACGGAGACGCGGCAGATGCGCCGGCGTTGGCTCTGGGCATGGCACAAGGACATGACATCAGGCAGCGTGCGCCGCATGCTCAAATCACGGTGCCCTTGTTCTGCTTCTTGTCCACGCGGTAGTTCTTCCACACACCAATCGCCGGGATGGCCAGCACCAGGACGGCCGTCGCGGAAATGGCGCCGTACTTTTGGCTCTGGCCCCAGGCGTAGTTGATGGCGTCGCGGGTCGGCGACCCCATGGGATACGACTGCTGGAGGAGGTATCCGCCGAGGTAGATCTTGGACAACTGGTCCTGCGCGTCCGCCGGGAGCCTCTCCTGCAGCGCCCTCGGGAAGGCGTCGGCGTAGATGGCGGCCGACACGGCGTCGCCGATGGCACCGCCAATGTTGGAGAACAGCCCCAGCAGCGACAGCATCATGGGCACGCCCTCGCGGTCGCTGGCGGCCATGACGGCCATGTCGTTGCCGATGACGACGGTGCCGCCGACAAAGGCGATGAAGATCTGGCACATGATGATGTACCCAATGTCCGCGTCCTGCCCGCGGAAGTGAATCATCAACCCGGCGCCGAGGAACATGAGCGGCAGGCCGAAGCACAGCACCGTGTACTTGAAGTGCTTGGTGTGGCGCACCCAGAGCCCGAAGACGACGCCCCAGAAGCACGAGCCGACGTTGTAGATCTGCGTCATGTAGCCGGCCATGGACACGTCGAGGCCGTAGACGACGGTGACGAAGCTGTAGAAGTTGAGGTCCCACGAGTAGAAGCTGAAGAAGGAGATGGCGGCCATGCAGCAGGCGCCGAGCACGGTGCGCTGGCGGAAGAGCTCCCAGCGGATAAAGTGGGTGCGCGCAAACCACTTCTCCCAGGCGGCGAAGGCGAAGAAGAGCAGGAAGCCGATGACGACCATGGCGATGAAGGTGGCGCTGCCGTACGTGGCACGGCCGTAGCTGACCAGGCTGAAGGGCAGCAGGAAGAGGACGAAGGCGGCCATGAGGATCAGGGCGCCGACAACTACCCGCTGTTAGCCACACGGTCCGAGCCATGGCTGGCACGGCGGGCGCCTACCGTCAAACTCGTGCAGGTAGTGCTTGATGGACTGGAGCGTGGTGCGCCCGCTCGGCTGGCGCTGGAAGACGCCCAGGCGCTCCGCCTTTCGCTGGTAGAACTTGAAGACGACGGCCAGGGGCACAAAGACAAAGGGCTGGATGATGGCGAAGGAGCCGATGGCCCAGCGCCAGGAGCTGTTGGCCAGGAAGGCGTTGGCGGCGAGCGGGCCCGTAAAGGCGGTGCAGATAAAGGGCGTCGACGCGAAGCCAAAGGCGAAGGCGCGGTTGCGCAGGCCGGACGTGTCGGCCATGAAGATGTCGAGGATCATGTAGATGGCGTCGTAGCCGATCCAGTAGAGCACGTAGCCGGCGGCGTAGCCGTCGGGGCCGTTGCACGAGGCCAGGACGATGATGCCGAGCAGGTAGACGCCGAGGAAGACGAGGTAGCCCTCGGCGCGGCCCCAGATGTTGAGCGTCTTGGCGATGGGCAGCTTGAGCACGCCGCCGATGATGTTGGACAGGATGGAGGCGGTGGTGATGGCGGGCGCCGTCTTGAAGTCGGCGTAGGCGGCGTAGGAGGAGTAGCTGAGGATGGACTGCTGGAGCGCCAGCATGAAGAAGCAGAGCCAGATCCTGCGTCGCGAGCGGCCGGTTAGCGACTGGCGGGCGCAACAGAGGGAATACGGGCCCGGGATGGGATCACACGCACCAGCCGTAGGTGAAGTAGACGGCCTTCTTGCTCCAGACGAGGGCCGTGGCCTCGGCCTTCTGGACACCGAGCTCGGCGCCCTGGGTGACGCGGTCGGGGTTCGCCTGGACCTCCTTCTCGTTGCGCGCCTCGAGGCTCAGCGTGTCGGTGTCGCTGGCGGCCGCATCTCGCGCGGCGGGCTCAAAGGCCGCGGCCGGGGTGGCCTCGGCGCCCTTGCGGTCGCCGACGGCGCGGCTGAGGTGCATCTTGCGGGGGGCCGGTGTCGGCTGCGGTGTTGGCTGCGGCGGGGGGGGACGAAGGGTCGATGGCGCTGCACCGGCTGCGGCGACGCTGGCGTGAGGGTGGTGGGAATAGCTGCATATTTGTAGGCGGCGCCAGGGCTCAGTCGGCACCCGAGGGCGCACAGCGGGCGACGGGGCACACCCCTGCCGGCCGCTGTGCGAGCGCAGGACAGGACAGCCAGAGACTGGCGAGCGACACATCAGATGCTGCGGCAGCGAATCATGGGGCGGAGATGGCGCCGGCTGCGGATCTGATAAGATTGTGGCATCAGCGCCGGGCCTAGGCCGGGCTTATTGGCCCACCAGCCCCAACGTGCCCAACCTTGCCCACGGCAGTTCACTAGGTACATACGCGAGGAAGACCGCTCGGGACTTCCACACTATCGACGACGGCCCACGTGTGCGAAGGGCCCTGTGCCGAGCACGCCCGTCCTCGTCCTGGTCCTCGTAGGCAATCAGATAACCAGGCCAGACGGGGCTTTGCCCGCTGCGCCACGCACGGGCCAGCCGTCCTCCTCTTCTTCCGTGCTAGCCCGGAGGTACCCATGCGGCATTAGACTCGTGCATCGGACTGGCCGACGCCGTCTCACGCGACTTTCGCAGACAGGCAGCGAGGTTTTTTCTTTTCCCTGCCCGCGACCCTGTTTTCTTCGCCCAACGGGGGCCGATGCTCGGCCAGGACTGCCGAAACGGGACGCGCAGCAGGCGGCAGTCCGACCGCCAGCTTTTTCGCCAGCTTTTTCGCCAGCTTTTTCTGCGCCTGAGGATGGCGGAAGGGTGCGGGCTTGCTGGCAAGGGACAATGCAGGGTCTCCAGGCACCATGCATTGCAGTCAGTCTGCATGGGCCGTCTCGTGGAAGAGCTGCAAAGTCGCCTTGCATGGGCCCGGCTGCACCAGCGTCCCGCTCCGAGCCCGTGTTCTGCAGAGGCGCCGCGCCGTGCTCGGGAGGCGCCGTGGGTGCTCCTCGCTTGGGGCCGTGCTCAACAGAGGCCCGACCGAGCAAGCATCTGCTTGCATTGACATGCGCTCCGAGACGCCGAGGTGAAGCCGCACACACACGCCCGACCGCCGACCCGACATCGCGGAGCAGCCTGGCCAACCCGCCCCGCCAGTCTACTCGTACTTCGGACGGAGACCCGCAGCATGAACGCCTTGACAGTAAACCAACTTACTCGTAAACTCTTGGCTCTCGTCCCTTTTCTCCCATGTCCAGCCGAGCTGGCCGTCTCAACTCTGTACCAGCACTATGCTCCTTACTCTTTTCGCCCAGCGACGTCCTGTTTTATGTCTCGCCCTCCGCCACCTTATACCCAGCGCCAGCGAGACCCCAGAGAATGCATAAGACAGCGGCAGCTCCAGCATTGGCTGCCTGCATATTGGTGCACCCGAACAGGTCGATGCATGGGACCCAAGCTGAATCAGCGAACTTTATATTGTGGAGAATTGGGCCTGCAATGGAATGGGAATTGCAAAGATTGCTTTTGGGCTTGAACAAAGCCAACCTCGGCCTCATGCAGTTCGCTTCCACTCACGGCAGAGTCTAGTGCTAGCCAACACGTCGTTTAGTTCCAGAACCCCTCATCAGTCTATGTGCGTGCTTGTCCCCGCCTGAAGAGGTCCTGATGGTCAGGCTGTCCCCACGCTGTGGCAGATTCGTTCCTCCTTTCCAAGCACAAGTGTAGATGTGTCCTTGTCGCGCCGATGCATTGGTGCAGATCGGCGGATAGAACCAACTGATTCAGCCTCGAAGGAGGTTCTCGTTTCGGCAGCGCGATTACAATACATGACGTGGTACAGAGTATGCGAGTACTGCCTACATTCATGGCTTAGACAAGGGTGCATGTAGGAGCCAGTTTGTCAGTGCGTGTTGGCACTCATTTTGCCAACATTTACATCCATAATTCTCTCAGCAGAAGTTACGTTACTACTAGGCTTTGCAACCTGACCTGTTCGGTGTGTGTGTACGTGGGGTTGGCGGAATTGGGAACCATGGGACGGCGTTAACTACATCCCAGATTAGGCTAGATCTGCAATGCACCTTGCGATGAAGACAAGATTCATCCCATCCTCCGATGTAGTGAGGTGTCCTTCAGCATGTGAAGAATATCGGCCCAATGGTTCCCCACGGGGGCGGCTACCTTAGGTGGGATACTTCGTAGAAAGGAAGATGTCATAGATCACCAACTTGTCAGCGGATAGGGGAAGGGGACGTTGCAATTCCATGGACCGTCCAATCACCGTCTGTCTCATCACCGTTGGAGAAGGCATTCAGTGTCTACGGTCAACGGATGGCTCGACCGGGTTGAATGCTGCAAACATGAATGGAGTTGCTGTTGCTTTCTGGTCGCGCTCATTGGGGACCGACTCACAAAGTGTTAACGGCAGACCTTAACGGGAAGGTATTTAAACGTCGATCTTATACACACGAGCATGGATGCGTGACATTATGTTGCCATGCGTGGGGTAGGGGACACGGCACACGGTACGTTACCGCTCAACCTCTACCTGGACGTTGAACAACACGACTCGTGGACGCCCTTCCTGTTCACGTATTAAAGGAGACTGAAACCTCTATAGCGAGATTATTACCGCCTCGTGTCCTCTAACAAGCTCTTCCATCTATTCAGGCCTACCTTGCTTACGTTTCTTGTTTTTCTTCGCATTCATCACCCGCCAAGCCAACTTCTCGCAAAACCTTGCCACTACCAAGTTACCATCATGAAGGTCACCGAGATCCTTGGTGCAGTCCTAGGACTGGCCTCCTTCGCAACAGCCCACATGGAGATGAAGAACCCTCCGCCATTTCGCTCTACCTTCAACCCCTACACTGGTGACGACATCGACTACAATATGATCTCGCCCTTGAACTCGGACGGCAGCAACTTCCCCTGCAAGGGCTACAATAAGCTCTTGGGCACTCCCGAGGGCAGGCCCGTCGCCACGTGGGTCCCTGGTCAGTCCTACAGCATGACCATTACCGGCAAAACGCCTCACAACGGCGGCTCCTGCCAGGCCTCCGTTTCTCTTGACGGCGGAAACTCGTTCAGGGCCATCCACTCGTACATCGGCAACTGCCCTGTCTTGGGCGACTCGAGCTACCAGTTTACCCTGCCGAGTGACACCCCCGCGGGCGACATGCTCTTTGCCTGGACCTGGTACAACAACGTGGGCAACCGCGAGATATACATGAATTGCGCCGCCATCACCGTCCAGGCCGGCAGTGGGGAGAGGCGTGGTGCCTCGGACCCTCTTGGCAGCCGCCCGGCCATGTTCGTCGCCAACGTCGGCAACGGCGTCTGCACCTTTGAGGGCACGGATGTTGACTTCCCCCACCCGGGCCCGGATGTGACCAGAAACTCTGGACGCCCCCATGCCCCTGGCCAAGGGACCTGCGACGCTTGGGGTGGTGGCTATTAAGCTGGAAAGTTTAAGATGGAATCTGGTTATATTTAGTACGTATGTGAATTGGCAAGATGCCAGCATCTATTGGACCATATTTTCTCCCAACGTTGCCGCGCTGCTGGCTGCTGTGAGAGCACATCGCAATCGCGCAATGAGGTTCACGCCCAAATTGTTTCACGATGCAGCTGGGGATGGTCGATAACTCCCTCGATTTTGGAAATCAGGTACAGTGGGTACTGCTTCATCTGCGACGAGGGCATGGCAAGCTTGCCGTTCCTGCTCTATCAATTCGAGTCGCATCGGCCCGGGAGGTGGTAGCGGGGGTGTCACATTCAGTCCCGTGTCCTTGAAAGGCGACGCGAATCGATCCTGTGCGCCGTCGACAATATCCTGAAGTCGGGCTGCGACTTGATCGAGGTCGACCGGATGGGAGGGCTCGGCCGCTTTGGCGCCATCTCTGGAAACGCGATGAGTGCAATGCCACACGGGGGCGGCGGGCATAGATGTACCTCAATCTCTCAATGAAAGACGGCTCTAATTCTGAGGGTCCTGGACTTGGATGAGACTGCGCCGGCGTATGGAAACAGTATTGGCACAGCTGGATCCGAATACTGGGTTCTCCCAGTCTGTCGCAACCGACTCTTAAGGACGGTGCAGGCCCAAAGCTCCACTCAATAAGTATGGAAGCACTCAACAAGTATGAAAGCTCCTTTCTCCTTCATTTAGCCACGAGCGCTCGCTTTCAAAGCACCAAGTTTCGCAATCCTAGCGCTACGGCGTGGTGCGGCCATCCCAGATAACTCGACATTTGGCGCTGCTTGCCCATTATTCCCTCTCTTGCTTGGCGTGACCCCTTTATTTCCTTTCCTCTTGCGGACCGCCGCCTTACTCCGAGATATTCGTTGCCGCTTGGTGCCAGCTTTGTGATGATTGGGGGGCGTCTCGACATTGACCCCTCCGCCGCTGGCTTGTTCAGGCGTCGCTGAACTCCTGCGCTTAACTCCTTTTGTTCTGCCGCGGGAGTTGTTCTGCCGCTCAGCAGGCTCCGAGGCACTGAGCTCACGCTCAATAACAGACAGTTGCTCCTCGGACCACCGCAGTATCGCATCAAAACGCTTGACATATTCTTCCACTTCCCACATGAAATCTGTCCTATGAACATACTTTCCGATGAGGTCGTTGCGTCTCTCAACATGTTCCAGGGCTCTTCTGCCGTCCAAAAGGCGGCGACCATAATTTTCTGAAGTGGCACGCGGCTCCATGTCACTCAGGGATCTTAAGGCTCTCTCCGCGTCTTCCTTTTCGAGGGCTCGCCTCAAAGCACCGTCCAAAAGCGACTCTTCATCCTCATCATGTCGGAGAACACCGGCGTTTTGCAGTCCTTCCCATAGCTACTCTCGCCTGGGCTTAAAGGCCAATGCCTTTTCCTGATATTTGTTGAGCTCCGACGCAACGTAACTTACATACTCAACCCAGGTTGTCCATCGGTCCTGTGTTGATGGATTTTGCTCGAGTTGAAATCCCCGCGCAGGGGCGCGATCGCCCAGGAGCGCCATGGATTCGGCTTGGCATTTCGATATGCTGTTTTCGCTCCTGCGCGAGCGTTGCCATTGCCGAAACCGCTTCCACTGACTTAGCTGTTTTGAAAACACCTGAGGGTCGGTAGGGCGGGTCTGCCACATCCAAAACTTGGCCGAGTAAGAGGTAGGACACGAGACTACTTGTTCAAGCTCGGCAATTGGGTAAATGGGTTTGACATCCGTCCTCGACTAGCGCGGCGTGGTTGCTGAGCTCAGACTCAACTTCGTCGCGTCGTTGCGAGTCGGGGGATGGTAGAGGCGGCGTTGACCTGCCACGTGGCGCATCAACAAGGGCTTGGAGACGAGCTGCAACCTCGTCAAAGTTGAGCGAACTCGTACGCCGGGGGGCGTTAACGCGATCCCTACCATCACACCCGAGGTCAGCGTCGCTCGGAGGCAGAGGGTAGGAGGAAATGCCTCAATCGGTCGATGAAGGATGCCGGCAGGTTCTGAGGATCTTGTATGTCGATAAGTCTAGGACAAAGTCAGAAGGTCTGTGGCGATAGCCAGAGGGCGAGGCTGCTCACGTGAAGCTGTTCCCCAGACCGTTGGGACCGCCGGAACCGCGTCGCGTGCTGGCCTGTAGAAAGCGATCGAGCTCTTGCTCGCTGAACGCGGCGACGGTGGCTGCTGTGAGCTTCTGGGGAGCATCCATTGCAAGTGTGCGGCCGTGAAGGTGGCCAAGGTGGCCAGGCGGTCGCTGCGATGGATGAGGAGAGTTGATGGCTTTCTTCCAGTGACTTGACACACCAGCATGTTGGACGCGGCGCGCCAAGCTATGAATAGGCACTGGCAGCAACGACGGCTACGAGCGGGTGAGCAGGTGACGAGCAGCCACAGCGGGAGATGGGATGGTGGCGGGGTTGGGGCGGGGACCCCCGCTGTCACTTTAGCGCTCGCCTGTAGCCGCGTGCCTCGTCCCTGGACGGACGTTCCTGGAACTTCTGGCTTCATCAGACATCGCGTCACCACGAACACAAACGGACGACGTCTAACAAACGCTTGGCATGCGACGTGGCCCGCATGAGCGAGCGTTGCCCGTCACCCGCATCCTGTCCACGTCACGATTGCCGCGCGCCCTCGCTGCTGATGAACGACACCCAATCAATATGATGGCTTCATCAGTAGTCGACACATCCGCCTCCCAACATGCAGGACGTCGGCATGGCGGAGTTCCCATGGCTCGAACACGTCGCCCCCCTCGCGGCGTATAAGCATGCCGGCCAGCCTCTCTAAAGAGATAGTCTGCAAACTTGTTCAGCAGAAACAACGATAGCCATGGCACAGCAAACCACCACGCGCATCGCTTTACCAGCCCCCAGGCCATTCCAATCCGATAACTTCGCGCTATGGACTATTCAATGCCCGGCAAACCGAGCCTTGCGTGTAGACCCACGCCCCACCCGCCGCACGACGCCGAAGCGATCCTCTCGTCGAGACCGCTCGGAGCGGCGAGGCACGTCACCCCTAGAAGACGGGGAAAGGCGGTCCTTCGACGCCACACTGGATCCGTACCTGGAGCTCTGCTTCGACCAAAAGCGCAACAGTCGCCATGGTATCGTCCTTGGAACTGCCCAAGACTGCGATGTCCGCATCCCAGAGGCCGATGACTGTGGCCGACCGGTCAAAGGGGTCAGCAGGCACCACTGTGCCATCACATTCGACCGCTACAACGGACTCATTATCAAGGACTTCTCTACCAACGGCACAATCGTATGGTATGGTAAACAAGGCGGCCAGCGACGCCGAAACTTCACCTGGGTCGTCAGCGGCCATGACCTCCCACAGGGAAGTAGAATCGTTTTTCAGATTGGCACGCTCCTGGAATTCCGACTCTATGTGCCCGACCATGACGTCCGCTCGCTGGCGTACATTGAGAATGTCAGACGATTTCTTACCGGCCCCGTTCAAAGCGGAGATAACATGCGCGTCGGCAGCCTCGAGATCGGGAGCGCGGCAGACACGGCTGCCGGTACAGGAATAAACACCCCGGCGCAGGGGCCCGTCTACATTACCGAAAGCCTCCTAGGCGAAGGGGCTTTCTCGCAGGTGAGCAAGATTTAGGACGTCAGTACTAGCCTCGAATACGCAGGGAAAGTACCTTTGAACAGTCTACAACAAGGGATGTTAGATGACGAGGCTCGCCTCATAAAGACGCTCACACATGTTGGTCTAATTCCTTACCTATGGCTCACCAAGTCCTTGCTGACCCCGAAAAGGACCATATCGTGCCATTTAAAGGCTTCATATACGACCCTAAGCCAATGATGGTGCTCGAATATGCTCCTTATGGCACTCTCACGAACATGATGAAAGATTGTGTATCAAAGACGCAGTGTGTCGAGATTATGGTTCAGGCACTATCTGCTCTCACGCATCTCCACAGCTTCGACAAACCTGTTGCTCACCGAGATGTCAAGCCTGATAACATCTTGATCAAGTCCAAGGAGCCTCTGCACATCTGGCTCGCAGACTTTGGCTTTTCCAAGGCCAGTGTCGAGCTCACCACTACGTGCGGCACACCGCTCTACAAAGCTGCCGAGGTTTACCAAGGCGCTTACACAGCGGCCGTCGATGTTTGGTCTCTCGGCGTGGTTGCTCTGGAGATCGGCTACGGGTTACCGACATGGATAGCGGGCGATGCAGTGGGATGGTCCAGGTCACTTGCGAGGAAGGTCCGCTATCTGCCTTCTGATCCGTTGGTCGAGCTGATTCGCCCCATGCTGTCGGTGGACCCGAACGCACGCCCGCCGGCGTCAGCGTGCTTCAGGGCATCCCTAAGGATTCGACTACCACTGGAGCCGCCTGTTGCGGCTGCTAAGTCACGCCCAAGAGCAACCCAAAACCAGAGTCGTCGGGCCTGCCGTCTTACAATGTCACTACCTTGAAGAGGCCGGCCACATCGCGCGGCAGTTCGCAGTCAACGCCGAGACCAACCCAGAGGCCTCGACAAGTCAGCGAGGAAGTCAACGAAGAAGTCAGCGAGCCACTCGCAGGGGGTTGGAATGAAGACGACCTGTTTGGGGGCAACTGGCTAGCCAACTCGATGGTCGTCGGCTCTGCTGTTGCTGCCATGGGCAAGGAGTCGGAGCAATGGAGCTCGTCAAACCCTACCAGGGAAGCGTCTGAAGTGCCGCAAGCCTCCTCAAGCCACCAACCTGTGCCGCCTCGCAGAAGCGCTCGGCTGTCACAGAAGCAAGCGGTGCCCGTAACATCGAGTGAGCAGCGAATGGGCCAGTGCCTTCTTCGCGCTTTGAAGGAATGAACGAGTTATGTAAGCCTCACCCAAATCCGGCCGCCCCTGTTACCGTGCACTGACAGTTGCAGCGAGCTCTATCAATCGAGGGTGAGCTCTAGCAATCGAGGGTGAGCTCTAGCAATCGAGGGTGAGCTGTAGCAATCGAGGTGAGCTCCAGGTATCGACGGCAATCGAGGTGAGATCCAGCAATCGACGGCAATCGAGGTGAGCTCCAGCAATCGACGGCAAATTGAGGGTGAGCTCCAGCAATCGAGGTGCGCGTTAGCGAACCCAGAAGATGAAGTCCTTCTTTTGCATGGTTGTTTTCCTTGGTCAGTCTGGAAGTTGGTTTTCTGTTCTCTGCATTATCGGTTACTGTCGGTATCACTTTATTTTAAAATAGATAATTTCACCATTACTGACTCCCACTTTGGTCCTCGGGGATCGACATCGACTGTACTTCGTACTCCGTAGCTTCATCAGACCTCTCCCAGCCCTACGAGCACATTGCTCAGCCAGGTTACACATGTGCGCCAAGTTCACAGTAATTGATTCCCCCGCAAAGGATCCGACGCAGGTCGTCGTCACGGCGCCACACTGGAGCAGTTGTGGCAAGGACAGTTGTGGCCAAGGACAGTGGTGACTGCATGTGCTATTCGAAGTTCATTCAATGCAAAGATACTAACCCCGAGGGGTAACACTGCCGCCCTCCTCGACCTTGACCAACGCGTGGGCCATGTCGTCATGATAAGGCAGCAGATGGGATGAACAATGTCAACGCTGATTCCGAGCAACATATTCGAAAAGATGCCCACAGTATGGTTGGGCCAATGATGCAATTGCCCTCCCTTCACCGTCCTCATCAAGGCCGTTCTGCGGAGGCCTGCTGCCGCCGTCTACGCATACACGCCCCTGCCTTCACGATGGTCACCAACGAAGAGCTCAACGAGCGCTGCGAGCCGGGCTGCCTCGGCGTCCTCACCGACAAGAAGTACTTTCACGTCGGGAACCTATTCATCAAGCGAACGCTGCGTCGACACGAGTGGCAATCCACCGAGGATATCCTCCTCGTCCCGCCGACCACGCACCCCCAGCGCTGGAAGAACGACGCCGCCATCGTCCAGTACCTCCGCGAGAAGACAAACATCCCGCTGCCGCGACTTCTAGGCACGTGGGAGGACGATGGCGCGTTCCACTTCTGCACGGAGTGGGTTGACGGCGTTAGCATGGCGGAGCTCAGCCAGGAGGGCCAGGAAGTGGTCAAGCAGGAGGTGGAACAGCACGTCGCGACCCTGCGCTCACTGCGATCCGACACCCCCGGCGTGCCAGGCGAGCAGCTTATGTTCCCTCCCACGCGCCTTTCCGCGGGCCTATGGGGCGTTGACAGCTGCTGGCGACCGCACCGGACAACGGGCAGTTACGTGTTCTGCCACAACGACCTGGGCCAGCACAACGTGATAGTCGACCCGGACACTCTCAAGATCAAGGCCATCATCGACTGGGAGTCTGGCGGCTTCTGGCCTGAGTGGTTTGAGCGGCCGTTCTGGGAGCGGGCAGGACCAAGCGTCGCGCTTGATGCAGAGGACGATGATGTGGAACGGTGCCGGGAGTGGGTGCTCCGCAACTGCGACGAGGTGGCTATGAAGCACTTGTCGGTTATGGAAGAGTAAACACGCAGATACAAAGTGTTTTCATTAATTAGTTTGAGGATGAAGTGGCTGCTACATGTAGAAGACACGAGTTCCGGACGTCTTTTGCGGCATCAATACCAAGTCCACAACATGATGGAAGCGTCAGTATGGAAGTCACTTAGAGAACATCTCGGACAATGGCACCAATCCATGTGACGTTTTTACAAAACACAAAGGCTCTCTGAATTGACTGGCCAACTCTACTTCCTGGTTCACTTCCTCTACTTCTTGGCGGCCGCATCCTTCTGCATCTTGTTCTTCCATTCCACCTGCCAGCCTACGACAGTCCCCTGCATCTTCTGCAACTGCAGTGTTCTACACGGCCGGTAAGAAAAACCGATCCGGAGGTTGCCGCAGCACCCGAGGACGACTTACGCGTTGCACTTTATGCACTCCCTCGGGGATTGGCTTCCGGAGATGCGTGTCGTGCAATCGGGGCACGGCCAGGTACTGTTGGGCATTGTTGGGAACGTTAGTCTACGAGCGACGGGCGGGTTTGCAAGTGTCTTGTTTGCACGGCGGTGTGTGGCTTAGGGAGGGCTGCAGTATTACGAGAATGTAGACAGTATATATATTGAGGACGGGGTGCCGATGTGGTCGTGATGCCGTAACACTGGGTGAGCGGTTGTTCACTGCTGCATTGAAGACGAAGTCGTCGGTGATAGAGGGCCGGAGACAGGCGAGTAGCGGAATTCTCGAAACAGCAGATGGCTGGGAAGATGAGTAGCAGACGTCTTCAACTCTTATTCACACCAATCTCTGATGGTGACGGGCTTCTCCTTGCGGACCGTTCACGGCAGTCTAGGGTAAGATGATCATTGACGGCGAGCAGCTCGCGAAAGCCAGCCGGGAGAGGCTTCGAGACCCTGACAAACCACCGTTCGCGCCCTTAACGGATCAAGATCCGCGCCCGAGAGCCATTGTGTGAGCTGCAGAATCTTGCGATTTTGTAAATCTACGGGACTGTGGTTCTGTGCCGGGTCTACCTGTAGGCTACGCCGCCACACGCGTAGCACACCGGGGCTGCTGACCACTCGGCGAATGGTATTGCCACGAACACACCAAGAATATGACTTCAACATGTCTTGGGTCATCTAGGGAACTTTTGTCTCGAAACCGTACTGCGCAGCCGTGGGTTACATCTTGTCGCTTGACCACATCGAGGCCGCCTCTTGACGCATGCTCTCATACAAGAGGGACAAGGCCCATCCATTACAAGCTGTGGTAGTTGATTCAGAAAGCCAACTTAGCTTATGGCAAAGACATGGATAAATCCATCAAATGTTATGAAGTGGCTGGCGGAGCTTGCCTTCCTGACCGCATGGATGTGGTTGACTCTCCCCCACGGAGCTGTCAAAGATGTTCCCGAGTCAAACTCCCAGACAGTAGAAACCCGCCTACCGTATATTCACAACTCGTCTGGCAACATCGCCACCAAAGGTCGCGAGCACATCTGCTTCTCCTGTCCATCGCTCCCTCGTCCCCAAACCCCCAATCCGGAACACTGTCCTCGTCCTCGTCAATGCACCCACCTAGTGAGGGCATAACCTCTCCCCAACCAACCACTCAAGCGTAGCCCCCATCACACCCACCATCTCCCCATGCGCGGGCCGAATGAATGGGCTCGCCTCTCTCGGCGTAGTACTTTGTACCCTTGCTAACATCGGTCTCCGGATCCAGGCAACAACTCCAGCATCCCTGTCCCCCAAGCTGCAGAGAGCGCCGGCGAAGCAGCCGTTTTTGTCCTGCCCATCAACATCCCAGCGGTGTGGCACTACAAAGGCGGGCATGGGGGGTCTGATTTTGGCAGGTTTGCAGCCGAGACATTTTAGTGCCTGCGGCCACCTCGGACCTCACATGCGCGTGTCGAAAGCATTGGAGATGGCACACCTCGATAGACTCGTTTCCATACCCGTCAAATCGAATTGTCTTGCTAGGCGCAAAAGCGCAAAACGTCATGACACTACAGCGGCTCCTCAAGAGACATCTAGTCACGTCACGGATACAAAAGAAGGGCTCAAGATGCCTGGAGCATTTGAATGCTGTAAACCGCTCTATGACCATTGCTCAACTAACGAAATCAACAAAACATAAACCGTAGAGTGCGCACCAAGGAAATAGGTGAGGGGGAATTCCTGAAAGAAAAAGAAGCATTCGCCTTTCCACCTGCCCAATGCCGCTCAAATCGAACCTGGTCAAAAACGACGACTCCAGCCACCCAGGGCGCAGGTATAGAAAAAAAAGGGGGAATCAAAAGTCAGCAAGACAAAGAAAAAAGGAAAGTGTTCCATCAACGAAAGCAACGCCATGCCCGCTAAGCTTCTCAAGACGTGGCAGCCGTTGCGAAAGGCGCGCTCCGTCCTCTTCCCGTCATCACGAAACAGCGTCCATCGTGACTGGACGCGAAAGATGCCCCTGGCCATGCCGCGTTTGCCCTCCCAAACCTTCGTCCCAAAAATGCAAATTCAATCGGCCAAACTGACTGCTCATGCATATGATCTTGCCCGCCCGATGCGAGAACCGACAAATGCTGGCACTTGGCCTCCGCTGCCAATGATGCGGTAGAAGATGTGTCCCATCCCCTTCGTACCTGGGGTGTAATGCGACGCCATTTCTCCTGTCCGGCCCAAAAGCTTCCTGTATCCCGTGCTCTGTACCCTTTGTTATCCCAAATCTGCCGTCTTTCGCGATCACCAGTCCCGTGGTATCTTTTCCCAAAAGCCATGTTTTTTTTTCCGTTCTGTTTTCCGTTTCTTGTTTTGTTGTTTTGAATGCCGAAGCCGAAGTGAACCCGTTTTCCAGAATGTCTCCGCGCACGCCTTGTTGATAAGCCAGTATCCGAGCGGCGGAGTCGGCACCAATACGTGCTCCAGGAACGATGCGATCCGGAAAGTAACTGTCACCTGCGCCTGCTTGGAAACGCCCTTCGATCCCGAAAATCGGCCAATATACCACGCAAATGCTCGATAGTGAAACCCCCGGAAACTCCGTTGTAATGTCCCCAGCTGACCTTTCCTATTGTTCCAGATCCCGTAGCGAGGTAACATGAGGTGCGGTTGCAACGTTGACGCCTCGAAATGAGTTCCAAAGCACCCCCAACACCCCTTGCGCTGCTGTACGGACCGTCCGTAGTAGAAAGCGAGACGCAGCCGCAAATACGCCGCGAAATAAACGAATCGCCGCCACACCATGCTGGTGGTTGCATCTTTCAAAAAAGTGACCCAAAATGAGAAAAAAACACCGTCCGGTACCATGGAGAAATGCAGTGCTCGTGTATCGTATACGACATCAAGAAGGCGGTAGTGTCGAAGGGGGAGAAAACTCGGATACTCCGCCGCCTGGAGGGACGGAGAGGTGAGACAAAGGTGATCTGCACTTCCAAGGGTGACAGGCTTCGATGTCCGACATGCAATATCAATTGCAACCCCCCAGGAGAATATGTGTCTTGGAAGAACCAGCGAATCAACTCTCATAGGGGGTATGGAAAAGCGGCAAGAGAATTGAAATCACGTTGCCAACGCCACCGTTTGACAACATGTCAGCAGAACGCCCCCAATACGCGTTGTACGCACATCTCAGACAGTAGACTGTACCGCCTGCACCAACGGCGATCGGCTACCTCCCCATCATGTGTCGGGGGAGATAAGCTGAGTTAGCGTGCAGAGGCCCATTCGGCCCCGCGGCCACCCCGTTGTTGTAGATTGGCGCATTCCATGGGTGGTTAGGCTCGCCTGGGAAGCCAGACGTATGGTTTGGATGGCTTCCACCAGTGTTCATGGATGCGGCCAGGTTGTAGTTGCCACGTCCCGAGCCCAGGCCGGGAGGGGCAGAGAGGCCAGGAGGGGGGCCGTGGGCAGTCGTAAACCCATTCGAGTTTCCCGCCATCATTCCGTTCATGTTGCTCATGTTGCTCGACGAGGATTGTCCAGGAGCCTGGCCGGATCGGACGCCTAATGGGTTCTTGGAGAAACTAAGCCGGATGCCGCCCTTGACACTATTGTGCAGAGGGTGCCCGTATAGCTCGTGGAGCGCCTTGGTGGCGAAGGAGATGTCTTCAAATTCGACGAAGCACATGGGCCCATTCTGCTTTGTTCTGAAACAAAGCCTCTTGTAGCCGCGCTGCTTGGAGAACATGGCCTTGAGTTCCTCCTCGGACGTGTCGATGGGCAGGTTTCCGACGTAGAGCGTGTTGCACGGCGGGTTCTGGTCGGCGGGGTTGACGGGAGGGAAGTTGGGCCGCGGCTGGTAGCTATGCCCACCGCCAGGATAACTCGGGCCCTGTCCCGATGAGCTGATGGGGGAGACAGGCGTCATGTACTGCGGCAACGACGATGGGCCTGGTGGGTTGCCGTTGGTGTTGAGCGACAGACCCGCCATCATCTGGCCGATCGGAATCTGCGGGGCGGTGGCCCTCCGCTGGGAAGCTGCTCCATTCTCGGCGTAGGCGACCGGGTCCTTGAGCAGATCGCTCGTCTCGTCGTCGTCGCCAAAGTCGTTGTTGATGAGCGTCTTGCCGGATATCCTGGGGCGGTCGGAGAGATGGTTTCCGATGGGGGATTGCGGAGAGAAGATGCTTTGATAGTGGGCACCGGGGTCCGTGTTCAAAAAGTCGTGGACCGGCAAGCCGCCGTTTGAGGTCGGGGAGATCTTATCGATGGGCGGAAACACGCCGTTGAAGCGCGACGGCTGCCGGGACCCGGGGGCCGACGAGGTGGCAGACGAGGTCGCGCTTGAAGATGTCTGCTCGGTTACGTGCCGCCTTGCCGTGGTGGGGCTGGACGCAAGGATCTCGACGATCATCTCAGCGTCGTTGGAGATGTTGGACCGGCCGTCGAGCATGTTCTTCGCTTCCATCGCACCCGTCATGCTTCGGAATCGCAACAGGGCCGATCGGAACCCCTCGTCTTCGGACTTGTCCACGGGCAGCAACTCGACATCGGCCAGCTCCTTGGACCAGACAACCATCAGGCGCAGGGACTCCTCCGAGGTGTTGAGTGGCAGGCGGCGAATGAGGACGCGAACCACGGGCGAAGACGACTTGGAGAAGGGGGCGCCGACGGGCTTGGTAGGTTCGCGCTCGAAGAGGTGAGCCGTCGACATGTTGAGCGGATAGGGCGATTGCGCCGGCGGCGTGGGCCGGAAGGCATGCGACGTCGCCAGGAAGCCGGTGGCGGCCATGTCTCGTTTGTCGACTGCGGCCGTCGTAGGAGCAGGAGGGAGAAAAGGAGTCGCGCGGTTGGAATGCAGTGGTCTCGCGGACGCGACTGCAGTTGCGGCTGGTTGGCGGGAGAGTTGCGGTAGTGGTGGTGCGCTCTGGTCAGCGTTCATGTCCCAGCGATCGGGTGCATGCGCAAAATGTGACGGCGGAATGAGCTGGTTCGCGGAAACAAGTGTGTCTGGGCAGTAAGGAATGCGACGACGTTGCGACGCTGAAGTCGACACTGTCGCAAGGCGTGCGTCGCACGTCACAGCAGCAGAAGCAGAGGCGACCAAGGCTGGCGAGGCGAGGCGACGGCGACGAGGAGGAGGATTCGATCGGTCTGCGCCGAGGGCACGGAGAACTCGGGAGGTAGAGCGCGCGTCTCAGAAGCGCGATTGCGACTCGGTGCTGACTGCGATCTGCGCGGCGGCGGACGATGTGGCGTTGGAGGCGGCTGGGCAGGCCAGCGGCAGCGTGCAGGTCGCCCAAAGGGGACGATCGTGGGTGCGCGACTGTCGACGCTGGTGGTGAGGGGAACGCGCGGGCGCAGTGGTGGTTGAGCTGTGAGGGTGGTCACGGCGGCAGCGCTGGGTTGCCGTCGCGGTTGGTGAGGCGGTGGAGGTGGTGTCGGGTCACAGCGGCGACCCTGAATGAGTGGATGGTGCGAGGGACGAAATGCGCGACGTTGCAGCAGTCTCCCAGATCAACGACGCCTGTGCGAGATGAAATGCAGAGAAGAAGGCGAACGGGGAGCAAGAAGTTAAAGTATGTATCGCGTCGAAAACGGAGACGGGGGCGCAAGACGGCGAAAGGAACGGGGGGGAATGGATGGTGTGTGTGGTGGCCGACTGCGAGCGACGACGGGCAGAAGAGACGTCGGCCCAGTGTGCGTGTTGTGCTCACAGCTCACAGCGTCAGTCTCTCTGTCAGTCGCAAGCCTGGGCTAATAACCGTGGAAGGTCCTGCAAGGTGGACGTGCGGCAGCCCAAGCCGGGTCCTGGTCGCCTTGTTCGAAGCTTGCACCAGACGGGACTGGGGGGCTGGAATTGGCTTGGGTGGATGATTTGAACGAGTGGGTTGGATGGAATGGTGGTGGGTGGATGGGGCGACCTGGGGGAGAGACTGGCGACGGTTGATGAGAAACAGCGACAGCGACAGCCTCTTGACCCAGCGAGACACACAACAAAGCCACAGACAAGGGAGGCCCCACAGCGCAGGAGGGAGGACGGGGGATGCGTGCGCCGCAGCCCACTGCTGGTGGATGTGCCGTGTCTGTCGCAGCCGTGGGCCTTGGCTCAAGGCTCAAAGCACGAGCACAGGTGGTATTGGGCGGGCTCTAATTTGGATGCTCGAGGTGCGCTGCGGCGTGGACGGGTTGCTGTGAGCTGCAGGCAGTGAGTTGCTGTGCGGCAGCTGGCGGCCGCCTTGCAGGGGACGCGAGAGAGTGCTGTATACCTCAATGGGTCAAGGGTCAGCGTTGATGTGGCGACGGCGAGCCATCCGCTGGGCGAGATAAAAGGGGCGATTGTCAAGAGCGCGGTCGGTCGGCAGGTATCCGGGTGATGGGAGAGGAGAGGGGGAGACGACGCTCGGTTCAAATGGGAACAGGGACGACACTCCAGTTTCTGCCCGGAACAAGCATCAGCGAGAGCCATGGCCGTCGCGTCCTCGACTCACCGCGACCATCTCCCGCGAGGAGACAACAAGATTGGGTGGCTGCACTGCTGCCACTGTTGGAGAGGGGTGCGTGGTGCAGCAGCCGGAAGCTGCTTCTGGTGCTGATGGTGGTGCTAGTTCCGCTCCGCTGGGCCCTCCTGCCAATCGGAGCACGAGCGCAACAGAGGGGAACGCCTCCAGGCAAAGTCAAACCAGCGGGACAGACGAGACGTGGGCGACGACGACGAGTACGGCTAGGCCCAAATGCTAAAATTGCGGCCGATCCTGTGACTTGATGCGAGGGGGCCGAGGTGTTGGTGTTTGGTTGGGGTGTGCTGGGCCGCTTCGCTGAGCGGCGGGCATCCGTCTCACCTTGCCGCTCACCTGCCACCTGCGCGTGCGCTGCGGGCAAACTTTTCCGCCGCTTTTCCGCCGCAGTGCTTCCCGTTGCTTCTGGCCCCCGAATTCGGGGCCTCGCCGGGCCAGGGGTGAAGTGGGCAAAATGTCTCGAACGGGGCCGTGGCCGCTAGGGCTGCTGCAGCCATCAGCAACCATCAGACTGACATCCACGGAGCCCGGGGATAAGGCGAACGCGAGGGCAGCGGTGACTGAGGAGGCCAGAGGCCGCAGAGGAAGGGCAGAGGATGGATGGGATGCCAGGCACGGCACCGCATTGTCCATGGCCGGGGCACCAAGTATTAGTACTTAATTTAGATAGGGTTCCACGTAGCCAAGACAAGTAGCTCCCCCACCCCCGTTGACAAAGGGTGTGTGGGGGATCGGTCCACAGTTGAGGGCGGTGGAGACACAGCATGAGGACAGACGAAGGGGAACACGAGAGGTTGTTGGGAGCAGGACAGCCTCGGCAGACGCACTAAGGGTGCTCCTGGGACATGATTCTTCAACTGGGTGGTTCGCCGCACGGGGCTGACCGGTCGGAGCTTTCGGCCAACAGCTCGGGGTTGGCACGGACGGCATTGCCTGGCGGCGCTCTGGCTACGAGTCGTCCGGTTCGCGCAGTCGGATGGCGCTTCCACGAGCAACTCAGCCTGACTACGAAGCACGAAAGCTCGCGCAAGACGCGCACCCGTAGCATGCACGCTGTATGCGCGAGCAGACGTGGCCCGATGATGAAAGGATTCACCATGGTTGCCTCGACAGGAGCCACGTCTTCACTTCCACCCCTTGTGATTCGGTTGTCTGGCGCCTTGTCAGCAGCAGCCGTCGCGGCAGGGAGAGAGGTGCAGGGGATTGCGCAGAACCGGTGAGAAGCAAGTCCCAGGGTCCCCTCCTGCAGCGTGTGTCACGTTGTTGGGTTCCCGGCGCCGGGCGGGCGACGGACGGGCATGGCATGGCATGGCGAGGCACGCACGGGCTGCCGGCGAAGCCCTTTCTTTGCATGTACGGAGCACAACCACCGCGTCTGCGGAGGCAGGTGTGGTAAGGCTGTGCTACCGCGTGGACGGCAGGCTGAGGCGAAGCGGTCAACGGGGCTGCCGCCGCGATCTATGCGAGATATGCAGACGGATAACAACAGTCGTGGCAACGCTGGCGCATCCGCCGTCTCGAGCTGTTGTTTCGACAAGTCTCCGAGGACGGTTGGGCCTGACATCTGTCATGGCATCCATGCTGCCCGCTCGGTGGATGCAGCGCAGCGCCAGTTCGGGCGAGCTGCAGGGGCCCGGCAGTGGAAAATGGGTGTGCTTGACAGGGGCGGGCCAGGCCCCACCGGCCGTCGTGGGGCCCGCGCCGCCTGGAGCCACTGTTAGCGCCCCCAGGCCCGCCGGGGCCTACCAGGCTGGTTCCATACGTGCACGGCGCGGCGCCTGCTGGCCGCAGCAGGGTCGCAGGCCTCATGCACCTTCAGCAGGGCAGCCGAGCCGCCGCGCGTGCTCCATCCGTCCCAGCATCCCAGCCCTGGCGGGCTCCAGAACAGCGCCTGCCAGTCCGGGACCACCACTAGGTACTGTACGGAGTACTCCGTACTCCGTACCTATTATTACCAGCGGCCCCGATCCAGGCCAAGACAATCGCCATTCTCCCATTCACACATCCGCATCTTGTCGTCCCATCCACGATATCCATGCCCGGCCCCCCGCGCCTTGGCCTGGTGCCAGGCGCCCCTCCCCCGTTCCCGTCCTCTGCTCCTCTGCTCATGCCATGATGCGCAGGTGTCGGCGGTCACGGCACACGTCGATCTACTGGCCGACTATGCGATTTTAGCGCGCTTCGTTCACCTTGTGGGCGGAAGATTCGTCGACGCCGCCACAGCAGCAGAAGACGGAGAGGGCGCCCGGCGCCCGTCTCTCACCGTCCCATGTCGAGAGCACCATCTGGCCAAGATATCACTCACGTCGACCAACAGCGCAGACACACCTGTCGGTCGACGCCATGTTCCAACACAGGGTGCCGCTTCATGCCACATGCCACATGCGAAGTACATATATTAAAGACCGACGCTGCCGTGCGTGCTTCAAGGCAAGGGAGCCTCGATGGCGAGGAAGCAGGTGGATGAAGCTTTGACAGCCAATGGAGGAATAGCTGGCAACCTCGAGCTGGCTGGCGCACGCCCCCTCATCGAATCATGGCAGTCTTGGGGGCTGCGCGCACGGAAACGGCCCCGGTAGCTGACGGCACATTGGCTTCTCGGTCGCCCAACGACCTGCGCAGCTCTTTGCTGGCCAAAATTCACCCATCTGGGCGCCTTTGGGCATGGGCAAATGTGTCCTGGATCCTTGATAGACTCGCAAGCGGCCCTGATGCCCATGGGCGTTTGTAACCTCGTCCTCGAGACTCGAGACCAACCGTTTGCAGCTGCTCGTGCCAACAGCGCATGGGAGGATCACGACGTCTTCAGCCGCCTCGTCGCCCCCTCTCAACTCAAAGTCTCCGCCTCGGTGATTGCGACTTCGCAACCCTCTGGCGCTGGGGTCAGCGGCGCGCGGGCTTGTCAACGTCTCCCGCGGCGACGGCGATGCCATTGGCCGCGGCTGCATGCGCACTACTGTCGCCGACCCTGGTCCATCACACCTGTTGATGCAGACGGAGCTTGGTTGATGGAGGCAGGCCGGCTCGCGAGTGGCTCGGGGCAGCACGCCGAAAGCCTATCACATCGAGTGCGTGCTAGCGCGGGGCTTGAAAGCTCATCTGGCATCTCGCCCTCTGCAACACGACCCTACCACGGAGATGGCTACGCGTACTCGTACATGCTGCCATGCATCGAATTTGGCATTGTATCGGTTGGCATGGGAGTGTTGGTTCCGCCTTGCAATGCTACGGGCGCCGAGGGTCTCTGGACTCTGCCCATCCAGCATGGCCCGATCGTGTGCTTCTGTTGGGATTCAGAGCGTGGTGCATTGGACAGCGTTCTTCGTACCCCGCCTGCAGCAATATGCGATCGCAGCCAGTGCTGTGGGGTCGAAACGTCTCACCACCAGGCTGGACTCTGCACAGGACGGAGGTCGGGTGTGTTGACCGGTCAGTTCCATTTACAGGGCTGTCGCTGCTCGCGATCTTGCTCGCGACCCCCAGATACAGCACGGAGCGGGATCTGCGGACCAGTCTGCTGGTGCCTCCTGAAGGTCTGTCCCCTGTCCTCCACGCTGCAAGGCACCGGCTAGCGAAGTACATCCGCTCCTCCCACGCACTGCCGCCGCCATGACCAGCGATATGATGTGTTGATTGTTGATTCGGCTCGCCTGGTTCGTTGCCGCTGTGCTGTCGCATCCATCCGTCACCTCCAAGCCCAAGGCAATCGTGGACCGATCTCTCAGCGACCCCTCCAGGAGGCCCACGAAGCGCTGGCCAATGGGCTCGCTGCTGTTAGCTCTGCCTTGAGGCCCGCCACGAACACCCCCGGCACGGCAGCCTGTTGGTTGCTGGGATTCGACTAGCCCGCGCTAATGAAAGCTTGGTGTACTGAAACAACCAGGTTGGTTACCGGACTTGAGCTCGGACGCGCACGCCCGCCTTCACAGCTGGCCAAGGCCAAGGCATGATCCGGCCGTGCGGTCGTCGCGCCGTCGGGCATTTCTAGGTTCCATGTTGATTCTACGTGTGCAAGCTCGTATCCGCGCCCACGGCGGGGAGCATGGGTGACCATGCTGCCATGCTGGCCGCCCATTGAAAGTGGGGATCGCCCGACGTTGGATGAGTACTTCCGCACGGAGTACTCGTACTCGAACTCACCCTCGTCCAACTTCCAACTTGCAAACACACCATCCGCTGTCTGAGCAGCAGCAAGGGGCAGGATGGCCAGGACGACCAAAATGTCATGCAAAAGCTCCCCAGCGATGAAGCGACCTAAGCCGTGTTCATGAGCGTATGTGGCTGCCCATGCTGAGATTTCCTCATCCGCTGACGTGTGTCACAGTGTTGGCTGATGACTGAGCAAGAGTCGCCGTGTCATGCCACGGGCCCTGTTCACAGCTTTCCCCATCTGTCCATATCATCTTCCGTGGGATGCCGTATCCCGCGAGCAGATATCTGAGAGCTGCATAATGAAGCAAGTGCATTCGGGTTGGGCTCTCCAGGCACGTCAGTTCGTTGGCCGTGCTCTCAGCGCAGCCTCGCCTGTCAAAGCACTCAGGTTCTGGATTGCCGCAAATACCAGCCTCTCAAATGTTGGTGCCAGCGGAACGGCCTCAACACTCTCTCCATGCGCTCCCAACGGACGGGTCCCGCCCATAGAAACGGCGGCAATGGCGTCTCTAGCAAGTGGTCGCTCGCTGCACCCCCAACGCTGCCAAGCTTGCCAGGGACGCTATCCTCTGCCATGTGCGCGTCGTGGCCTATCCCGGCATCGACGTCGCTGCGCGTTGTGAGTGCAGGAGACGACAGCTGTTCGAGGCCGGTGTTAGTCCTGACCCGGACACCGCAAGCCCTCAACCGGCCTGCCGAGCTGCAGGAACTCGCGCTGAGCAGGCCGATACTCATTCCCGTCGGCCCGTGTCCGCCTCGTCCAGCGTTGCAGCTGGTGGGCCGGTCGTCAGGATCAACCCGCGTGCGGGGCTCGCTAGTGGCCAGCTGCAGGACGAGCTGCGCCACGATGCCTGCGGCTCGGGCAATTCCCACGATCTTGGGATTCGAGATCTGACCAATACTACGGCGTACTTGTGCTCCGAACGCATAAATAGGCGTCCGCCTGCCGTCTATCTCGCACCGCCTCGGGGAGCTTGACGCCCGCGACCACAGCACAATGGACCTCAAGCCCACCATCAGGCAGTCGCCGCCCATCGACGTGTCGCGGCCCTTCGACGCGTCGACGCTCAAGGACAAGACCGTGGTCATCACAGGCGGCGCCAACGGCCTCGGCGCGAGCATGGTCCGCAGCTGGGCGTCCCACGGCGCGCACATGTTCATCGGCGACGTCGACGACGGCGCCGGCAAGGCCCTTGTCGCGGAGCTGCGCGCGGCGCACCCGTCGTCGACGATGCACTACCAGCACTGCGACGTGACCAGCTGGGACGACCAGACGGCCCTCTTCGACGCGGCGGCGCGCCTCAGCCCGCGCGCCGCCATCGACGTCGTCGTCCCCAACGCGGGCGTCCTCCTCCCCGGCGAGAGCCTGCGCTTCGAGAGCCCGCGCCTCGTCGACGGCCGGCTGCCGCGGCCCGACACGGCCACGCTCGACGTCAACGTCACGGGCGCCGCCTACACGGCGCACCTCGCCCTGCACCACCTCGCGCTGAACCCCCGCCCGGACCGCTGCCTCCTGCTCGTCGGCAGCGTCGCCTCGGTCGTGCCCCTCCCCGGCCAGGCCCAGTACACCATGTCCAAGCACGCCGTCGCCGGCCTCTTCCGCGCCCTGCGCGCCACGGCCTTTGCGCGCGGCGGCATCCGCGTCAACATGCTGGCGCCCTACTTCGTCGCCCGCAGCCGCATGCTCCCCGCCCTCGCCGAGGCCGCCTTCCTGTCCGGCGGCGCCGGCCCGGCCCTCGTCCCGGACGTCCTCGACGCGGCGACGCGGCTCATCGCCGACGAGGGCATCGCCGGCCGCGCCCTCATGGTCGGCCCGCGCCTGAAGCAGGCCCCCGAGGGGGAGGCGCCCGCCGCGCCGCACGAGGGCCACGGCGAGGGGCGCGCCGCGTGGGAGTGCTACGCCGGCGACTACGACGAGGCCGAGCTGTTTACCTGGCGCTACGTGCGGTTGCTGAACCTGGTGGCGAGCCTGAGGGGCTCGCTGGCGTGGATTGGCGACTTGTGGAACATGATGATGAGGAAATAGAGCATGGATGGCAAGCACTGCCTACATAGAAGGGCAGAGGGGTAGAGGGTGCGTGCGTATAGGGGGCGTTCTGCACATGGTCCCGAGGTGTGATGCAACCACGCGAGAGGTGCCTCTTGTTTGGATCGAAACAACGGCCCTAGGGGCGCTCAATCTCTGCAGCTCGTGCTCTATATCCAGCTCGTCTAGTGGGCTCCATGTCTCCAGCCAGAACTGTAAATACACATCCCACGCAGTGAGCGAGGGCGGACAAGATGGACAGAGAAAGAAAGAAACAGACTTCCACCCAGGGACCCATCCAAATTTCCCAAGCCAGTCTTGAAACGCCGTCTGCCCCATGACTTTTCCAACAACAACAACAACAACAACAACAACAACAACAGCAACAACAACAGCAACAGCAACAAAGTAAACTTGCCTTTTCTCCTTCCGGCATTCTCAGCCAAGGCGAGCCCGTGCGTCTTCATGCCACTGCTGCCTTCTCTGTCGCTTCCGGTCTCGAGCTCGCACCGGCCGTACTGGTGCCGATAATTTCGCCTCCGTTTCTGCCCCTGCCGAGCCATGTCGGGGCCGGTCGCCAGCTGAGAAAGCGAAACCCCCGTAAATCGCGACCGCGAGGTCCCGTCCCCTGGCAAAAACCGCCTCGTCAAAAAACCGCCTCGTCTTGGTCGGCGTCGTCAATGAAAAAGTCCAAAAACAAATGTCGTGATGCGTCGTAACTTTTGGTCATCCTCTCCAGTTGCAATGGAGCTCGCCATTCTAATCCCATTGCCTTGAAACAGTCGCATCGTGGTCCGCGCCTAGAGAATGGTACAAAGCTGGTGGTTGTGGTCCCGCATCCGCATGCGCCGCCGGCGCTTGTGAGAGCCGCCGCGGAAGGCGTCGAACTTGAAGCCACCGTCGTCGGCCTCGGTTGTCGCCAAGTAATCGTCGTCCTTGCGGAGCATTTGACGGCACAGGTCGATAAACACCTCGTCCACATTGGCTGTCGAGTGGTCAGCAGTCGAACGCAGGTGACGAGTCATTGCCCGGGTACTCACTCCGCGTCCGGGCGCTGGACTCGTAGTAAGGAGCTCCCCACTTCTGGGAAATGGAGAAGCCCTTGGCCCTGGGAACGACTCGAGTCTCCTCCAGGTCAGCCTTGTTGCCGACAATGACCATGGGCACGTTCTCGTCGTCCTTGATGCGGATGATCTCCTCGCGCAGCCCGGCCAGCTCGGTCAGGGACGAAGGCGAAGTGATGCTGAATACGAGGAGGAACCCCTGTCCGGTCTTCATGTAGAGGTCCCTCATGGCAACTGGTGGTTCAGGTCAGTCAGCGGCACGGCGACGCAGAGCCCCTGAGCGCGGGCAAGGGGGGCGGATCGGAGCGTACCAAACTGCTCGGTGCCGGCGGTGTCGAGGCTGCATGGTCAGGTCAGTGGCCATTTCTGCAACACGGCTGGTGCGCGTGCGGACTCACATCTCGAGCACGACCTGGCGGCCCTGCAGCAGCGAGTCAGTCAGCAAGGCGTTGGTGGCGGGACGATTTGTGTTCAGCCGTCCACTCACATCGACCTGGAGCTGGGTGCGGTAGGAATCCTCAATGGTGGGATCATAGCTCTCAATCCACTCGTTGTGGACGAATTGGGCTGCGCCAGCGTCAGTTGCGCGTCCTGGACAGGAGGCCTGCCTCTCGTCAGGGCCGCGAGTTGGCGCTCACCAGTTAGACAGCTCTTGCCAACGCCGCCTGCAGATGCCAGTCAGGTGAATGCGCACGTGATGGAGGAGCGAGCATCAACGAACCTGCTCCCAGGACCACGACGTGGAGCTCGCGGCTGCGATGGCATCGTCAGTGGGTTGGGCCGGCGGCGGCGACTCCAATTGACCGGGTTGCGTACCTCGCAGACATGTGGTAACGCGGCGCCATGGTGGTCGAGGACGGTATGCGTGGTGTCGCCTTGCAGATTGTGCGTGCTCGCAGCAGGCGGCACGGATCTGGGCCAGGCAACTGGGCCAACGGACAAGACGGCGCAAGGCGCAGCAGGGAACAAGGACGAGATGGCGTCCCCGAGAGAGTGCCGGCGCCGCCCAGGTTCTGGAGGCGCAATGGACCGTTCAACGGCGACGCGGACAAGCCGAGGAGCAGTCGCGGTCGCTTCTGTGGTCTGCGAAGGCGGTGAGGGGGGGAAGTAAAGCAGTTCGCAGAGGGGGGCCAGGCAATGTAATGGCGAATGCTGTGACGATTCCCGGGCCGTCGTGGAGGAGCAGTAGCCGCAGCTAGGCTGGAGAAGGCTGGAGCCGCAGGCCTAGATGGTCGTGGGAGCGCAGGGTGGGGGGGAGCCTTTTGAGTCGTGTCTCTCTCTCTGCGTGCCCTTGCGTGTCGTTGCCTCGCCGCTCTCGGTTGTCAGGTCGGAAGACTGCGACAGCTTGGGTAGGAAGCCAAGGGGGCAGTTTTGGCTCGGGTTGCGCTCGCGGGCGTCCTCGAGGGACAGGGAAGCTTCGGGCGCGGACGAGACGAGGCCGGCGTGACGTGGAAACAAATGTGCCTGTCGCCGGGCCGTAACACATGTATGCGTTTTCGTCGACGTGGGTTGCAGAGACAAGTGAGATGTTGCAGCAGCAGCAGCAGCAGCAGCAGCGGCGGCGGCGGCGGCGGCAGCAGCCGTGCAAGTCGAGGCCCAATGCAGTCAATGAATGGCTTGCCGGCGGGGGGCGTCAAGGGACGGGGGAGCAGAGAGGGAATAGCCCAAAGCACATGAAACCGAGCTCTGCAAAGCCAAGCAAGGGGGCAGGCCGGTGGTTTATCAGTTCGCACGAGAGTCGGCACGAGGCGAGAAGAGCAAAGGGGAAAGAAGGAAGCGCGGCGGCCACCAAGGGAAAAGACGGAGACGGAGACGGAGACGCGCAGGCAGGCCAGCAGGCAGGCCAGCAGGCAAGCAACAGGGGCAGAGGACAAACATGCCCGGTCCCCGGCGAGATGGTGGGGAGGAAGAGCAGCTGGGCGACAAGTGCTGGGCAGGGGCACGGCGCAGAACGAAGGGGGATGACGGGAGAATTAAAAAAGGAGCGCAGACGATGGATGCCGGAGAGGCAGACGATGGCCGGCGCTGGCCTGGGCGGCGCCTCGGGGTGTGGCCGAGGTGCAGAAGGTGCCCGCAAAAGGGCCTTTGGCTGGGGGGAGGGGGGTGGCATCCAAGCCAGCAAGCCAGCAAGCCAGCGCGCCAGCGCGCCAGCAGGGGCCCGTCCGCGCTGCTGGGATGGGCAGTGCCGGCCGCGGGATAATCAGGCACAAGACGCACAAGACGCACGCGACGCAACGCAAGCGCAAGCACGCGAGATAAATGCACGGGGCGGACGCCGCAGCCATTGGCGCCAGGCGAGCCACGGTCGCGCCGTGCCTGGGAGATCCAGCGCCGGTGACGACAGCGCCGGTGACGACAGCGCCGGTGACGACAGCGCCGGTGACACCAGTGCCGGTGACGACAGCGCCAGCGACAGCGCCCGCGACAGCGCCCCCGACAGCGCCCAAGGCGTTGGGGCCCGTGTCCAGCGGTGGCCCCGTCGCGCTGCCTGCCTGCCTGCCTGCCTGCCTGCTGCTGCCGCTGCCGCCGCCGCTGCCGCTGCTGCTG
>LFRF01000029.1:157148-185203 GCA_001189435.1 Tolypocladium ophioglossoides CBS 100239
CGTCTAGGAGGCCTTGACGCGGCGCAAGCAAAAAGCAACGTGGTCGGAGATGCCGTGTGGAGRCTCCTGAGGAGGCAGCCGATCTAGGGTGCGTAGGCCGAGTCCAGCCCAGAACGTGTCGAGCAGGTGTATACTCAGAGCAACACAGGCAAAGCCGKCCGTCCATCGCTGAATCAGGCATGGGCAGCCGACGAGGCATAAGCCGTCTCCCAGGCCGGGAGATGTCGACCAAGCCCACAGGGTTTCCCGCCTGCGGGCAAGCATCCTGCTCGGACAAAACTGCCGGCAGCAGCCGGCAGCGAGCAAGCCATGCCCAGCCCGGGCGTGCCCAGGCCATGGCGTCGGGCGTGGTCCCGCATCATCACACCTCGTGTCGCCGCCGTCCCCCCGGCGGAGCCGCCATACAGAGCGCTTCTACCCGGACGAGTTGCGACTCGAGATGCTCGTGAGACTCGTGAGACTCGTGAGACGCGCGTGAACCCGGGGCCGCCACACCACGTCGAGTTTCCGTCGTTCAAAATCCTCCGTGCCAAGTCGCGGACCTCGACCATCTGGCCAGACGTCTTGTGCGACCCAAGCAGGACGCTTTGGCGTGTCCACCCTGTGCGACAACAGCCGCCTGCTTTCCTGGCAGCCGTGCTCCGGCCGACTCTGCGGCTGGGCCCTTGTGGCTTCAGCAAGGGGGGTGTCGCGGAGAGCCCCCCGGACAGCAAACACGGCGCCGCCTCACCTGTCCACGCCGCAATCGATTGGCCGCCACGGCGCGCAGGGAAACGGTCGGTATCGCTGTTCGCTGTTTGCTGTTCGCTGTTTGCTGTTCGCTGTTCTAAGTACTAATCGCTCGCAACGGCCGTCCAAATGTGTCGTCTCTTCTCGCTCCGCCCAGCGGCTGAACAACACCCTCCTGCTCTGACAGTAGTAGCCCTCGACGCACAAGGCCCCCATTCCTCCGCCACTCATATTCATACATGCGCGAAATTACCACGTCCGTTCTGTCTCTTGAACCCCGGCCTTCTTCCACGCCTGGAGCCTCCCGTGCCTCTTCCCGTCGTGCTGCAGGTACGGATGGGTCCCATACATCGTCTTGCACCGCGAAAGCACACATTGCTTCCATCCTTGTTGAAATCCCCCCCCTTCGCACCTTGCCCATCAGTCCAGACGTCGCCCTTTAGTACGGCGGCTTGGTCAGGTTTCCCAGGCTTCCCTCGCCGGACCTGCTGTCGATGCCTCGCAGCAGCTCCCGCAAGTCCAGTCCCCTGCTGCTGTCGTCGCGGGATCGCATGGACCGCGCCATCATGCTGTCTCCGCCGCGGCTGCTGATCTTCCGCCTCGATGGCTTGGTGGCGTAGTCTTGCACCGAAACGTCGCCTTGCAGAATGCTGCCCTTGGTTGAGAGGGAGCTCAGGTTTGGCAAGGGCGGCACTGGAGGTACGTCATCTTCACCCCCCTGGTTGAAGTGGAAGCTCGCCTCCATCTCGTTGGGCGGGTTCGACGTCAAGGGTCCCCCCTTGGAGGACACCGATATCGTCCTGGACAGGCCATCTCCCGAAGTGGTAGCTTGCGCCGAGGGGCTGAAGCTGCCCTCCGATGGGCTGTACTCGTAGCTGACCATGCTCTCGTCGCTGTCATCCTCCAAGCCTGGAATGCCTGCCGTCTGCGGCGAGACGTTGCCCGACAAAATCATCTTCAGCTGCTCCACCGAGGCGATGCCAGCCTTACTCGACACCGACATCGACGGGGAGAGCGCGCTCCTTACGCTGGTCTTTCGTATCTTCGCCATCGAGTTCAGTCGGTCTCCGTGCGCTTGGGATGAGTGCGGCCGGAGGTTGTGCGTGCTGCCGTAGGGAGACGCGGGCAGGTGGCCATTGCCGTTTTGAACGGCAGTGCTGATGGTAAGTCTGTTCTGGTTCGTCCCCGTCGTGCCAGTCCTTGAACCGTTCAGGGACTCGGCCTTGGCTTCCGAGAGCGCTGCAAGAGCAGAACCCCTCGACCACTCGGCGAGCATCGTCTCTCGGAAGCCGCTGGGCAATTCTCGACCCCGTTCGGCCGCAGGCATAGAGGTCATGCTAGAGCCCAAAATGGGAATGGACATGGCTCGCCCTGGAGACAGGCCTGGACTTGCAGGGGCCGACAGGCTGCTCTCTTGGTAGCCGGTGGCGATGCATTCAACGAGGGAAGTTCGGTCGTCGAACGGCAGCAGCTCCTCCGTTTCGAGTGCGCTGAGATCCCAGGCCGGCCGAGATGCAACATGGCCGGGTGTCCCCATCTGCTCAACTATTGGCGGCGGAATGCTGACACCTTCGACCCAGAAGCCCTTGCTCCTGCGCCTGATGATTTCGTTATGAATCGCCCGTCCCACCACCGATGACTCGAAGTCGAATCTCTCCGTCAACGCCCAAAAGTACCCGTGGCACAACGCAGCGATTCGCACTTTGTGGATGGGCTGCTCAAGCTCTTGCACATCCTCCTGCAGTCGGTAAATCATTGGAATACCAAACCGGACCGAGTTGACGCCAAGCCTGAAGACGAGTTTGGTGAGAAGAGTGTGCAGCAGGACAATGTCGTTGTCAAAATCGACGAACTGCAGAGCGCTGTCGTAGATTGCCAGCTGCAGGAGCGGCAAGAACTGGCATCGCCGCCCCCTAGGCTGGCGTTCCCGGTTCGAGGCGTTCGATACCGCTCGCCGGGTATTTGGTAGCTCGTGGCCGTTCTTTGCTGATGAGCGGTGCTGGACGACCGTCTCATCAAGTGCATTCGAGTCCTTGTGTGTAGTCTCGCGGTCCAGCCACGTCACCAGCGCATCCACATACGCCTTTCGGACGAGTCCATCAGGCTCCCGCAGCAGCCACTCCGTCCCGTCCCAGACTGTGACTGGAACACGGTGGCGGGATAGGTCCTTGTTTCCGCTGATATTGGTCTTGACATTCGCGACGAGCAGAATAGCCCTCATCACCCTCAGAGCAGAGGCTCGACCAGACTTGAACGAGAAATATGTCTCGGACGGGGGAGACTGGCTCCCGGGCAGGTCAACGGCTGACGACGCTGAGCCTCCGTTCTGGTCGCCATCCGCCTTGTCTCCATGAGGGATCGAGCTGGTGCCGAGAGAGGGGTCGGGCTTGAGCCGGCCGACCAGCGCCGAAACCATGTCCGAGATTTGGTCCGCATAGTAGACGTGCGTCGCCAGGTCGCCTATACACCTCTCGAGTCGCTCGAGTAGGTCTTTGCGCTGGGTGCGAGATGCGTGGTCCTTCTCAGCGTCCGTCTTGTCATCGCTCTGGCTGCCGTCGTGACCAGACCCGTGGCGGAGCTGGAACAGTTTCTTAATCTGTTTGACCAGGCCCAGGAGCACGTCCATGACGCTCAGCCCAATCAAGTTCGTGTCCGACTGCAGCAAGGACTGCATCATGGCCGTCAGCGTCAAATGCTCCCTCAGAGTATCCTCCTTAAGGGGCGTCTTCATCATCGTTTCAAGCGCGGCCAGCAGGATGACATATCGATCCTGAACGGGCGCCCAGCGAGCAACGATGCTGTACATCTTGATCGCCCAGCCCGCATCACGGGCCGTGCCATCCTCCCTGGTAACCACAACCTCGCCCTGGGCCACCCGCTGAGAAATAAACTTGAGCAAGGCCAAGGTGGCTGCATGAACCTGGGCCCGGTTGGGAACGACAAAGATGCTCTTCAGGCACCGGGTGGCCAGGACGCCAATGTCTTCCTCGGCCACCTTGTCGACGTCCAGAGCCGTGCCCGAGAACGCCAGCGGATTTGCATCACCAGGCGTGTCGGCGGTTCTAACGGTGGCGACGCTTGTTCTGCGGCGGAGCATCTTCTCGGCGTCGGACTTCTCCTCCATCTGCACGCGCTCCAGCAGCAGGTCGAGGAAGTCKTCGTCGTCGGTCCACATGTTCTCCAAGACCATGGGGACTATCACGTCGATCTGGCGACCAGTGACCGAAGACAAGGCGTTGGACGACGCGACGCACTTGATGGCGTCGAGCCCGGCGTTTCTCCAGCGCATCTGCACGGGGCGGCTGACGGGGCCCGTGGCGGGTACATGTCGGGAGGAGGCGAGCTGCGCGTACGAGCGCACGATGGACTGGTAATGTTGGAGGTATTCATGGTCGGCGAAGAGGGACGAGGTGTCGTGGTGCTCGCAGAAGGCGTCGAAGGTGAGTAGCGAGGACTCGATCATGGTGATGTCGTCGGAGCGGAGGACGAGGTCGAGGATCTTGAGGATGCACGGCGCAATCAAGGTGACGTCCTTGGGCGACTTCTCGACGAGCGCGGCGAGGATGCCCAGCGTCACCTGCACGTTCCTATGCACGCACGTCGTCAGTACAGTCTGCTCCAGACGGCGGCCGTCGCACGGCGGATGCAGCGGCAGCAGGCGGCACGACGTACCCGATGCGCATGCGCCAGACATCGCTGGCCGTCTTCTTCTCGAGAAAGGCGCCGATCTTCTGGATCTTGGAGCGGCGGCTCGTGGCGTAGAAGAGCAGGTAGCTGAGCTCGCTGCTGTTGGGCTTGACGTCGACGGCCCCCTTGGTGGTTCGCGGGTAGCAGCGCAGCACGAGCACCTGGTGCTTCGGCCGGCACTTTTCCTGGATGGCGTTCATGGCGCCGCCGTGTCGCGGTCGCCCTCTGGAGAGAGGAGGACCTCGTGCTGCGTCGTGGGCGAAGGCGAGATGTGGCGATGCGTCGGTGATGGGGGGAGAAGAATGAACGAGGAGCCGCGACAAAAAAGTACGAGGTGACGATGGCTACCGGTGGCTCTGTCAGGAGGTTCAGCCCCGGCCCAGCCAAGGTGGTGTAAGATGGGCTCCCCTTAAGATGGCTCCCCTTTTGGGGCTGGCAACCCCTGTCAACCAGCACTGTGTCTGCTGTAACTTCCCCCAATGGAACATCGCTCCCAGCGCCCACAGCAGCGGCCCCCTGACTGACGATATGAGGACTGATGAGGCGTGAGCCGGGGCGAAATAACCTGGAAACGCTGCAAGCACGCATGTCGCAACGAGAGTAGACGGAGAAAACAATTCACGGCGTGGGATGCACAGGCCGGCCCGTCCTTCATATATTACATACTTGGCCCAACCAGCCCCGAGAGATCAGTGGTGGTCTTGGATGCTTGCGTCGCTCGTTGACTCGTGTCTCACTCGCCCGCCGTCTGCGGCACGTGTTGTACACAACACGCCCCAAGGGCACGACGACATGCTCCGCGGACCTTGTGAAGTGCGAGAGCCCGACGAATGGACTCTCTCCAGGTACGGAGTATGCGGTTCGCGTTTGGACCGACTCAACGCCAGGCCGAACCCCCCGCAGCTCGTTGCCATGAGACAGTAACAATACATTGATTGCACCATTCGATGGTGCCTGAGGTGCATAAGCGCTGCTACCCTACAGCAGCCATCTTCTCGTCTAAGCGAGGGGAGAGTGCGCTGGTCTCATGTAATCATGTTTCATGCAAGGACAGCTTAACTTGACTTCTTCTGGTCTCTAAAGTCCCATCCCGTGGAAGAAGCCTGCCCACCGCATCCTCACCTTAGCCTCCACAGCCGCGTCCGCGAATGGCCTCCCTCGCCCGCTACAGCCTCGTCTTCTACGCACCCCCCGCCGCCGTCGCCGCCTGCAAGGCCGCCGTCTTCAATGCCGGCGCCGGCCGCTATCCCGGCCAGGGCAACTACACCGAGTGCTGCTGGTCCGCCGTCGGCACGGGCCAGTTCCGCCCCGGCGACGCCGCGAACCCCCATATCGGCAGCGTCGGCGCCCTCGAGGAGACGCCCGAGGTCCGCGTCGAGACGCTGTGCCTGGGCTCTGATGTCGCGCGCAATGCCGTCGAGGCTCTCAAGACGTACGTCTCCCTGCTTCTCACCTCGGTTGCTGCCGAAGGGGTTGTTTGCGATGCTGGTGGCTCATCCATCTGCCGCAGTGCGCATCCGTACGAGGAGCCTGCGTATCAAGTATACAAGCTGGAGGACTTTTGATCACAAGGGCAGGACATTCTAATGCCGAGGTAGTCTATGTAGCCATGGGTGGACGAGGAACCCTGTACTACGCCCCTGCTTTGCGCAAGGTGAGCATTTCAGATGTACGAGTACGAAGTACATACGACGGGGGAATAGAAACAGGCCGTGGGACTATGCCAAGCTGTCAAGAAATTGAGACGTCTTGGAACCATCACATCACCTGTCTCGCGTCTGGTCATCCCGTAACTAATAACGTATACTCCGCTAGCCAACTACTCTACGACTCATGCATCACTGGCCGCCCATGTTGTGAAACGTTTGATCGTGACGTCCCTCATGCCGATACTGGCTCGGGGCTCTAACCGTCAGTACATTATTACCCGCAACGCCGCCGTTCCTACTTTTATGCCACAGATGCAATCACCAACGCTGCCACGTTCTCCTCTTCGCTCCTGACGGTAATCTTTGTCGTAACACCCGATTTTGAAGAATAAGCCATCCTCACCGTGGCCACCACTCTGCCTCCACCCACCGTCTTGCCCAGCAACTTGAGCGTGTGCGTGCTCTGATTGACAGGCACGTCGGTGCCATCCAGCGGCTGTAGTGACAACGTCTTGGCCAGCTGCTCCGTTGCATCTACGATGCCTGTTAGCCGCCATCTCCCCAATGCTCGGCGAGGGCACTTACCTGCGATGCTCTTCAGGCCGCTCAACTGCAAGGTTTCTTCAGCTTCCTCACCCGAGGCTCCAATCTGCTCCCAGAGGTGGCTGAAGTTGCTGGCAAATGTCGGTACGATATAATCGCTGCCTGCAAGGTCAAACTCGGAGACCTCGTACTCGTCGTCGTAACCAGTGTCTTCGGGTTCGCCCGTCGACGGGTCGATCTCCTTGCTGGTGAACTTGAGAATGTTGGAGAAGGATGTGACGGGTAGCGACTCCTCGCCGTTCGCCTTCCGGAATGCAACATAGACCTTGCCGGGCTCGTTCGTTGCCAGCTTCTCAGCCTGGATAATGAACACCTCCTCGAGCTCTTCTTCCTCCGACGGGGTGGCAACCACGGAGACGTTCTCCAGGACAGTGTCCGGGAGAGTGTTCTTCACCTCGTATTGCAGTACAATGTGCTCCTTGAAAATATGCTTCACCACAGTCACCACATACTCCGTCTCGGCTTCTGTGAGCTCAACAACCGGCGACGACTTGAGCACGCTGCCAAACTCCCCCATCTCCGGAATCTGCATCAACTCTGCGGCGTAGCGCTGGGCCAGGGCAGAGGCGGAAGCCGCAGCCTCCGCTCCACTGGCGGGTGTCTTGGCTGGGCCAACCTTGGGTGCCTTCAGTGTCGGGGCTGTGGCTGTGAGCTTCTTCGTCCGGTCCTCGGCGTCGGCCTGTTCCCGGGTGACCACAGGAATCTTGGAGATGTCAAATGGATCATCGAAGGCCGACGTCTCGTCCGAAGTGACATACATGACGAGCTGGTGCTCGAAGAAGGGGAGGGAGAACATGTTGTCTGGAGTAACAGTCAGCAAGAGATCGAGACCAGAGAATGCCAAATCGCTTACCGTTCTTGACGAAGTTCCGCGCCATCTCATCATCCTCTTCGCCCATGAGCTTCAAATTCAAGGCGGCGCGGTCGCGGACCTCGTCGTCTACATCATCTAAGCATCGCGTAAGGAGGACCTTGACGCTGGCCTTCACATCGGGATCCTTCTGGCCGACGCCAAACTTGGCCAAGGCAGTGACCGCAGCAGCTCGGACAATGGCGTTCTCGAGCACCACTCGGTTGTAGATGTAGCGGATATACTTGGTGGGCTGAGCCGTTTTTGGTCCCTCCAACCCAATAAGGTCGAGGATGCGAACAGCCAGCTTGGTGAACTCGCAGTCTTCGATGAACTCGCAAATATGGGCCAGGGCTTCCTCCTTGGAATCCGGCACAAACTTGATCAAGTCGAACATGCTCTCCACCACCGCCCGCTTGAACTCATAGCCACCTTCGTCGCGCAGAATGCCGCTGAGGAAGGTCAGCATGCCAGCCTGCTTGCTCGGGAACTTGAGGCAGAGGGTGCGGATAGCCTCGACGATGGTGATCTTGAACTCGTCGGTGATTTCCGACATGAATCCGGAGATTTGCTTCATCAAGCGATCCACGCTGGCCTCGTTGCCCGTCTTGAGCAGGGTGGTGATGGCGAAAGTAGCAATCGATCGGTTGCTGTTCGAGATGAGCAGTTCAATATCGGGATTGCACGTAGCGACGGCGGTGGGCTTGAAAGAGGCGAAGTTGTGGAGGATTCGGAGCGCGGCAAACTTGGTGACCGCTCTCGGAGAAGTCAGGAAGAGCTGCAGAACGTGAACGGCCTGGGAAACTTCGTTGTCCGTGACGTCTCGCATGTCGCAAATAGCCTTGGCCGCCTCGATGTTGACCATCTCGCTCTTGTGTCGCAGCCAACCGTCGAGGAGCTGCATCATGGGCTTCCGCAGCGAAACATCCTCCTCAGCCAGTTGTGCGGCAAGTCGGACAAGCATGATCGTTGCGGCAGGGTTCTTGATGGCCCCCGCGGCACCGAATTGCTGGACCATCTTGACGAGGGCCATCCGGTCGTGCATTCGCAGCTGATACAGCAGGCCAATCGCGTGGTATTGGGTTATCGTGGAGTTGTTCATCGGCATCTGACCGCTCGAGGACGAAAAGCCCAACGAGAATCCGCCGCCGGACTTGGTCGAAGCGGCAGCCTCCTGGGTCTCACTCTGCCACCGTCGCACGACATCCCTGGCGATGGGAAGGAGGTGATACGACGACACCAGAGCTGCGGAAGACACCGAGGGGTTCTTATCCACGATCGCAGTCTTCATAACTCGCTCGATCGATTGTACGGTTGTCGCCTGCGACAATATTAGCACCGTTAGTAACCCTTAAAACGGGACACGGAGCCTACGTCGATGATACGACACAGCGCTCGAATGGCGTTGGGACGGAAGATGGCGTCGCTGCTTCCGCCAGTGTCCTTCATGATGGTGCTCGTGACCATGATAATGTCCTCGGCCGAGTTGGCCAGCTCCTTGATGACAAGGTGGACCATTTGTCGGAGGCTGGCATCCTTGTTCTGGAACAGCTTGGAGATGCCGAAGAAGAGAGTGGTGGCTTCGTTGGTCGGGAACTTCTCCCCGGTGTAGAGGAGAAGGGCGATCTTGGTCAGGAGGATGCGACATCGTCGAGGCTGGATCGGGGAGCTGTTGAACAAGCGCGCTGTCCGCCATTTAGCTCGACTGTGGGGAGCGGTCTCGCGTCATTGTTGCCGGCTCACCTTCTTGAAATACCTGTGTGCGGTCCACCTTGACCAAGCCCAGGTCGGCGTCCTCGTCCTTTTTGCCGTAGCTCATCTTGGGCGACTGGTTTGAAGGAGGATTGGTCGTGGGTTGTGCAGTGGCTTTGGCTGGCGCTGGATATCACCACGTTGACATTCAGGGATGGAGGAGAGACGTCACGTGATACCCCACCTTACTCACCATACCTTGCGCCTCCCATGTCAAAGTCGTTTACGGAGTACGAAGTATTATCACGGTGCAAAGTAAAAACCAACAGTTTGAAACGGCAAAAGCTGTGAGATAGAGACTTCTTGGAGTCAATCCTAGGTGCATTTGAGTTTCCTCAGATAGCAGGTCCTGGCGTGGCTAGAAGTTTGCGGCGATGTTCCGACTTGCTGGCGAGGATGGACATGTACTTTGTACCTTGCCATGACGACTGCTGACCATCACGAACAGTCGAATTGGGAGCTGCTAGGGGTCGTACAGGTTCCAATTATGCTGAAATACAGAAGGCATGTGCTCTCATTAGCTATTTTATCTATTCTTTGAATGCAACAGCATAGCGCTTGGAGTGAGTCCAATGACACTTGCTGCATGACAAGGCGCTCACCGAAAGTATCTGGACTTACATCATCGGATTGGATGCTACCTCCGCCATAGAGCGCTCACCTGCAATTTTCCACCAAACCAAACTTTCGACATCCACCGCAACATCGCAACCATGAGGCCACCGACGCGACTCACCTTTCGCCTGTTGCCGCAAGCCTTCAATTGCCCTTCTCATGCGCGCCCGATCCACTCAACTGTCGCAAAGGCAGCCAACGTCGCTCCGGTTGTAGGCACAGGACCGCCGCCGGCGCCGCCAGCCCCTGCCGAGAGGACAGTGAACGAGAGGGTCGCGCGGCGCAAGAGGCAAGCCGAGCTGCTCAAGACGGCAAAGGTGGTCCGAAACGCGAGAGATGGAAAGTCGACGACATTGAAGAGGAGGTTTTGGAAGGATGTTAGCATCCAGGAAGTAGATGGTGAGCGGCATCGCACTCTGTGCCCACAGCGCAAATGAAAGAGGTCCAATTCGATAAAGGCCGGTATGCTAATGGTGGGAAAGGTGCCTTGCAAGTTCACCTCGACTCGCGACCACTTCGACACCCCCAAACGAAGGAGATCATCCTACTCCCGGTCTCTAAACGCAACCTGGCGGCGGCCCTCGCTCTCGAGTGGGATGTCCTGACGTCTGCACAGCAAGCCACGAGGCAGCACCTAATACCTCTGACGGGCCTTGTCTGCCGAGCCCTCGATATTGCGGACGACGACGCATCAAACGCATCCGGCACGGGGAAGATTCGCAAGGAAATTGCCACGTCGCTCATGCGATACATGGACACGGACGCGTTGCTCTGCTGGGCGCCGCCGGCCGGCCAATTCGACCTGCGCAGTGACAGCGGCGAGTCCCTGCGAGACGTACAGAAGAAAGTTGCGGAAGAGACGGTCTCCTTCTTGACGACCCATGTCTGGCCAGGCATCAAGATCGAGCCAGTACTGGATGGGCATGAGATTTTCCCACGAAAGCAGGCAGAGGGAGTAAGGGAGGTGGTACAAGGCTGGGTCGAGGGCCTCAGTGCGTGGGAGATTGCCGGACTGGAGAGAGCGGTGCTGGCGGGCAAGAGTCTTGTTGCGGCCGCCAGATTCGTTACCGAATGGAGCGAGGGCCCCGTGGGGAAGCGCGAACTAACCGCCGAGGACAAATTTAGCATTGAAAAGGCGGCAAGGGCTGTGAGTCTTGAAGTGGATTGGCAAACCATCCAGTGGGGCGAGGTTGAGGACACTCACGATGTGAACAAGGAAGATGTGAGGAGGCAGCTTGGGAGCGTTGTGCTGTTGGTGTCGGGGACTGGAAAGGGGGCTTAGGCGTCATTGGAGCTGTGGTTGTTTAAACTTGTACTTCGTACTGTACTTGAAGAGCCTGGCCCGGGTTAGGATTTAGAAGGATCCAGGGCATGTACAACAAATATGCAACAAATAGAGATGACTCGAGGCCGTCTCTGCGCACACGCCGCGCCTACGCCGCGCCTTGGTCGTCCGTCAGCCAGATGCTCGTTCTCGCAGCATTCACATTTTGCCTAGGCTTTTTGCGAAGCGTCCATACGGTTCAAACCAAGCTTTGCGACCTTGCGAAGCCACCCAGATCCCGTATTCGCGCCAAGAAGTCGCAGTCGGTGACTCGAAAAAGCCTGGTTGACCAAGAAACCGCCACAATCTAACCCCTGAGTCGCAGGCTTTAAAACACAGCCACAACGCAGTTTGAAGAGGCCGACACTTCGTCAGAAAGAGTTGAATACTTGCAGAAACGAAGGTGTCTTCACTGTCAAAACGTGGCCGAGGCATGACATGAGAGGGAGGCTGTCTTTCCAAGGCCTGGGCAACGGAACGTGCTCGTCAGCGCACTGCCTTGGAGAGGTAGCCACTTAGAAGAACGCCGTACTGCCCATGTTCTCAAACGACGTCTTCTCCCAGTTGAAGAACGAATCCATCACGTTCAAGCTCCCGAGGCACTGAAACTCCTGACTGGCCGCCAAGCCGAGGTTGGCAGTCGAGTCAAGGTGGTCGGATTGCAGGGGTGGCACGCCGTAACTGTTGCGCGCTTCCGCGTGAGAAGTGGCGAGTGGACTGTTCGAGTCGTCTTGGCAGGCTGTCAGGACTGCAAGTTTCTGGGCAAGTAGTTGTCGACTTACAGCGGCGGGCTTTTGAGGAAACTTCCTCTCGATGGTCTGAAGTAGCTTGAGCGACTGCTGGCCACACGTATTGAACGACGCAACCCGTCTGAGCATTTCCTGGCATCGTCCCATGATTGCGCCATCTGCGACCAACCTGGCGAGGGCCACAGCGATGGACACGTTTTGGCAATGATTAGGACAGTGCCGGCCGTAGATGCATCTGTGTTCTGGTTAGGATGCGAGACTAGTCCAACCATCAGATGCGCAAAGGAACCGACAGAGCACATCCCACCACCAAACCCCGGTGGTCTGGACCTCGTAGCTGCCGTGCACGAGCTGCACGAGCTCTATTGCGGCCTCGACACATAATCGCGAGCACTGAAGAGTTGTTCCAGACAGGATCGGATCTGTCCATGGCTTGGAGGCTGGCGCGCCGTCGCCGGGCTTGGCGCGCTCATTCGTCGACAGCTGCGTGAGGATGGGACTGAGGAGCATGATGCGGAGGTAGATGAATCTAACATGGTCAACTCGGATGTTCCCAGGTGTAGCTCTTGCACGCCGGTCGCCTCCTACCTTGCATGAAGAACTGCCTGTTGCGCCTTGAACAGCGCCCGATCTTCCTGCGACAAGCCGTCCGCCAATTCACCTCTCTGCCACGAGAGGTTCTCGGGCAGCGACGCCTCAAAGTTTGAGAGCTTCTCGTACAGCCCGATAATCGTCTCCAGATTGCGAGTTGGCTTCGTCCCCTGAGTCGGCCCGGACAACATCGGCTTCCCGATTCGTCCATGGCTGGTACACATTTGACAGGATCTCTTCCAGTATTCTGCACAGCCCGATGCTTTCGACGCGGAAGCGGAACCTGGGTAGGATTTCCCGCGTCCCTAGACCCTTGTCCGATGGTGGCGGAGTTTCGTCCTCGAGCCCGCAAGGCAAAGGCAGCGACGAGATGTGCGTTGTCATTGCCGGCCGCCCGTAGGTCATGCTTACCAGCCTGGTTCAGCAAGTTAACAAATGCTCCCGCAACAGGAGAGTTACACGCACATGTAGGAAGACTACAGTACTTGGTACTACCTATTTGTTAGCCGGGAGTCATTATTCCTCGGCAGGGATACGCTACTTTGATCCCCAACGACAGGGGGGTTAGGCTAGGATCACGGACAGCCTACGTGTACTTTGACGGAGAACACACACACCGAAAGGACACTGCGCGGCCTGGCGGGTTCTTGCACTCAAGACTCTCGGGTGTCAATTCACTCACTGTCAGGGGATTTGTACTCACTTAGACCATCTGATCATAAGACAGGGCCTGCCTGGCGTAGTCCTTTGCCTCGTGACGAGCGTGGYTCTTCACTTCATGTTCACTCACTAGTTGACCGTACAGTCTCACTCACTTACACTCACTGATGGACGCGATTGACGTCGGGGAAAAGTTGCTCGTAGGCGTGTTGTTCTTGTCAAGGCGGGTCCCTCTCCCTAAGAGATTGGGGTCAAGGTACTCATATGGTTCTCAAAGCCTCTCGGCGTCGAAACTCCGGTCGTGTCTACCGCGCAACCGTCAATAACTTTGCCCAACTAAAGGCGCCAGACATCGGCGCTTGCGATGCATCGCAAGCACATAGCTAGTTTAGAAGCTTTTTTGCCAATTGCAGGAATTTTTGAGATTAAACCTTGCATAGTAGAAGATATCGTGCTGGAGGGCATCGACTCTATCATCTGAGCTGTGCCCATGTTATTGACGTCAAGCTGCTCCAGGACCGTAGCACCTTCATCAGCGGCTCGGAGGTGTTGGTGCCTTGTTTGTTAGGTAGCACCCGAACAACATGAATCTCCCTCCAATTGCATGCAATATCAATATCTCAATCATCGTCTGCTGTGACCTGTTCGACAGCCCCAAAAAGTACCGTCCCTTTGAAGCCGCCTGCCCCGCCAATTAGTGAGTTATTAGCGTGTGATGTTACCTAGGGCTACCTTATCGATAAAGCTACTCCAGTTGTTTCTAGGTTGGGAAATTTCCCGGCATGCAAGCGCGTCTTCTCCACGACTCCACGAGCCTTCGCCGACCATGGGCCCCAAACCCGCAGGTGGCAGTTCGTCTGGGGGCGCGGCGTCAAAAAAGCGCAATGTCCGTTCACCAGCAGCGGCCGGCGATGCCTTCCGACAGAAACGCGCAAAGACGTTCTCGGCGCGCAGCATCCCCGCGCAGCCGGCCGACGCGGCACTCAAGGATGGCGAGTTGGACCTCCAGGCCTTCGTCTCGGCGCACGAGTTCGAGATCAGGTCATTGGAGCAGAGCATGGCCACATCCAAGGCCGTCAGCACGAGCCGAGCCTTCCAATAGGTGCCCCGTGGACTCCGCCGTCGAACCGCCAGTCACAACCCCAAGAGAGTCCCGCGACGGCTGCGGGCACGAGCGAAGAGGGAGATGGCAGAAGACAACACGCCCATGGTTGAAGCGCGAAAGAGGAAGCCCAGGACAACGCGGGCGCGGATACGAGCCGAGACGGCGAAGCGGTTGGGCATACTAGCAGCGCGGAAAAGAAGGAAGCAGCTACAGCTGGCCGAGGCTGCTCAACAAGACGGCAAGGAGCCCATAGATGAAGGCGTCATCGGACGGAAGCCGAGGCCCAAGATCCGGAGGAACCAGCTCAATGACCCGCCAAAACCCACGGCCAAGTTTAGAAAACGCCAGCTCAGCAAGACCTGGCTGCCAACACACCCGTGGCATGCCAAGAGAGCGCGCATGACGGAGCCCAAGAACCCGCTCTGGCGCTTCGCGATACCGTTGACACCGAACGAGAAGATATATCGACCGACTCACCGCTCTCAGGGGGAGAGGGGTACCATGCTTTGGGACATGAGCTACACGAGCACCATCGGCTTGTATGGGAACCCTATCGGTATGGAGAGAGTTTTGAAGAGGGTCGGAGTTTCGCGAGAGACTTGTTGGAACGACAAAGGGAAAAGATGGAGGACAGGTACTAGAACTTGGTCCGGGATGATGAGTAGAGAAAAGGACGGAGGCCGGCGGCTCCTGTGTCCGGCTACCGTCTTGTGGAATCCAGAGCAACCGGGCCTCGAGGAGAACGAAAACCAGAGAAAGGTACAGAGGCAAGTGTACCTGAGGGTCCATCCGTCGGCGTTTCTGGAAGTCTTCAACGAGCTGCTGCGGTTGACCAAGATGGAGAACCCACGGCTGTACATTGAAGACTTGCGCTTTGAGATTGGCAGCATCGAGCTCACGGGCCCAGCTTCGACCGAAGCATTGTTGGCTGTTCTGACGCCCTACACCGCAAAGGATACGCCAAAGTCGACACACGCACAGCTCTTTGAGTCATTACGAGGCTTGACGAACCCGGCCGCCCTCCCTGCAAACGCCGTCTTGCATTTCTCTGTTCAGGATCCGCGGTTGAGATACCCGCCAAGAAAGGTGGCATTCCCAGACGACCCTCAGGCGCAGATGGGCCTGCTGGAGACAATGGCCAAGTGGCCGGCAGAGGATGGCCTGGAGCCATCATCTCTCTTTGACAGAGATGCTCGACACCGGGCTTCATGCCTGCCGTCACAGAAGTTCATCAACCGGAGGAGAGGAGGTGCGGCTCCGGGGTCTTTCTTGAAGCCTGCCAAAGTCGACCCCCCGATCCCTGTCATATTAATGGCATCCCGCTTAGCATCCAGCACCCAGACCCAGGGAACATGGACCCTTCTCGCGCCGTGGAAGTGCATCCTGCCCATGTGGTACAGCATGGTGCACGTCCCGCTCGTCTCTGGCCTCAACCCTCGCTTTGCCGGCATGGATGAGACGATGCAAGTGGCTTTTGAGCGCGGACTGCCCTGGTTCCCAGCCGACTATTTGGGGACCGACGCGGGCGCAGAGTGGGAACTGGAGCAGAGACGCAAGAGGAAGAGAGAGTGGGAAAGACGGCCCAAGAGCAAGAGAACGGAGTGGTCGGCCCTGGACCTCGGCGCAGGGAGGAAGGGGGAAGTGGGCGACGGGCTGTCGTGCGACTTTGAGCTGCTGTTCGGCCTGCCGAGACCGCAGGAGGACCAGACCCTAAGCGGTGACTCGGCCTCGGACGATGCTGGTAATGCCATGGACGTTGATAAGGCGGAGCGTCAACCGGCGAAGCAGCACGATGAACCGCCGTCCCTCAAACTTCTGAGCCCCGTCTCCAAGGCCACGTTCGACAGTCTTGTGGCGTCACCGGCCTTGCCTCCCCCGGCGCTTCCCAACGCCATTTTAAATGTTCGCATTTCCGTCCTCGCCCGTGGAGTCGCCACAACGTGCGCCAGGATCTACCGACTCCCATCTACGCCCTCACCCGCTCCAATATCGCCCAGTGCCGAAGTCCCAGCTACGATGCCACCTCAAGATGCCGATTCGGCATCGCTCCCCCACGACCTCCGCTCCCAGTGGCTGGCCCGCGCGCCATGCTGCTCAACGACCGCCTCGTCAAACCGATCAAAGCGCGCAAAGATGGCCAAACCAACAGACACGGAAGCTCGCAAACGCCTGCTCGCCAGGGAGCTCATCGCGCCGCCGGCCCCTTACCCTCCCCCGGCGCCTAACCAGGGTGACATTGGCGGGCATCCGCTCGTCCCCGACGCCAAAGACCTCATCGGCTTCGTCACGACGGGGTCATTCTGCCTTTCGCACGGGCACGGCGCGGCTATGGGTAGCGTCGCGCTGGAAAAGGTGTTGGCGGACGTCAGGTCGGACGGCAAAGAAGGAAGACTGTGTATAGTAAGAAACGCAGGCGAGAATGTGGGCTGGATCGCCCGGTGGGAGGTCGTAATATAGTGTGGGCTGTGATAACAAGCCCTGTAGAAGACGGGCACAAAACGAACATGGACGAATGGAATGACACCGGCAGCAGCAGCAGTTTTCCCCGCAGATCGCCGTTGCCTTTGGCGCCCTGACGAGATGCCCGTTTCGAGTTGTGCCGCTTTCGCGTGGCGAGGCGACGAGACGACGAGACGACGAGACGACGAGACGAAGAGATGGCCATTTGGCGACCTTGAATAACAGAACTTGTAACCTCAAACGCCAGCAAACGTATCCTCATGCTCCCACACCCCCAAACGCCACATAACAGTCCAAACACAGACATCATCAATGCACTCCGAGGGTTCCGGGCCCTAGTCCTCCTCGCTAATCTCGCTCTCGTCGCCATCGGGGCTTCCCTCCTGGCTGTTCTCCAAGTCTTCAAACGCGATTTCCATTTCCTTTTCCAAATCGTCTTCCATGTCGGCGCTCGTCGGCGCCTCCGCCTGTCCATCATCCTGGTCCAGCTCCATCGGGTCAGGTGCCGATGCGCTGTTCTGGTTCACGGGGCTGGGCAGCTGGAAGTCCATGTCCGGCTCGTCGTCGCTCTCGCCATCGGCATCGCCCTCCGAGTCGCTCTGGTCCATGAAGTCGTCGAAGCGCCGCGGCGGAGGGAAGGCAGGCGAGAAGTCGGTCTGCATAGCCGTCGCCGCCGTGTCGGCACCAGGATACTCGATGAGCAGGCCGCCGTCGTCATCGTCCTCGTCCTCTTCGTCTTCCTCGACGTGTTTGTTCTTCGGCTTCGGCGGCTCGGGCTTGGGCAGCGAGAGTTCGACGTCCTTTTGCTGTTTGCGCTCCGCCTTCCGCTTCGGCTGCTTGGCCTGCGCGGGGCCCTTGGTGTTCGCCTTGGCCGTCGACTTCTGCTTCGGGCCGTCTCCGGCGCTCTTTTTGGCATCGGGCTTTTGGCCTTCGAGGTGAGGATGCTGGCGGCGGAGCTTTTCGGGGTCGGAGTTGCCCGGCATGCGCGTGACGTTCATGTTGAAGGTCGAGTCGATCTTGTCGAGGATGAAGGCCTTGCGCTCGGGGTCGAAGTGCAGGACATACTGGTTGCCATCGACGTTTCGCGCACCGGCGTAAGCGTACGCGCCGTCGCCGTCAGAAAAGGACAGGTCGTAAGAGCTCGTCTTGCCGGGGACGGATGGCTTGAGGCGGGCATGGGCGGGTGCATCGCCCGAAGGCAGGGCGGGCTTGTGGTTGTCTATCGAGCAACTCTGGTCAGCACTGGCACCTCCCGGTTCGGCGGACGGTTAGCGGCGTACAGCGGATGCCGGTGAAGATGTCGTTGGACGTCTAACCCAGCATGCCGTCGCCCAGGATGACGGGGTATTTGCCCGCCACGGTTGGGTCAATCAATCCCGCCATGGTCGGTCGCAAGCCGGACTGGGCGGATCGTCCGCTGGGATCCTGGAGACGCTGAGCACCTGGAGGCGTGATGTGCAGCCGAACGCGCGCTCCTCGTCCGCGGCGAGGGATAGGATGTCGAACCGCGGTGGTGCCAAGGGCGATGAACGACGCTACGTTGGACGGTTTAAGACCTCGAGGCCTGGAGGCTAGTGCAGCGGGAGCGGCTGAACTAATACTGGCGGGGCAGCACCCGACGTGCAACAAGCCACGGCCGAGGTGAGACTTGATTCTGGACAAGCGGTGGCTTGGCTGATCAAAATTAGCTGCTACACAGAAACTCCAATGAGGTGCAGATGTTCAGAGCGCCGGAAGCGTTGAAAGGCGACGGTGACAAAGCGCTCAATGGAGCCGAGCCCCCCTTCATCCCGGAACAAGAGCTGTTGCTGGAACGAGACAGCCGTCAGGCGAATACCCAGCAAAGCACGGTTGCATTCCTTTGTGCAATCACTCGTGGGGACGGCGCGTGAGTCACGGGCACAGGCCAAGGGAAACGTCCATTCTTTCAGCGCCGCGATCCAGACATTCCGTACAGTGGGTAGCCAAGTTGGGCAAAAAAGAATCAAGATGCATGTTGTCGATCTATCCTCGCAGCATTTTCCCGGAGACCAGCACCGGAATCCATAATTTGCTGCTCTCGGAGTCGTTCATGCAAGCCACAATATTTTAAGATGTCCGCAGTCGCCAGCGCCCGAGAAGCCCGCATCCACGCCGGTAGCAATCCCAAAACCTCTCTATTCCACTATCACCAAGGGCTACGTCTTCACTGCAGAATCTCAACTGCACTCTCTGGGTCCCGGTGCCCAGATTTTCGTTGCCCAATTTCGGTAGTAATGCCGTGCGTGGCAACGTGCTACCAATATTGCTTGTCCCGCTATGTTTCCCCAGCATGGGCTACGCGCACCACCTCCTCCTCGAGCACGCTCTTACGCGGTCCAACTGGAGGTCGTGAAATACCAGTAAACGACATAAAACGAAATGGAAGACAAGCCGATGGCGCTGCAGCAGAAGGAGGAGCAATCCAGCTAGTCCACGCAACGATCAGAGACAACGGCGGGTTATGTCTCTTACTATAGCCAAGCTCGCGGCCTATCTCCTTGTCATTTAGCTCTTGAGAGAAGAGTCCGGTGTTCCCGACGAGAACGGATACATGCATCGCGGACCCTTTTATTTGTTTGCGGATGTAGTTTCGGGCAGATTGACACTTCATCGCATTGTTAATGCTGCCTCACGGCTTCTTTCACCATCTATCGAGCCAGCCATGGCGACTGAAGCAGCTCCCTGGCATCAGGGCGGTCCTCTGGATCCGGTCTCACGATTGACCCAATAAACCTTAAGAACTCTTCTCTTTCCGAACCCGAGAGATCAGTATTCTTGCTCAACTGTTCCAGAGCGCACGGCGGGAAGGTGGAGGGCTCAAGAAGACGGCCTGTTTAAGTTAGTAACTGTTCCCCAGAGCGCAGTGTTGGTGCTGAGCAGGCCTAATGGGACATCTATACCGTCGGCGTCAAAGTATCGATCTCGATTCTTGGATCTATCCAACAGCCGTCTGGGTATACTGCCGAAGACAGCGGTAATTTGAGCCAGGTGAGCTTCGGGCGTGTACTGGTCATTGGAGGTCCACATGCCGTCGAAAATAAGTCGTCCTTCCGCAAGTTCCCAGATCTGTCCAAGAAAACGTCATCATGCTGTACGGTGTCGATATACTGCAGGGAGAGGGGCCTACTATTAGGCCCAGATTCCATATATCCACCTTGCAGTCCCAGCCCGCCCCAAGTATCACTTCGGGCGCTCGCAGCATCTGGGGTTGGATCCACTCCGTCAAGTGCTTGTCGATCCAGCTTGCTACCGCCAACTCATTAGATTTGCGCGACTCTGCCTGTGCTGAAGGGCTCACCAGTTCCGAAATCTGCCAACCTAACGGAAAGATCAGTCGACCAAGCTACATCTTCTTCGGCGGAGGAGACTTGTATGGATTCGACATAAAAGTCGTTCGGAGGGTCTAGTGGTGAGTCATCTGGCTGAAATGCTTCAGACGGTGCTTGCTGGAACATCTTATTGATGGCCGAAGTCTCGACAAGGATGTTTTGGGGCTTTATGTCTGCAACTACTGTCAGAGGCAGGCGGCCAAATCAAGGCGCGAAGTTCGCTGTCGACCCTAGGATCACAGATACAAACTGACCGGTATGGATGACTCGACATGTATCGTGCAAATATGATAGAGCAAGCAGGAGTTGCTTTGAAATATCCCTCATGAGGGGCAGAGGAATCTTCAGTTTTGGGAAAAGACGCCTGTACTTTGACATATCCGGGCCCATGGCTTTGAAGACAAGACAGACATGATTTCCGTTTGGGCCACGGTGTTCGAATTCGTCCAGCAGGCCAAGAATAGGGTTCGCGCCGGGTTTGGAGGTGTTCTGGCCCCTTATGTGCTTGAGAATATCCAGCTCAAAAGTGTCGTTTCCTTGTCCGAAAGAGTCGGCTGTGAGAATTTTGAGTGCAACGTGTTGCTTCGACCTGGGGTTTGACTTAAATAATTTATCTTCGTTGGCTCTTCAAGGACTTACTCGAGATCAAATGCAAGCCAGACGGTAGAGTAAGCGCCATATCCAAGTTTGCTGACGATTTTGTATTTGTCATGGTTGAAGAGGTCTCCAATTCTCACAGGATGGTAGCCTCCCTTGCAATATCGGGTCATGGTTTCCTCTGAAATAGTGCTCAAAGAATGTAGCTGCTTAGATGGGCGCCTAAATAGCGACTTCAGGCGGAACGCGCCCGAACTGAGAATGCTGAATGCCATTATTATTGAAAATGCGAAAGGGCGTGCCAGTGAAGAGGACAGCTGAAGTTCTGTGATGACTGTTGTGATAAGGATGAGTGGGGTAGTCACGTGACGGGCGGAGTTGGGTTGCCGTTACCTCAGCTTGTTGGCAGTAGCTGTCAGAAGGGGGCTGGAAAGTGGCTCCTTCTGGCGCTGTCGAGCGGTCATGCATTGATGCTGATCATGAACTTCCATGGGTGTGAATCTTGGTTGCTGCTTGATTGTTGCTTGTGGTCTGGGGGAGCGCCTGGGACACTGCGCAGGCTCGACGTGTGGGTGCGCGGACACCTAATTTAGCGGCCTCAATTTAGTGGCCTCAATATGACAAGGCGAGTAGGTACGCACTTGCCGGCCACCTGAAACATGCTAAAGTCCGTAGCCGCCGTAGTGGGGATCAAGCTAAGCAGCCACGGGGAGGGATATTATTTAGACGCCTGCACAGTTCAAGTAAGCAGCCTTCTGCAGGGAAACCAACCAGCAACCGCCAAGCCTTTATGAATAGCCAGCAGAGCGACTGCAGAAACCGAGGACGTTAATACACAATGTCTCCATCGAGCGGGCCTCATCGGCGCTTACAGGTAGTCGTTGGCCATTACAGGGCCACCAGCACTGCCCAGCTAACACAGGGACGAGGCCTCTCCCACGCCAATCACGCCTCAGAGCGTTCAGAATGAAAATGGGATTTAAGAACGCTCCTTATGACCCGATTTCCTTCTATCTCAACGTTATTGTTCCACCCTCAATCAACTTTCGTCCCTGCTTGTGTTTGGCAGGTGCTGATCTTTCTTTAATTCTTTGGACATACTCCCATCGTTATGAATCCTACTCAAATTCTCAGGGCTCTAAGGTCAATCAAGTGGAGGTACAGCACGCACCATTCGAAAGATGGGCGCCAACCTGAGGCCGAGGGACTTGTGCGTCAGCACTACAAGGACCGTGGCCTTGAACAGCGCGGTGTTGAGCAGGCTGAAATTGTGTATGTCTACAGCGATAGCATTCCGTCCTGCTCATTCATTGACAATCAGACAGTTCCTCTTTCCACGGAGGAGATGGCCACCCGAAGGAGCATATCACTGTGGAATTCAAGGATGAGAAGGGCGGGCACGTCACCACTCACCATGTTCGGGGCCCTAAAGACGCGAAGTGAGCCTAGCGGCGGTTTCTGATATCTCCTGTGCGCAACATCCTGCGATGCGATTATGCTATTCAGTTGAATGTACTGCATTTACAGTTACCTCCAGTCAGTTCGACATGCTGCCAAGATGGCGTACGCCATGATGTTAACATGATACACTCCAGCATTCTGTCCCTCCCTTCCAAAGCCGCCAAGCCAGCTTCAACGCAACAGGCCGCTAGCGCTTCGTGTCTGGCGATACTCCGCATTAATCTTCCGTACTAGAATCTATGTCCCTCGACTCTTACGGCCCAGTCCGATATCGACGATGACCTATCGAATGTTACGAATGCTTAGTATCTGCCTCCATAGTAGGCACTTCAGAGCCTCTCACAGTAATGGTCTGCTCTGGTATTGCATTTCTACACCTTCTAGCGGCTGGCTGGCGAAACTGGCAGCGTCGACCACGGATACCCTCCCTTAGATAGCTGGAGGCAGGAGAGCCGGCATAAATTCATCCACAATACATCAGGCCGAGTTGCAATAAAAAACACCCGCCAATGCAACTATTTGTGGCCTCCAAAAGTCGGAGTTGGAGGATGCCGCGGGCCTAGTTCCCTCGAACTACCAGGCGAGCCAGTCTAAACGGGCGGAGATTGGTCAAGAGAGTCAACCGACTTCGCCTGCCCACAACAAGTCTTCGAATATATATACCACGGTTGAGGCAGAAAACGAAAAAATTTATATTGCTTCTACTATATGAAACAAATAGAGGATGACAAGGAAGCTAGAATGGACCCGCAAGCAAAATCCGCTTGGGTCGACATATAAAGGGGAAGGTATTCTTATTTCGTTGAACATCTACTTTGAGGGCAGGGCATTGCATTTAGATTCTAAACCCTTGAGCTACATATTTTACCCGTGCCAGTCGGACGAGAGGGCGTCGATTTTCTGGCTAGTACGCGAGCGGGCAATGCACGGCTGTGAGTGATCCTATTCGTGTGAGTTCTGAGCGCCATTCAAGATGACCTTGTCTATTTTGTCCGAGAAGATGGCCACAAGCGTAGCTTCCAGTGTTGTGTCGTAAGAGAATTCTTGCCGTGGTTGCTATGTTAGCCATTCTTACTCAGAACTTTCTGCTTAACACCTCACTCATCAACTCGTCCCATGTCAATACACACCTTGGTTATAATACCCCGTGGTAATATAAGGTTCAGGAAGTGACTCGCGGTGCCTTTACCTTCTAGTGCAAGAGGAGCCGGAGCCTGGTAGACGGGAAAATGTAGCTTCTCACAGGCCGCCCGTCTGAGTTTGAGGCGCCACTCAAGCTACCTATCTTCGAACGCACAGAGGAGATCTGCCGGTGAACAAGGTATTTATTGCAACTCGCGTGCCGTTCTCTCCATTTTCATCACTACTAAGGGCGAAGAGAGTCATCTTGTCATTCTGAACTCGCACCACTTTAAATTCTCAGCACTCCCGTCTCGGACCCCCAAACACTGGTAGCTTTCCTTCACCTCTCGGCATTTCCACGCAGCCACCTCAACCAAGAACAGAGCATATCCTACTTCATTCACCGATATGCGCCGAGGTTTCCCGTTATGCCTCTCCCCTGTTTCGATGAGGAGCTCATTGTGAGCTTCATAGGAAAGGAGTGGGAGTTCTTTGCCTGGTACGAGGCGAACAAGAAAGTCTACGACGACTGGAATACGACCATCGAGGTAGCGAATGAGATGGCTAGGCTGCAATAGCCCGATAAGGAAGAGCGTCGGCAATTTTACGAGTGGGCGGACAAGTGGATCGGTCGGGTCCATGCCAGGTTGACCTACGTGATGCCGCCGTCCGAGTTCGTTGACCTCGTCGGTGCGGCTAACACCATGAGTTCCGACTCTCTCAAAACACTCCTCGGCACAATGGAGATGATTAACATGCCCTTTGTCCTCCTCGGAGAGAGCGAATTCGATGGCTTTAATGGATATGGGCTTAACCCCGGCGCATTCCATCTGTGGCCTAACCACCAGCTCGAGTCTGAAGCTGGACTATTGGAGCGCATCGTGTTAGGCATCAATAGCAACGTCGCTGTCGAGTTCCGCGAAACTGTCAGCAGCAGCAGCAACAGAAAACCTAGCATAGCTATACAGATTCCAAGAAAGCGGCCACAGGAACGCAGCTCCGGAGAGGGTTCCGTTCGCTCCACGGACTGTGGCGACATTGACTCCCCCGAAGGCTTTCTGTTCCTCCAAATCGGAGCCCTATACGCCTTCGCAGGTGACGACTGGGCTCAGACGCCCGAGCAGGGAACCAATGCCATCATCCCGGGTCCCTGGAGACCTACCGGTTTCGGTGTCGTCGTTCGCGTCGATGCCCATGGCCATCAGGTCGGCGTCTATATCATCTGCAACTTCTACAAAGAGGATGAGGACTCACCGGATCTAAGCCGATATCATGTCTCCGTCTCCACTAGCTATGGCAGGCCGCTCCCGCATATCGAACGCCTGAGAGAGGGAGGCCAGCATTTCACCGTCGCCCGCATCGCCGACAGCCTGCGGGACTTGAAGGAAGGAAACCGCTTCACCGTCACCGTGCAGGAGCAAAAGGAGTGTCGGATCGTGCGGGCAAATATGAGCGCTGCCGGCCAGGGCCCTTTCCTCCTGCGGGAATACGTTCGAGCCGAGCTCTAGGTTGGTAAGCTCTGAATAGAACATCGTTTCTGGGATTCCTCAGCTAAGACGATTCGGGGAAGAAAGGGCGCCCTTGGGCACGTCAGTTCTGTAAAGCGTACCTCCCCAAGTCTGAAGGCTGGGAGCGTTCCTTATATACATGCGTGTACCTCCAAACCCCTTGCACAACCCCTGTTACGGGGTGTGCTCATCTTCCTCGCCAAAGCAAAACGACTTATAATTCGTCGACAAATCCTCCTCAGCCAGTCCCTCAATCCCTTCCAAACACTCCGTGACCGCATTTGGTCGGGTGTTTATGACCTGCGTGAAACATTGAGTCCGCTTGATGCAATTGGCAATTTCCGAGTACTTCTCCTTGAGCTCGGGTTTCGGACGTGGCTCAGTCTCCATTTTAAGTCAACAATGCCAGAGGAAATGGCTGCCCATATAAAGTTGAGGGATGCTGCGGAATGATGATGGGTTCTGCAAGTATGTGTATTAGCATATGATGTGCCTCAGATATAAAGGTTGTCGTATGACACGTACTAGATAAGGCGACCAGGGTCAATATCGCGCTTGTTGATATGATAACCATTCATGATGTCTCCCCTAAAGCTAGGGTCTCCTGGCCATCTACAATCTCCGTAGCGCTAGATCTCGCAAATGTCCCGCTATACGATCAACGTGAACCAAGCGCTTAATGGTGCCGCAGGCAAGGATGAAGCCTCTCTGGGTGAGCAGTTTGACTTTAGAGTCAATCTTGTCCTGCTGACAGAAGTCAAACAGCTCAGCACAGTTGCCGCCCTGGATTAAAAAGCCGTTTCCCTGGGCAGCGTCACGTAGTTGGGCCCTGAAGGCGAGCATCTCTTTGGACTGGACGGTAGGTGGTTGGTGCCAGGCTTCTTAACGACCGTGGAGAGCTTTCAAGTGTCGGGATAGCCTAGGAATGGCTTGACGGGCTTAGAGCGCCATGATGAAGGGTTCCAGGGCTTGGGGAATGTAGTGGCCATTGTGACAAATTTTTCTGAGAGGATGAGCGAGTGTTGTTGAAGCGAGTAGGCAGCCAGCGTAGACTTGAAGTTGATAAGGTTAAGATGGGCATGTATGGGTATTATAGCCGTGGACTCGATTGCCATTTTGGCATCGTCGTCTGCACCAGTTCGTCCCAGTTGTCAATCGTTTCCTTCATCACGTCGACACCCCACATAAAGTCCTGCCACTTCGTGTTACCCCATTTGTCAGGATGTTCGCTCTCCTTGTTGGCGTTGATAATTTCTTCGTCCCTCCTCCTCTGCTCAGGGCCGTCGGGCAGGTGTAGCGTCGCCGCTGTCGCAGATGCACTAGCGGCTATCTGCTCACCCCTATCTTTTCGCACTAACTCGTATACACGTAACGCGAGTTCCACGTTCGACGTACAAGTCAGGGCCATAGATAACACGGCTGCATCTTCTATCGCGTTGGCGGCGCCTTGGGCGACGTATGGGAGCATAGGATGACAAGCGTCGCCGATGAGGGCGATGCTTCCTTGAACCCACGTCGGTAGCTTCGGAGGCCCATATAACGTCCACTCTAAGACCTCTGTATCTGCGTGATGTAGCCACCTTTGGACCACTGACGACCAATTATTATAGAAGTTGAGCATTTCCGTTTGGGAGCCTTTGCTTGTCCAGGAGGTCTCGTGATTTGTCTTTGCTGGATGTATAAGAACCAGGTTATACACCGTATTTCTCTTCAATGGGTATGCCATTATATGACCTCCGGGGCCCATATACCGCATCGCGACGTTTTGTTCTAACATTCCCAATAACGCCAGGTCGTGTTGAATCGTCTCTCGCGGCACGACTAGTCGGTAAGCCGCGTCTCCGGTAGCGATGGGCTGGGCTTTGCAGCCGTTCGATAATGCCATTTGCCGTCTTAGAATAGACTTCGTACCATCGGCAGCAATAACAATATCACCAGAGAACCAAGAGAGCTTTCCGGTCTTGCCATTTCGGACTTGAACTCGAGCAGAGAATTTCGAGTCGGCCGCAACGACGGAATGAGATGTTAATATTCGACAGCCGATTTTCTTAGCGGCATTGAGGAGTATTCTCTGAAGATCTCCCCTGTGAATAACGCTCATCGGTGCCCCGTATTTGAGTCCTATAGAAGGCATCAATGGTGACGTGCTGAGCTCATCGTCGCAATCATATCGTCTTCATAGTTATATTAGCAATGGCCTTAGGTTTAAACACAACGTAACGTCCCATCTAGATAAAAGGAGCTTATACCTGATACTAACTCTTGTGAGCACGGTAGCATGCTCCATCACTTCTTCTAAAATTCCAAGCCTAGAAAGAATACGGGAGGCGTTGGGTGCCAGCTGTATGCCTGCTCCCACCTCGGTGATTTCAGGGACACTTTCGAGAATCGTGACAGAGTGACCAGTTTGAGAAAGTGCCAAACCAGCGGAGAGTCCACCAATGCCAGCTCCAACAACCAAAACCTTCAAGGTTTTCACGGCCCGGCGGCCTGCATATAGCCATTCGTCTCGAAGCGTCTCCATAGCAGTCATGCACCTCGAGGATGAATCAGATGCGCCTATGGAGGCGGTAGCAGCGGTTTTTGACGTCGTCGTGGAAGAAAGACCTGTTCAGCAAGACTCACACACAAACAACAGATAAAAAGGGCGGGAGGGAGGCTGCTTTGATTGTTCGACCTCGCGCGAGCTTAGACCGAGTCACCGACAGCCGCAGCTGACCGTGCCACCGTCAGCTCGAGGGATTTCAATTTGGAGTCTCAAGTTGTAATCTCTAACCAACTGTACGTCGGCCAGAACCATGTCAAGATCTTCCTGTGAAACAGAAAGTCCGTGGGTAATCTGAGGCTGTTGACATGTTTCAGATCCGACAGGCTGGTCGGCTAATCCATGCGCCAAGCGTGGCCCATGTGCATGGCCCTCTAGTCACCTCCTCGTGGCCATGCCTGAATTGGAAGTAATACAAGTAAGCGATATAGCATAGGCTAGACTTCGCGAGTCGCCGATATTGGTCACTACTCCTTTCGTCGTACCGCCAGTGGCTGGCTGGGTTGAGGCATATTGTATGAGTAGTCCCACATCTCAATCTGCATGTATCTATGACTCGACGCCTGGCACCTGACTCCTCGGATCTTTCAACGCCGAACCCCCTGTCAAATCGCGCAACTATCCAAACACGATTACCCGTTGGTAGGTCCCTGGGGGAACCAACATCGTGTTACACACTAAGTTGGTCACAAAATTCA
>LFRF01000029.1:192732-204297 GCA_001189435.1 Tolypocladium ophioglossoides CBS 100239
AATTCATAACTATATTACTTGCTACCTTAACGAGAGTGTAAGCCGAGACTCCCACGGGCTCAAGCGCTTGAGCAACCCCTCATGAGAAACATGGCATAAAGATAGATTAGCAAGCATGAATGCTTGGCGACATTACTCGGTGCTATGTTACTATCAAAACGACGTGACGTTACTCAAGTAAAGAGCTGCCGGACCAGGAAGTTGATGATGGATTCTACACAGACACGGGACTTCCGATTAGGATGCCTTGCATCGCATCCAAAAAAGATAAATATTGCCTCTGTTCTCCTGCGGATATACAATCCGTCGTTCCCGTCGCCAGAGCAAGCCCTCACGTTCTCCTTGAACCACCATAGTCAACAATTCGTGCACTGCCCCTGAATACCCGCCATCATGCGTCTTTCTATCCTCCTTTCCATCTTACCCATGGTGCTAGCTGCGCCGGCCGCCAAACGGGATGAGCCTGCGCCTTTGCTCGTTCCTCGCGGCAGCCACGCGCTCATTGCCGACAAGTACATCGTCAAGTTCAAGGAGGGCAGCGCCCTCTCTGTTCTCGAACATGCCCTGAGCAGCCTTGGCGGCAATGCCGACCACGTCTATGACGGTGTCTTTAAGGGATACGCTGGCCGTCTGGATAAAGCCATGCTGAATGTTCTGCGCGGGCACCCTGATGCAAGTTTTCTTACTCTCAATGGGCGATATCTAACATTTCCCACCATTAGGTTGAGTACATTGAGCAGGATGCCATGGTTACCCTCAACGGTTTCGTTTCACAGTCCGGCTCCACCTGGGGCCTGGGGCGCGTCTCTCACTTGCAGCCTGGTGCTACGTCTTATGATTACGATTCTAGTGCGGGTGCAGGCACCTGCGCCTATGTCATTGACACTGGTGTCGAAGCTAGCCACCCTGTAAGTTTGCCCCATATGAGCCTTTAGAACTCCCACGGAGAAGCCCGTCTGAGATCGTTGCGTAACCTCTAGTTGGAGCCTTCTGCTGATCCGTATCTGAGGAATTCGAGGGCCGCGCCGCCCAGATAAAGAGCTTCGTAAGCTGCCAGAACTCGGATGGCAATGGACACGGCACCCATGTTAGCGGCACGATCGGTTCCAAGTCGTACGGCGTTGCCAAGAAGACCAAGATCTACGGCGTGAAAGTTCTCAACGATCAAGGTTCTGGGGCGAACTCGAACATCATCGCTGGAATGGACTTCGTGGCCAAGGATGCCAAGACTCGGGGTTGCCCTAAAGGAGTGGTAGCGAACATGTCTCTTGGAGGGTTTGTACGCCATCCTCCTATAAGAGAGGAGGTTCTGACATAGGCTACAGTGGCTTCTCCGCTTCTATTAACCAGGCAGCCGCGGCGCTCGTAAGCAGCGGTGTTTTTCTAGGCGTTGCAGCTAGAAACTCCAACACCGATGCTGGAAACTCGTCCCCCGCATCTAAGCCTTCTGTCTGCACCGTGGGTGCTACCGACAGAAACGACAACCGTTCCTCGTTCTCCAACTACGGCAGCGTTGTCGACATCTTCGGCCCTGGTACTAACATCCAGTCTACCTGGATTAACGGAGGCACTGTGAGTAGTGTCAGGAACGAATAAAGGCAGTATTTCTGTTAACTGTGTAAACAGAACACCATATCTGGCACCTCCATGGCCACGCCTCACATTGTTGGCTTGGCCGCATATATTAGCGCTCTAGAGGGCAGGACTGGCGGCGCCATTTGCGCCCGCCTTCAGAACCTTGCTACTCGCAACACTATTCGTGATGTCCCAGACGGCACTAAGAACCTGCTGGCTTTCAACGGTAACCCCTCTGGTTAAGAGGTGTAGGGTAGCTTGAGTTGGTGGAATTCTAGTATAAAAAAAGTTGGGAGCGTCACGAATGAAACAAGAGCTCTTGTGAATAGTCTAATTTTAACATTAAATTGACCGAGGGCCATGAAATCCTAAATCTGAGTGTTCAATGTTTGTTCTTACCGACTTGCAAGACACAATCCCTTGATATTTCCAAGGCACCTCCGGCTAAAGAAGAGAAATCGGGCTCTGTCATATAGTTAACTAATTTGATAAACTAGTATGCTCCGACTATAGCTTGTCGTTGGAAGTAGCCTCTGCAAGCAGATCGTACTTCTTGAACTGCCTTGCAGGAACGCGCCTTTGAAAGAGAATATCCAACTCCTCGTACGTCCTGCCGCGGCTCTCGGGGAGACGAAAGAAACACCAGATAAAGCAGACAAAGCTAATCGCCCCAAATAAGAAGCCGGCTTTGCCGCCCCAGTTGGCCTCATCACTATTCAGCATGAATGGCATAGCGACAGTAAAGACAATAGAGGCGACGGACTGCGCGGCAGTGGCGATGGCAATGGTCTTTTCACGGAGACGCGTTGCCGAGATCTCGGAGATAATGACGAAGCAAATGGGGCCGACGGTCATCTGGTATACGAATGTCCAAAAGTCCATTAGCGATGCCAGGGCCCAGACAGCGCCAGTATTGTTTGTAGGGATGCCCAAGAAGCCAATGACGAACAGCACCACTGTCATCACCACCATGCCGGAGTTGTAGATGGTTCGGCGTCCAAACATGAACTGAGAAACAAGTTAGCAGGTGGCTGTAGCAGGGATTCAGGTACCTACATAGTTCATAAGAGGCCACGAGAGGACGGTGCCAACAAAGCCCAGAGCCGTGTTGCCAACACCCACTATGTAATTAGTCAGCAAACGCGTTCTCATGGCATGCCTCTCGACTAGTAACTCACTATTAAAGGCATTATAGGAACTCAGTCCAGCCTGCTCAAAGAAATAGTTGGAATAGCCAATGAGCGGGTTGCCTGCAATAACCTGGATGAGATACACCATGATAGAGATCTCGGTTCTGACGAGGTTGGCGCCTTTGAAGCAGTCGAAGTAGGAGGTAGACGACTCGTACTCCCGCTCAAGTAGATCCGTCTGCTCGATACCGAGTAAGATATTGTCTATATCGGGACGGCTCTTGCTTGACGTCAATTTCAAGAGTGCCTTGCGAGCATCCTCTTTCCGGCCACGGCGGACAAGCCAGTAAGGACTCTCGGGGGCAAACGGCAGTCCCGCGAGGAGCACGACCGGCCAGATCCATTGGATGGCCTGGTTCAAATTAGCAAAACCGGTCACTGGCAATACAACAGACAATGCCAGCACTCACAAAGGGAACTTTATATGCCCACTCGTCCAAACGGCTCTCTACACCTGCAGCGCACCCTTGGGCGATGAACTGGCCGATGACAAAGGCCAGGTTCACGGAGGCGGTGAGAAAGCCTCGTAAAGCAAGAGGGCAAATCTCAGACGCGTAGGTTGGGGCAATGACGACGTAGAAGCCATAGGCGAAGCCCGCAAGGATCTCGCCCGCGCACAACATGCCGATGGAGGTGGCGAAGAACTGGACAAAGACGAATGCAATAGACCAAACGCAGCACATGGCGAGCGTCTTCCGGCGACCGAACAAATCCAGCGGGTAGCTGCTGGCCAAGGCGCCGATAACCTGGCCAATGGGATTTCCCATGCCCAGACCAGTCTGCCAAGGGACGGCAATCTCGTAGCTGTCGCCGACGAGGTTGCCATACTTTTGCTGAAAGGCGGGCAGGGCGTAGAAGGACGTGATGATCTGGGCGTCGAAGCCCGCCATGATGACGGCGATGCAGAAGAACATGGACCAGAAGGTTGCCTTGGGGTACTTCCGCACGGCCTCCCAAAAGCCTAGCTCGTGTTCGGCGGCAGTAATGTCACGAGTCTCGTCAATCCCCAGCCCGCGAGCCCGCTCAGTCTCATGCTGGGGGTCGGCCTGCTCCGTCTCCTGGGGCTCGCGCTTCTCCGGGTCTGCTGTCATTGTCGCCGTTGGTGCTGCTTCTCGCAAGGTGATGTGGGTGTTGTAGGAGTTAAAGTTTGCTCTCCAAGAAGTGGCGAGGTCAGCGGGACGACCCCTCTGTAGTCTGGTGCAACACGTGACAGCTTGCGCTCCACTCGACGACGGTCTGGGAATAGGGATGAAGTCGGAGGGAAGAGCGCTTGATTCCGATCAAATTGAAGGGGAAATAACAGTCATTATTATACAAAGGAAGTGGCGGTCTTCCAAAAACGCTATCCGTAACGTTACCCTGCAACGTTGGATAAGACATTCGATAGCTGTTTCGACGTTGATATCCCGCCGCTGCCGCCAAGGCCATCAAAGGCCGACCGAGTCATGACATCTCGCCGTTACCAGTGGAGCGGATGAGATTCCCCGCGGGGCCCCGCGAGATAACAGACACCCATCACATGAGCAGGCGTTGGACATGGTCAACCAAGTCCCAATAGTGCTGCTCGGCTGCATTCTGTTCAGCCGGAATAGGTTCCCGTCGGCGAACGGTACGATGAAGGAGGCAATGCATGACGAACAAGGTCACCCTCGGCGATTCACGCTCAATGGAGAGGGACGTGGGGGGAGCCCTATACCTAGCCATTGGGAATTGAGACCGACGTCGGGGTGGTGGAGGTTCAATTGTTAGCGCCAGGGGGCTTTTCGGGCCCGGGTCCGGTTGACGTCTGTCAACAGCCAGTCGCAGCAACAAAGAAAACGATTACGCATCGGCTCTCAAGAGTAAGCGCTACGGAGCTGCCAGAGGAGGCCAGACTATCCGAAAGGACACTATGCTTCCTGTTCAAGGCCACTCTGTACAAAGTGATCTTTTTACGGCGTGGCATGTCCACATTAGGTAGTGTGCCCCGATTGGCCCGACAGCCGATACCTTCGAGTAATTTACTAGCACCTCGTCTCCGGAGTATTACAAGTCGCGAGTCAATCGCCAGCCCCCACACCTTCGTGAGCGGAGCTGCGGCTGAGATCATGAGGTGTCTCCCCGGCTTTAGCTTCGAACGGACCTCTGGAACGAGCCTCGTCCGATTCTGCAGGCGTAGCCTTCGGAGCCGGCAGTTCCCAGTCCATTAGGTAAACTCGCTGCCTCGCAGGATTATTTGGTGGCAAACGAAGCATAGGGTCACCGCCAGGCGGGGAGGCCGCGGAGAGGGAATCAGGGCGCAGGAAACCTCCAGCCGTTGAGCAGGTCATGAGATTTGACCGTCTATATGGCTTTATCGCTGGACCATCACCACTTTCGTTACGAGGCGTCATTTATTTCTACTGCGCAAACCTCAACCCGCACCAGCGATACGGCCTCAACAACGATTACGCCAGCTTCAAGAATCGGGCATCTTGGGGACTTCGATTGAACCCGACGATCGCCGGCGCCAGATGCCTAAAACGGACTAAACGTGGTGGCCGGGTGGCTGCTCGTACGCACGTGCGTCTTCAGCGTCTAGTGCCGGGGGCAATTTTGTCCAATAAACGGGGACCGATTAATTATCGACCGTTCCCCGCTGCCCGCTGCCAAGGCTCAGCCAAGTTGTTGAGCTTCTTCCGTGCGCCTTATCTGGTCCCCTCTTCCGACGCCACTGGGCCCTCACCAAGGTCGGCATTGCTCTGGCTTCCCGCACTTCAGACTGCCTCCAGATTTCGACTGCACCTCCACCACACTGCCTGCTGCGGACGCGTCCATCCGCATTGAGGTCCTGTAAACTTCCCCCTCTTGGCGGTAAACTACCTAAAGCACGATTACGAAGATAACGAGTCCCCGCAAACAACAGGCACCCAGCTCATACTATTGGGCGTGACAAGAATAAAGATAGGGAATAGTATGATACATCTAGAAATCCGATGCAAGCGATAGCGATCGCGTTGATCGGGGCGCCACCGGCCGAGATTTAAGTACCGCTGTGATAGGACTTTTATCACGGCCCGGCGCAGACGGATCGCCTGAGAGATAACGCATGGCTTCTGTTGAAGGACGATAGCGGCGCTGACCATGGCGGAAAAGGTGGTTGTTGAGCCCATGAATATGACGCCGTAGATCCATATACTCAATGAGCCAACTGCTTCGCCCTGAAGAGTCAAAGGAGCGAAGATGCCCTCACTAACCGWGATTGTCTTAGAGATCAGCATGGCGCTTAGAGGCATCTTGAAGAGCGGATGGACGCATCTCCAGGCCAAGGGCCCATTGCGTAAGACGGCCCAAAGTGTATGCGACGACGTCGTAGCTATTTCATCGTTGAGTTAGTAACTTTGCCAAGTCGCATTCTTTCGCTTGAGATCCCGTCCGTTGGTATTAGTATCTCTCCAACAGGAAGTCCTGTGGTAGTGTGTAAGACGGCCGCGATATCCTTAATAGGTTACGCCAGAGCAATAGCAAAGGGAAACGTTGTAATCAGTTTAGCCAAAAGAGAGTATAGGACTATGGGCACGTTTTTTCCGGGTTGGGGATTTCCTCGCCTAAGTGGGCGCTACAGTTGCTGCCTAGGCATGCGAAGACGGCATTACCGACCGCGGGTATAAAGGCTTAGCCGTTGCTGGACCAACCGCTCTCGTTGCGTGTATTTGTGAACACGAATGAGGCGGAGGAGTGGTAGTCGCGGGCTCAGTCGAACAATATGATGCTAGTTGCTCCGAGGGTGAAGGCAGACAAGATAAAGATCATTTACTAAACAGTGAGAGGAAGCTCAACGCCATGATATTGAAAGCTACGGCAAGCCAGACGAGGGAAATATAGATCAGGTACTGCTACCAGTGCTGTGGCTCATAGTCCTTATACCGGGCTGCGACGATATCTAGGACCATAGACGACACGAAGTTGAAGACCCGGGGTGGCTCCGAGCTACCAGCCGAGTATAGTGATCCAGGCGGTGCTAACAGCACGAAAAGTAGCAACTAGCACGGTTCTGACGGATTTCTGAAATAGTTGAGGTTGGGTCGGATGGTGACAAGCGGCAGTCCATACTAGAGTCAGGCAACAATCTATTAGCTAAAGGCGTGGGCTGTATTGCGGAAGAGTTTGTCCCGCTAGCACGAAGCAAAGATTCCGCTTCTTGACCAGGGCTCCTACACAGCCGCCTGACCTACTACATGCCGGAAGTCGGGGATGGACTCTTTTTCCGGCTAGACGACCACATTGACCAGATGATAGAAGGGAGCTGCGGCAAGCTCCAGCTCCGTTTTCCTCTCTCACGCGGGGAGATCAAGGGTATCCTCATTGGCATGTAGCCCGGACTGGCCTTCGTGACTGCTTTCTTGACTGATCGTTACACGCGGCGTGAGGAGCATGCGCGATTTGAGGTTCCACGGGATGGTGAATAGCCTCTACCTATTTGTCCAGCCCTACCCTCCGTGAGTATGGAACCTGATATACAGTACGGTGAGAGGCATAATGCCCATCACTGGGCTTGAGGGCGCGCCTTTCGATGACGGTCGGCTTAGCCCATCACGGCGGAGATTTGGGACAGGTACTAGGGGATGCATGCTGATCCAGCCTATGCCCTCGAGGCCAACTACCCCTCCTGCCTTGATGAGACTCGTGTAGATTCCGTTCCATGAATGTGGCCTATTAGATGGCGGTTGGTCACCACCTGGACCTATTCTCACCTCGTCTACCGTGTCCTGTCTCCCACCCATCGCCGTCTTGGCATCGTCAGTATGTCTGAGCTGCCGTATTCTTTGGACTCCTCATCGCTTCTGGATCTATCTCACTCGCAGCATCTTTCTCTCACCTTCACAGGTCTTCCATCTGATATCAACTTTTTCTTAGGTGGCTACCGTTCTAATCCATGTTAGACACTCGAAGAGATTCCTCAGATAGGATCCCAACTCCGTATACTCACCGCACCGACTCCCGCCGTGGGTCATGCGTATGGATAGTAGTATTTCGTATTGCTACTAAATTTAAGTTCCGCCTCGCGACATGAGATAGATATTGTGTTACGACGAATTATGCTGATGCCTTACTTTACTCGTACGAAGTAGACCTAACGTAACAGCGCGGAATAGTACCAGTGTAGCGAATTATGCATAGTGTTGCATCAAGTCCCCTGTAATAGCAGCAGCCTTTTTATGTACGGACGTACCTTTGTTATAGAAACCTAACAACCCTACTATGACTTATTCTTCTTAGTTTACCTACTCCTTGATAATACAACACCTCCACAGCTCTCATGTCTCAAGCCTCGGTAGAACCTATCCTCCGTATTCGTTCGTATGAACTAATAGTCCTTTTTTTTGCTCCGTGTCGACTGTCGATGCTAGGTACTAATACTTCATTTCAGTAGTGGATCCTCGAGATCGAGTCTTAGACCCATCTTACATGTAGAGTCAACTTGCTTTTATTGTGCAGCATGCATCACACCTGACAGGGGCAAGACCAAATCATTCATGCCTCGGAGATATCTCTTCCCTCCAATTATCTCACATTAGTCTTCGCCATCGTTTGATGAAAGGGGCTAGAAGCAGTGTGGCCCTCTGAAATGCTGAGTAAATGGCCTTAAGGGAGGAGTTCCAGATTCAACCAGTCGGGTAAAAGCCGCGTAGCGCTCGCACAGCAGCCTCGTGTGATCCCTAGAATCGCCGCTATTGCCCGTTGAAACAAGGGTATGACATTCCATGCTACCCCTTGCTTGGCCTAACGTCCTTCCTATAGCATGGGAACTCATATGCTAGTGGGCATCTACGAAGGATATGAGAGGCAAAATGTCGACGTAGWGCCTCGTAGTATTATGACGTCTCAGCCTCTGTTCCTTTGGTACGTTTGGCGTTAGCCGGTAAGAGTGCGCCCGAGCGTGATGCGGTGATTTTGCTATTACTCGGGCTGGAGAAGAGGAAATCAAGTAGAAATGAGGAATTTTTAACATAAGTCACCCGCGAGGTACTTGTAAGATAAAGGAGGAAGGGCGGGGTCGGGAGCACAGCGAGTGACCATACGTGACCGGCCCTGGAGCGATCAGAACACGGAGGCGCCAACTGCAACACATGGATTACAAGCTCTTAGCTATCAGTGGACACTGCATATTCACCGTCGCAACTGGCTTCCCTGCCTGCCACTAGGCCACTTCTCCTCTCTCGTAAGAAAGAAACATGCAACCTCCTCTACTTCGTACTTCGTATAACTGTCCTCTCTATTGGATGAGCCCACGTAACAACTCCTCCATAACACGGGAAGGCAAAATACTTCGTAGATCATTTGCCCGCATTAAGGCTATTGCAGAGGCTAGTTTGACGACAGCAAASGCACGCACCGAGGATGCTCCACCACGGCTTTAAGCAGAGAGTCGGTCGGGCAGCCAGGTAGGTTAGCAAGATATAGAAAGAAGMGGAAAAGAAGCGTGCCATTCTCACTATTTAGGCAGGAAGGGTGGCAGACGCCGATGGGGTCGTGGGCGTTGCCGCCAGACTTTTGCTACAGGCTGCTCGACATTATAGAAATGGCGCCTGATTGAGCCACTCGCCGCGGTGGTGCACATTGTCAAACAGGCAAGCGTCCAGCCTGGCCAATTTATCAGGTTAGTGGCGGCTCGTGACTAAGGGTGAGGTCAACAACTTCAATTTCATGCCGGTAACATAACCATGTCTAGAAGCGCTCCGTCACGAGCTATCTGGCATCTAAACTTAGCCCTCTGGAGTGATTATCGCCTCTTACTTGCTTTCATGATCCTTGCAACCCGAACAAGCCAGGCACCATTCCAACCTTAGAATGGATAATTGACCCCTCTTGTCAAGCCCTTTTCTCCCCTGCTACTACGGAAACCAGATATGTAGTGACAATGTTCCAACATTTCAAGATCCCTTGCCTCTCCACCAAGGATGGAAGTACGCCTGCAAAGTGGTAAGGCGTTGTTCTGGAAGCCAGCAGAGCACGAACTGAATGAAGTTGAGTAACATTTCCTTGTCTTCGCCCGCCAACGTACCCGCAAGAGACTCGACCTTTCTCTCTAGAGGTAAGGGGACAGGGCCATGCCATTGGCCTAGGCTAAGCAAAATCCTCTGTAGGGCGGGTTGGACTGGCGATTCCGTGTGTTCCTTATGTCGGCGCTTACCGAGCTCATTCCAATATCTGCATGTTTTTGTGCTCCTCTTTAGAAATTCGGGCGGTGGTGGACCGAGAAGGGTCGTCATAGCTGCAAGATGGTGGGCGTCATTCTGCTCCTCAGATTCGTAGTCGTAAACGCGGAAGAGGTTTCCTCGCTCGAGAAGATCCCAGGCCTAATACGAAAGAGGTGAGGGGCCTTAGAAAAAGAATCATAAAAAATAGGGGGAGGGGTTCTATACCAAGAGTCCTATACTCCAGGCATCCACGAGAGTTCCCCATGTCATGTTGAGAATAACCTCAGGTGCTCGATATGGTACCGGCATAGCAATTCCGTGGTGCTCTCTACCGATACGCGCCTACCGTAAATCGCAAATAGTAAGCGGGCTGGCACCTCCTAGCATATATGAGAGACGTAAATAATAATATCTCCTATCTGCTTCCGCGCTGATGGTTTATGGATCTCGTTTTCTTCTACTATAAAAAGGACCGAATCGTCCGTAATAGCAACAAGCAGATTATCTGAATAGAGGTCTTAATTTTCGATAGATAGTTAGATAGGCAATTCGGCCACTGGTGATCGACGCTATTAGGGGGTAAATAGATCTAGACGCTTACCGGTATGGATTACGTCCGCCTCATGGAGGAAGCTGAGTCCGAGTATTACTTGGTCGAGAGCTGTTACGACGAGACTCTGTTGGAAGACGTTATCTTTCTGCATCTCCTGTAGAGTTCTTAGACTTATGCCTAGAGGTATCATGATAAAAACGTCGTGTTCACTATTCGGGCCCTTTAACTTGAATGAATCTTCGAATCGTCTGACATACTCCCGGCCAGGGTGCTCCGTATTGATGCCGGCCAAGTGTTGATGAACCTTGAGCTCCTGGTTGTGTTTCAAGGTATTGATATGCACCTTTAGGACTAGGTATCTTTGCTCTCTAAGCAGTAGTGGTTGATAATTGGCGAATTTAGTTAGATATTAGGATATGAAGCAAGTAAACGTTACCTAAGATCATGGGACAGCCACACAGTCGAACTTGTACCGTAGCCAAGCTTCGCGACTACCTGGTAGCGGTCTTGAAGAACCTCACCGATCAGTATAGGATAATATTCCTCCCGCATATAGAAAGATAATCGCTCCTCCTCTACCCTTTGAGATGGGACAATCATCTCGAATCCGCTTGACGGAAACTCACGTGGCTAAAGCAGCATGGCCAGACGGGAGAATTTTCGTGGGGAGGCMATGACAGGCCCCGATATCAGACCGGGTAGACGGAGGGATGGACGCGACGAACGAAAGAGCCGCCTCGCAAACATGTTTTATACATGAATAGGCCTTCGGCAAGAGACGGCTATGGCTTTCTGTCACCTAGTAGAGCCTCACTGTTAGGAAGAGTCGGGCGTAGTCAGTCCTTCGGTGCTCAGGCCAGTACGGAGTACAAGCGAAAAAGAAATGCTGATATGTCACGAATGGCTGTGCCAATGCACCAATGAGCCAATGTGCCAATGTGCCAATGAGCCAATGCGCCGCCAATGAGCCAATGAGCCAACTGCGCCCAATGCGGCAATGCGCCGCCAATGAGCCAATGCGCCCAATGCGCCAATGAGCCAACTGCGCCCAATGCGCCAATGAGCCAATGTGCCAATGAGCCAATGA
>LFRF01000029.1:204378-217359 GCA_001189435.1 Tolypocladium ophioglossoides CBS 100239
AGCCAATGTGCCAATGAGCCAATACGCCAATGCCCCAATGCACCCAATACGTAATGCGCCAATGAGCCAATGCGCCGCCAATGAGCCAGCCAATGCGCCCAATGAGCCAATGAGCCAATGCGCCGCCAATGAGCCAGTGCGCCGCCAATGGGCCAAATGAGCCAATGCACCGCCATGAGCCAATGCGCCAATATGCCAATGAGCCTCTGATGAGCCATTCTGCCAATGTGCTAATGTGCTATTTATGAGTCTCTGATTAGGCCGAATGTGCTAGTGAGCTAAGGTGCCAACAAGCTAATGAGSCAATGAGCCAATGAGCCTCCGATCCTAATCCCCCATACCATCCCGACCTGGTGATGATACATCCTAGGACCGGACGCCATGGTACCAGCGTGAGCTGATGGCGGCGGATTGGAACAAGCTATTGGCCATCGAATGCACGGATAGATTGGCTAGGTAGCTTATATGCAGCTATCTGTCCGGCGCCTCGGCCTTGAAGTGGCCTGAATCATTGTGACCTCTCCAACCTCGGGCCTGATGCGTGATCTCGGCACGGTTGACTTGGTTCTTGATAGTCTCCTCACAAGGGTACACCTTATCTCTTTCTCTTCTAGGAGGGCTGTCTTTATGGCTGTTCTTGCCTTCTTTAGCTGCTCAAATTGACTCCGAGGCGCTTCGAAGAAACTACCAAGTAGATCCAGGATCCCAACCTTTGACACGCTACTTAAATGCCAGTATGACCCTTCGAAGGCGCACACGCCTCCGGCAACCCGCAGTGGTCAGACAGCTAGCCTTTGAGCACGATATCTAATATCAACCACTTAGCTGTTTGCGTCATCACTGGAATCATCCTGGAGCTCCTCAACATGTCCCGACCTCATTGCCCGAGCTACGGGGTTCTCGATGTCCACCACACCCGTCCCTCTCAGCCTGGACAGAAAAGGGTCAGTAGCTTTCAAGGACCTAGGGATGAAGGGACACAGACCTTTCAAACAGAACAAAGAGTCTCTCCGCCTCACGCTCCTTCTCCTCTTGCGTCATTCCAGCTAGAGCGGGTTGAGAGTCGGCGGCCTCTGCATCTACTCTTTGGCCGGTGATGGGATTGACATTGGACTCTCCTATAACTATCTGTCTGGTCCCTAAATCGTCTGGCCAGAATGGCATGTTCAACGACTGCGAAATGCCCACACCGTAGCCATATCCCACGTTGGTAATGAGTTGTCTGGGGTCCTCATCGGAGAGTTTGAAGAGGATGAAGGCGGTGAGCTGTTTGAGGTTCGGCACTGTGATTTCCGCGCTGAGTCTGATCAATCTGTGTGGGAGAGAGTCTCCCCGACCTAGTGCAGTCGTGCGGTCGTTGTCGGATGCTATCATGCGTGCACAGAGACGGAGTTTTGTCTCAGGCTGGCCAGCGATCCGGAGCAGCAGTGCCATGAGTGGCGAGACTATGTTGTCTACATCTTCTCTGTTGTCTAGGTTGGCTGGAAGGGCGAGGTCTAGGATATCAAGTAATTTGTCCACGATGGAACTCGGTAGTTCATCGTCAAAAGGAATTGCAAGTAGGGAGCTGATGAGGAGCGACACCGGAGGGCTCAGGGGTGGCGACGGGACGGGGACATTCTCAAGCATCTCGAGGATAGGAGGTAGAGAGTCTAAGAATCGGTATGTCTGAGATTCGTATTTCCCGCTGGCCCCGAGGGTGCTGAGGAGATTCTAGGCCGGCTCCATCGATGGTTGGAACGCATCCCTCGCATGACGAGAGATGTTCTGGAAGGATGGAAGTGTCAGAAAGCTGTCAAGGTAACAAGGAATGGCAAGTACCAACGGAATTGATAGTCTCTGCAAGATTTCCACGTTCAAAATGCGGCGTAAGGTCGAGCTTTGTGTCGATGGAGCAAAGGAGCATTAATCTCATCGCGAGGGATACATCGTCGGGGTCATTACTCTGCTCACACGTATCAGTCACACTAAGGAGCCTCAAGAGTTCAACGGGCGACGTCACGCACCTGCATGAGCTCAATCAATGCTTTGGGGAACCCTGAATTGACGAACAGTTGTCTCGTCGGCTTCGACAGGTACAGGACATTGTTTATGCATCGCAAGGCTAAGTGGCGAGTGGCTGGCGAGACATTCGGCTCCGCGAACGCGCCGCGACCGAGAATGGCGATGCTCTCTCCCAGGATAGTGCAGTCATGCTTTCCGGGGCGTCTTGTGAAATCAAGAAATTGTTCGAGGGCTGCATCGCGCTCTGAGCCCACCTCTGCCTCGAGCTTCTTCAGGATATGCCTCATGTTCTCTTTGCCTGAGTTAGATCACTCATCCAACAAGCCGTTGTTGATGTCAAAAGCATGGAAAGGTCTAGTCCAAGAGCGGGGTAGCCATAAACCTTACTTCGTCGTTCGTACTTCGTACTCTGGCGCTAAATGGCCGATTAGCGCCGGGAAACGAAATTGGTACCTCCTGTGGCTTGACATGTCCTTGGGTCGCCATGCGGTCAAATGAACGATTCGGCGCTGCGCCAGCGTCGCCACATCCTCGCGGGGTCTCAATCGTCGCTGCCCGAGTGCTTTACAATTCGTGATCCACTATCCATTTCCAAGGCTGTCCTCATCCGTTCGCTGGCTCGTAGCAGTCATGCCTTCGGGGCCATCGCGCTCGTCGCGCGTCACGCTTTTCGCAGCGGTACCTTCGACGTGGGTGCCGGTCTGCCGACCGAGAGCCCTCGCGAATGGACCCCCTGGTTCAGAGCGAGTCGGCGACAATTATCCAAGGGGCCTTCTACGTGACGGGGCCCTGGAAAAATCCTTTCGTGTTCATCTGATTCATCGGCACGACCAGACCGGTCAAGGCATGCTGAGGGTCGAAGCAGGCCTCAGAACCAGACGAGGCAGCTAGGCCAAACCCCATGCTATTGAAAGTCTCGACCTCGACCAGATTCATGGTCATGTCTTCATGCTTTTGCATAACAAGCGCCTTATTTCTTACGAGTATTGCGAAGGATCGCTACCAACCTCGCGGGCCAGCGCTGATCCGCGTTTCTTTGAGGAACTGACGGGATATCATCCCAGGCCGTCGTTGAGTTTGTCCGGCGAGGCATCGCCGCGAAGCAAGATCTGGACAAGATTTGCGAGAATATGATAGACAGCTACTTAGGATCCGGTGACGGCCGTAATAACATAGCCATGATCATCGTTAGCCTTTTTTTAGAGGCGGAGTAAGGAGGAGTGGTAGGAGGAGATCACGAGGCGGGGTGCTGCTGGTGACGGCCTTTGTGCACCCCCGGACTACGGTACGGTATCACCGACATCATCCTGAGCTCGGGCCCCTGAGGAGGCTTGACCCCATCATCCTGACTGTGTTTCCGTAGGCAAAGACGGCGGGTACACGTTTCATCACAACTTTAGCAATACCAACCGTAACTACGAATGTAAACCCGGATCACAATGCTCTGTATAGCAATGCCTCTTATATGTTATGCGAGCTCAGCAAATGACTATAAAAACCCTAATATACACGAATCCTTGTCTACCGTCAACCGACTCTTTAGCATGTTTGAGGGAGTTAGTCCAGAGACGCAAGCCGGTGTTCACATCATTCCTATTTGCCATTCCCTCAGTTATTCTCTTTGGGCCATCCGCCCATCTGCACTCGCTAGACCTTTCTCATTCTCTGGATCTGAACCTGATTCTGAATAATACCTTGCACAAGTTGCCGAGCTGCTTAGGACGGTCGTAGATCAACATCCCCCCCGGATTATCTTTCGCTACGAGGATCGCCACGTAAACCTTTAACGTTGACCCGGCCGTTGAACGCGGCCGACATACTACTTGGCTAGGTGTAACTTAAAGGGGATGTCTATCAGCAGGATCCAACTGGCAGCCACCAGGCCATTCATGCCGGTACCGCACGCACCCGTTATCGTGAATAGGATCGTGGGCTTCTCTTTCGAGTGTCTGGAAATGTCAGGCCGAAGCATGGCCTGGATCTTTGCCTCGCGGTTCGTCGTGCTCACTAATCCAGCCACGACTAACTCGACATTCCAGTCCCTCGACAAGGGTTTGTCGCTCCATGCGGCGAAGATCACGGCACTGCTGGGCCTTGATGTGAAGACTACTACGTACCTCTTGTACGCCACGCCGGTTGCCGGCTGTCTGCCAGGTCTAGTGGTAGGCTATCGTCCGCCTTTGCCTTACCGACGAACTCGCGAAGAAACTTAATCTTGCSGCCGCCGCCGCAGATGACGTCCAGGTGCTGGCACATCGGGTAAACCTGGCAACCCTCGGCCGTCAGGAGACTTGGATCGCCTCTTTTGCTGCTGCTCTTCAGCTCCTCGCCTCGGAGCCATGCCAGGAACGTGCCAACATCCTCTCTCAGGTCGAAGTGGCTGGGAAAGGTTGTGAGGAGCAGCACGTATTGAAACTCTCTGTTGAACCGCAGCTTCTCCAGTTCCTTCCTAACCCCGCTCTTGTTCCCGCGGGCGACGGCGGCGACCGACGACCCTCAATGTCCTCCTATCACAGACATGGCAGCCTTCGCTTGCGACAGCGATGCGACTCATTCGCAATAGCATAGCGAGAGCGGCATGCGAGCAAAATAGAAACAGAGAAATAGAAACGGAGGCCGGGATGTCTTGCCGTACCATAAGCGAAGCGTCGTCGCCAACGAAGGCCGGATCGTGTAGCGTCAGCTCGACTCCTACGGTTAGCGAATCGCCGCCGCCGAGAGGACCAAGTCGTCCAACGAGCCTCCCCGCACTGCCCATTGTTCCGTAGCAGCTCCGCTTGCACGGTTGGCAAATCGTCATCGCCGACAGAGGCAGAACGCCCGAGGACTCCTCAGGCTTGGTCTCTGTCACCGAAATTGTAGGGCCAGGTATTCTTGCGCTACAGCAGGTTCTTCGCCGATTGGAAGAAGACTAGGATGGGAAACCTCGGGAGAGTTAAGGGGCTTTGATAGGTTGTAATTGATTTCACTGTTGCCTTACTCTCGTTCTCCCTGCGGGCGAACTCCATTGTCCGCAATGTGTGCCCTAGTACGGAGTACTCATAACGTTCTTCTGTCTCTACGTAGCAAGGTCAACTCCAAGTCCGAGAACTTCGGCGGCCTTCTCGTCAAGGGAATATGGTACTTATGCAATGAGGAGCAAGTATTCGCTCGCGACTATTAGCGGCTTGCCGCGATAGCTAAGAGCCGTCACCGAGAGTCCGAGTTTCCAGGCGCTGCCTCGTACCAAAAATCTCAGGTGGATCCGTTCCCGCCTGAGGAAAGAGCCGAGCACGGTATGGGTAGGCACCTACGTACTCCGTACCTACCTTAGATATCTTCGATGGGGCTGGGGAAGCTACCTAATGCCTTGAGCTGCCGATGCCWTCTGTCTCTCTCAATCTTCCCTCCTTCATCGCCATGTATGTCGGACCAGACTCAATGGTACTACAACCTCACTCCCACACGGCCTCTCAAGGGCGTCGGCCTCCCTCTTCCCACGTTGCTACCCCCCGGGGCCGTCTCAGTAATCTCAATACTCCTGCAGACCAGCCAACTACTAGCCGGCGATACGACAAGGACAGAGCCGCCCCTTTCGTGAGTGTCTTGCTTTGCCATGTTTACACCTCTCCCCGCCCCGTCACTCTATCTGACCTAATGGATGTAACCCTAGGTGCAAGACATCCTATATAGTTTGGTCGACGACAACGGGGCGACGTGCCTGGCTTTCTCGAGATAACTCTCTAGGGCTACTCGTCCTGTCCTGGCATCATCCTAACATCCTCAAGCGCCTCGTCATTGAAGGGCCCAGGTTCAGCCGTCGTCTCAACGGCACGTATGAGCCTGTCGCCTGAGGCCCGTCGTGCTTCGGCTCTCCAAATTCGCGTCATACGCAAAGAAGAACACCGATTCCCTCGACAGCAAATGGGGCGGCGTCGACTCATGGCTCCCAGCCAAGTTTCGTCCCCTGCGCTATCGAGAAACGGAAGACTTCATCCAGTGCATTGCCACGATCACGCGTAGCCACAATCACGCGTATTGCCCTGCAGGCCAATTTACCGCTACCATCGCTCTGGGACGAGGGCGGCATTCTTCGCCGAGCTGCCCAAGACAGCCGCCCAAATCCGCCCAAATCCGCCCAAATTATCGCGCGACTCGGTAAAGAGGGCAGGGTCGGCCGCGTTATCGTCGACCAAACTATACAGGATGTCTTGCACCTAAGGTTACATCCATTGGGTCAGATAGAGTGACGGGGCGGGGAGAGGTGTAAACATGGCAAAGCAAGACACTCACGAAAGGGGCGGCTCTGTCCTTGTCGTATCGCCGGCTAGTAGTTGGCTGGTCTGCAGGAGTATTGAGATTACTGAGACGGCCCCGGGGGGTAGCAACGTGGGAAGAGGGAGGCCGACGCCCTTGAGAGGCCGTGTGGGAGTGAGGTTGTATCGAATTCGGCAAGGTCTCATGAATAATAGCGTCGCTGGGCGATTCGGCAGCCCCAAATGCTATAAAACCAGCACCCCGTCGTGCGGTGAGGTGTGGCAGCCCCAGATTATCCTTCCATAGGCGATGGCAAACTTATGCATGTCGTCCGAAATACCACCCCTTTCGGAGAGAACCTCGCCCGCTTGGCCAAGCATGTCAGACTAGAGGTCGAACTCACGACCCCAACTCGGTTGCTTATTGTCGGCAAGAAGCTTTTCATGCACAGGCCGTGGATGTCGCCAACAATCGGCGCCGGGCCCTCACCGCACCAAACGGCCGACTCTTCTGCAGCTGCGCTATGCCGCCCTCGACACGTGGTAGTACACATCATGGAACTTGGTTACAGGAGAAGGAGGCAGCGGGTACAGGCTCCGCATGGCAATGATGAAATCATGGTCCAAGTCACGTTGATGCTGGCTGTACGTGGTGTGCTGAACGGTCGAAAAGTCTTGCATTGATTCATCGTCTACGAGTTCGACGACGTTCAGCTCGTGCAGGCCACCCTTTCATCTTCGAGCACTAGATGAAACTGCGCGACAAACGGTTCAATGAGTTCCCTAGCCCGGCTGCTGGGCGTATGGGGTTACGCACTCCGATCATGTTCTAGCTTGCTCGCCTTGCCTGGCTCGTCATTCACACATGCATGTCGATTCGTCCTGCTCTTGGTGGAATGCAACAGTATTCACATCGTACCCAGCCCCAGGAGACTTTAGTATGCTTCCATCCCTCTCATTGCCCGTAAAACCATGTGTACGCCGTTCGGTCGACTGACAGGACACCATATATGTACAACAACGCCGTGGATGCTCGGACCGGTGACGCAGCAGAGGGGTTTCTGCTATAAGATGTTCCTATGACCTATTCCACCTTAGATATACACTGGTGGCCCTTCTCCTTCTGTCTCTTTGACGAGTCCCACTCGCTCCTCCTCTGATGGCTCCGTGTTCCGCCGAAAAACTCTCTGGAAGGAGAATTGGCGACGGGCCGAGTGCGGCGGTGGCGTTGGGGCGAGGCTCTGAGCCTTGCCGCCGGACGCGCTGCGGTACTCTGTGTCTTGGTCGTGCAAGGCATGTGTAGGAGCGTGGCCGTGAAACGAGCCAGGCTCATCGTCCAGCGTTTGCCGGGGTACAATGATCTCGGTAAGGGGCATGGGGTGCATGGGACTTGGGGCCTGCATCCAGCCTACATGATAGTCGTCCCTGGATCCTGGCCTCGTGCCCTCGGTGCGTGATCGGCCCCGCGTGACGCCCGTTATACTTGGAAATATGCCGCTGCGTGGGTGTTCCTCGAGCTCATGGGCCGAGGGGAAGTATGACATGCCCAAGGGCGGATGAGGGCTGCGGGCAGTAGGCGAGCTGGGCGTCGGGGTGGTGGCGGGGCGTGCGCGCATGCTCGACGCCATCGTCTTCCGCCGCCTCAAGCCGTCCCACTCATACTGCGGCTGGCCATCCTCGCTGATGGGGGCCATGGTTTCGGCCATCTTCTCCTCGCGCAGGCGCTTCAGTTCCTCCGTCTCCATTCTCTGTCGGGCCTGGGAGATGCGCCGCATGATGGCGGCGGTGCCGCGGATTGCGTCGGCTTTTGGCTCCGTCTCCGGCTGCTCTTGCTCGGCAATGGTTTGGATCTGATCCAGATCGCCGTTGAAGACCGCCGTGTCCGGGACGTCCTTGGCAGACTTGGAGAGCTGCAGGAGCACGACGCCTGAGCAGGTGGTGAGGAAGCCCATGACGACCGTGACAATGGAGGTTGGCGTGCCCTTGAAGCCGCGAAACAGGATAGTGGAGGTTATGATGGTGGTGCTGGTAAAGTAGACGTAGTAGGTGGGGGTGACAACGGCGGCGTTGTAGATGTTGAGGGCTTTCTGCCGACAGGGTCAGTACTCAATACGGTGGCGCGGCGGTAGGGCAACGGGCGAAGGGGGCTGGGGGATTGGAGGCGTTTCTGACATTGAGGAAGACGATCTCGGTGAGCAGGGTGCCAATGACGAAGACAAAGAGGACCCAGAGGAACCACTCCTTGTACTGCGGCTTGCCCCCGATCCAGGCGATGATGGCGGCACCCAGACCCTGGGTCGAGACGACGCTCAGGCCTCCGATCCAGCTGCAGATGGAAATGTACACCAGCATGTTCTTGTGGCCCCAGCGCGGGCCGGCGTAGAAGGCGGTGGCGGCGGAGCCGACGAGGATGACGCCGGCGTAGGAGAGGAAGCCGGGGGCGATGAAGAAGGTTTGCATCTCCTGTATGTCGGCGACGGACGACTCCTGGGGCGCATTAATGACGATGACGACGGAGCCGACGATGCAGAGGAAGCAGGAGACCTTGCCGACCATGCTGAGGCGCTCCTTGAGGAAAATGGCGGAGAGGACGGTGGTGATAACAACGGACAGGGCGCCGAGGGGCGTGACGAGGATGGCGTCGGTGAAGGCGTAGGCGACAAAGTTGCAGATCTCGCCGATGATCATGAGCGTCATGCCCGACCACCAGAATGCATTCTTGAGGTAGCCATAGCCCTCGCCGGCGACCTCGTTGTACTTTTCGTTGGCCCTTAGCAGGCCGACCTTTTTGAGGACAAACGACGTTCCAATAAAGGCGCCGGATCCGACGGCGAGGCCGATGCCAATAGCTTTGTAGTATGACGGCCGCTCGCTGCCCGTGCCGCCGGCCACGATGCCGCGAGCGGCGAGGGGTTGGAGCTCCATCCGGGGAGGCTCGTCACTCGTCGCTCGTCGCTCGTCGCTCAGGCAGGGCGTGCCTCGTCGGGAGCGTACTGCGTGCGTACCTGGCGGGAGCAGGCGAGTCGGCCGGGGGCGCGTTCGGTCTGGATGTGACGTGGATTATTGTCGAGGCAACATGGCTGTCGCTCGGGATAGGTGCGTGATTTGCGAGGCCGCGGTTGTTGCGATGGCAGGACGCGCAGCCGTTGCGGCATGCTCCTCGGGCACGTTGACGCTGGCGAGGGTCGTCGAGGCACGTCGAGCGCCAGCGGGAGAGTCAGCGTCGAGAGTCGGTGTTGAGAGTCGAGCGTCGAGTGTCGAGAGTCAGCGTCGAGAGTGAGCGTCGTCAGCTGAGAGTTGAGCGTCGAGCGTCGAGCGTCAAGCGTCAAGCGTCAAGCGTCGAGCGTCAAGCGTCAAGAGTACGGCGGTAAGATGTGTCTCGGAGCAGCGTTTGCAAGGGGCGAAACGGCAAACAGCAGGGCAGGATAAGAATAGAAGCGGGAGAGGCTATGCCATCTGGCTCCAGTGGAGGAGACGAAAGGTGCTGGGCAGCTCGTGTTCGTGCAGACGCTGGCGGTTGCGGCCGTGGCCCAGGCGCTTAGCAACGTGGCGTCTCCGAATCGGGGAGGTCGTTGCGTAGCATTAGTGGCCAGTACTCGTAGTACGAGTCCTCGTAGTGCTATGAGTGGCCCCCCAGCCCCCGGAAGCCGCTGCTGGAGAACGGGCAGAACGGCCTCACCCACACCTACCATGGGCCGTGGCAGCGCTGGATGCAACGGCTGGGTGGCAGGATGCAGGTGCGCAGGCGCAGGCGCATGCTCGTCCGACGACGTCATGGGTTGAAAGTGGCGCGCGCCGCTTCGGAGGCTGCTCCGTAGCCAGATCGTACCGCTGCGCCCGCACTCGAGTGCGATATTGCCGCCCACCGTCCTCGCATATCGCATCGCGAGGTATTGTCTGCTCCGAGGGGTGCGTGACAGGCGTCCGTGCGGCTGTCGACGAAATCACTCACTGTTCTCAACCCCTCACCACCGACCAACACATAGGCCGAGGCGTCTTTCACTCTGGTGCGGAGTCAACAGGTCGGGACTCCCCGAGGACCCTCTTCGCTATGGTGCCTGGCCAACAAAGTTCCGTCTTGACACTGCAGATGCGCGCCTCGTTCCAATGGTCTGCGGGAGAGACGGCGGGAGAGCGAGTGGGCGCCATCTGCCCGATCCGATTGACTCGGCCAACCGGGCACCCCGTCAGCCAGTGTCGGGTGTCGCGCCCACGAGCAACGCCTTCGTTTACGGGACCGCCGATCCGTGTCACTGCCCAATGGCCTCGCCATTCTCGTGAGAGCACACCCTTAGAGGTTAGCGTTGTCTCGCATAATTGACTGCTGCAGAGCGCCACGCCTTTCAGCGCGGACTACTTCGTACGGAGGTTGGAGCTCGATGATGATTCACCAAACGTCGGTTGGCAACCGTGTAGGTGTCAACAAGTCATACATTCATTGTAGTCCGTACGGGCTATTGGCTTCTCTGCTCGGCGTTGCGAGATGGTCACGCCCCTGACTAAGCCGTCCGATGAAGGCCCCTTCCTTTATGTGCACCCTGTCTCCCCACGATTGCCTTTTGTAGTTCCGTCTTGCGTACGGTTGGCCAGGCCTCGGCAAGGGGTGTCTTTGCCAGCGGCACTTTAGCCGCTTCGACCTCCGTTGCGCACGAGACGAAGGGCTCTACTGATTGCGGCGGCAGCCCTGGGAACCGACACAGGCTGACGTGATGGCACGCGTGCATCGCCGGTGCCTGTGGTTCCGGGGGTTCTCCGGCCCTTCGTCTGACAGTCTGGCCGCTGCGGGCCAACTACTGCGCTGATTGCACACCAACAGCAGGCTTGCTCGGAAACTGCAGGATATGACATGGGGCTCCCCGCAGCGCCGAGACTGCACGAAGTAACGTGGACTGAATTTGCTGAGTAGTGACGAGTACGGTACTTCGTATGATATATCGCCAGTACACGCACTAACACATCAGTTTTTGATGCGCTGAACAACGGCCTTTGTTAGTCGTAAATAATGAAGAGTCTGATATATTAGCCCGCGGTGTTTAAAATTGCCCTTGTTGGTCCCATGGACCGATTTGATGACCCAGGTTCCCTCTGCCCAGCGCTTCCTGGTTTCTGCACCATCAACCGACCACGGTCACCTCGCCTCCCTACTCCCTCGATCAGAACACATCTATCCGCGTACATATATATTTGCTGTTCAATGTCACGAATTGCCTTTCTATGATCACGCTTTCACCCTGCCAAAGCTGTCTACTCTTGGAACACAGTAGCGTCGAAGCCGGCCATGGCTACCGCAACGGTCGACGATTGTCACTATGTGCCGGAGACGCACCATTTGGAAGTAGTCCCTTCAGGGGTGAGAAGTTTCTTTACACCGCCATCTTCAACTAGACGTCTAATTCTCTCTTCAGTATGTGGATGGAATCGTAGGCATTGGGCACCTACGCAAGGCCATTCCAAGCCACTGCTTTAAGCCATCAATCATGCGGTCCATATCGTTCTTCCTAAGGGACATCCTATTCATGACCGCTCCGCTTGCGGCAACACTATACCTTGAAAGGCGAATCGACAGTCCACTCGCTAAACTCGTCTTATGTGCTGCCGTCTACCCTTTTGTCGTCGGTATACCTGCGACAGGCTTCTGGGTGCTGGGGCATGAGGCTGGCCACGGCGCTTTCTCCCAGAGCCGCGTCATCAATGACCTTTTCGGCTTCATATGTCACTCTTTTCTCCTGTCGCCCTTCTTCAGCTGGAGATCGACACACTCGAGACATCACGTCTACGCCAACCACTTGTCAAAGGTAAGCCCTTCCGTGCTATGCGCCCTTCAGTCGGGACAAGAGAACTCACAGAAACCGCATTAGGATCACAACTACGTCCCACACCAGAAGCACGAGTACGTTGAGCTGTTCAAGGGCAAGTTGGACTTTCACGAGGTAACAGAGGACGCACCTGCTACAATCTTGCTGCGAGTTATACTCCAACAGGTTGTTGGTTGGGTAAGTCTCTCTCAGACTTTTGCCAACCAAACCCAGACTGACGCGCTTGATAGCCGTGGTACTTGCTCACCAGCATCACTGCTGCCCCTGGAGCTGTTGTTCGCCCCTCCAAAGGCTGCTGGAACAACAGCCACCTCGACCCGTGGGGGTCATTGTTCCGTCCCGACGAGTTTTGGTCTATTGTCGCCTCAGACCTTGGGCTGATAGCTATGGGATACATTCTATACCACGTTGCTAGCCTCTATGGCTGGTGGGCCGTCACTTGGGGGTACTTTCTGCCTCTCATGTGGGTGAACCATTACATCGGTAGGTGGCCCAAAACTAATATTAAACTCGACGGTGGCCATGCTTACGCCCCTGGCTCCAGTCATCATCACCTACCTTCATCATACGTCTCCAGACTTGCCCAAGTTTTCACCAGAGTCGTGGACGTTCCTTCGTGGCGCTCTGAGTACGGTTGATCGAGACCCAGGCTTCCTTCTCAGGCATTTGATGCACCATATTGTCGACCTCCACGTCGTCCACCATCTTTTCCCGCGAATTCCGCATTACCACGCCCAGGAAGCCACTGATGCCATTCGTCCGCTGCTAGGCAAGTACTATCGCCAAGAGAGTGGGTCTTGGTATGGTGCGCTCTATCGCAACTTTAGAGACTGCCAATGGGTTGAGCCTGACCCCATGGCGAAAGAAATGAGAAGAGTCCCAAAGGTGCGTTTGTTCATGTCACCGCTTCCGTCTCCCCCCCCCCC
>LFRF01000029.1:217384-253714 GCA_001189435.1 Tolypocladium ophioglossoides CBS 100239
TATGTCGAAGCGCCATATCAAGGACAATGAAACCACGCAGAGCGACGAGGCAGGCATATACTGGTATCGACCTGGAAATATGCCCCATCCCGCTCTGACCATGCGGAGCTGAGCAAGTTGCATGCGCGAGCTTTAGCTTTGCTGCATCCAATGCCGCATATAACCAGAGGTCCTGCCTGATCCACTGGTTGGTTAGTCCGCTTGGCCCACTTACATGCGTTGTGGCAACTGGTCAGTCGTTTACCCCATTAAAGATAAAAGCCGCAGGCTGAAGAGCCCCCCCAGAAAGGATGCTATAGAACCTCTATTATAGGTGTAAGCTAAAAGTAAGTGCCTTTGGCGGCGATACTTGCGATACCTGCATGTGCATGATTATGCTCCGAGACTCCGCGTCTGCGAGCCTGTGCCTGCGTTACAATTATTCAGCTACCTTGAGCTGAAGGCGAGCAGTAAAAGGCCCGCCGCAGGGAAAAGAMAGAAAGAAAGAAGAGCCCGCCGTGTAACTGTATCTCGGAGGTGGATAAGCGAATTGATCTAACGGAATAGGTGGCTTTACTCCACCTTGCGCCAAGCCTCGCCTTGGCCCCAGGCTTCACATTTTGTCATCGAATACGGATTAGAAGTAGGCTCTGCAAAGTAACGGCAAGACAGCAACAATGTGGTTGGTCTTGAAATGGCCTGGACGCCGAACCTTGCTGGTGGACGGAACCACCAATGCAAGTGACAGGTTCTTTACCCTGCCGTGGGACGCGCGGGGGCTTGGGGCCTCGCCACTCGCAGATGCCCAGGACGGCACCATTTCCCAACGTCTCCAACGCTGCGTCATCCTCGCTATCTTGCAAGGCGACACCACTTTTGGGCGTCTCAACGGGGACGTGATCCCTGCGTGGCTGCCAACCAAGTTGGAAACGCGGGAGCATCTGTGGAACAGGGTAAGTATTTGTCTAGGTTGCAACACATGGGATGAATAATATTGACAACTAGAGGTACTCTTCTACTGTGCCATGTCTTGGTGTTCAAGCCGAAGCTGATGGCCTGGCCTCAAAGAATGCGGGAGAATCGACTCAGCTCGGAAATATTGTCTGTCTTCGTGGGTACAGCCAGTTTAGAGATTGCCTGGCAAAACCCCAGAGTAGAAGCACGAAGAAGCCTTCAACGAAACCAGCATCATCTCAGCCCCAGGCTGAAGGATTGGCTGTGTGAAACCCGTGGACCGAACCGCCGGCCAGCCGCCACGATCGTGATGTTAGCAACGCAATGCTATGAAGTGCCACTATGATAGAGTGTGAAGAGATCAGTTGAATTAAAAAAGCGCTGCGAGCTAATGCATAATAAACAAAACTCGCTGCAAACAATTTTTGTCGCACATAACCGCTGCCATCACAGACGCCCTTGAGCCAGCCGTCCAAACGGCAGCTTGACATCAAGCAATCTGCGACAACTTCTTGACCCCAGGAACTTTGAGCTAACTCCAGGACCGATGCTCACATAGCTGGCTTCGTGCAACTAGCCGTGCCCATAGGGCTATTCGCGACTCTGTTGCCCCGTTGGCACTTGGTTCCTCTCGACGTCCGGTCGTCTTTCGTGTGTGACTTCAACGTCGACTTGTTTGTGAATGTTGCCATTGGTAGACTGAGAACCAGAGCTAGGCTCATGCCAGACTTTGAGATCTTGCATTCTGACATCATCCATCATCCGCTCTTCACTCTCGCTAAATGTCACATTGGTGAGAGGGTTCGCCGTCGGAGGACCGCGGCCACGCCAATTCTGCCCGTTCCCTCCTCCACCGCCAAATGTTCGGACGTCGGTTGGCGTTCTCTCTGGCTTTTGACTCGAGCGCAAGGAGGATATAGACCCAAATGCCGCCGTAAGCCAGAATTTCAACAGGGGGAATATCATGGGAAGGTTGGTCGTGACCACGGCGACGAATGTCTCGCGGACCGCCCATGAGCCGGCGAGTTGAGCGCCGTTGATAGGGTCCTACGACTCCTGATATTAGAGGACTATGCTGGATGATGCTCAATAGGACAAGACTCACAGTAACAATAAGGATACACCGAAGAGTGGCGCAGACGACGACAAACAACCCCCCACTGAATAAGAGGATCAGGCCTATTTTCTTCCAAGGGCGAAGGGTTGCTTTCCATAGCATAGGGATCGGAATGGATATGAGATACAAGTCGGTGAAGACGTTGAAGGCGTAGTAAACCCAAATGACCTGGTTGGACACGGCAGGCTGGCACACGTCTACCATCGCAACAGTAAGCACAAACACGGTGGTTTATAATGTCATGGAGGCAATACTGACTGCCAGGATCTGGGTTGATCTGCCAATAGCTGTGGAAGGGCCGGCATGCAAGCAAGAGGTTTGCCATCCCGGTAATGTAACTCGCAACCAGGAGACCGCAGCCGACGTAGATGCGGATTAGATAATGTCTGTTAAGACCGGCCTGTTCGTTGGGTAAGCGATCAATTCTCGGGGGGCCGACTCTCAGGTGGCGACTCATACCGTTAACCGAATATAGAAGATCAGCAGAGATCCCTTCAGCGCCCAAAGCAACGTCGAATAGCTGGACCACCCAGCAAGCTAGATTTTGGAGCCAACTACCCTGCGCCGAGTAGAATAAATGTTTGTTAGAGAGAGTCTGCTTCGAAATGCTGACGGAAGCTTTTGAACGTACCTCAGATGGTACTCCTCGCTGGAGGGAGACAGCGCAAATCGCTCGGCGTCCGTCATGCCGTTATTAGCCAAACCATGGGCTATATTGCCGACCGAGTACGCAAGTCCCGTCTCCACGGCGTAGAACATCTATGTAGACATGATTAGTGGCTATTGGTGATGTCTGGTGTATCTGGGCAACCGACCGCTGCAACCCATACTAGATAGTCGTCTGCCTGGAGGCCCCCGAAGCCGACAGACCTTACTCGGGAATACGTCCTGAGTATCGTGACGACGATGCCAATTGCAAGAAGCGTCCATGCCTCGGTTGCAAACTTTTGGAACGCCGCATGGGCGGCGGCGGCGGCGGCAGCCGCTTCTGTCGTCGGGTCGCTGGCTGGAGAACCAGAAGCCATCGTGTAAAGCTTGGCCTGACAGTCGAGGATGTACGGCCACGAGCATTAGGCGAGGGTTGGCGATGCTGAGGTAGGAATTCGCTAGCTCCATTAAGCAGCGTTCAACGAGCGATTCGTATCAATAAATCCCCGATGGGTGAGAATTTCCCGATCGTTTCATTCCTAGACGGGATGCGAAGAAGCTTGCTAGGTAACCGACTGGGTGCTAACATTGTTGCGACCGGGACAACCCATGCATGATTAATAGGTATTTTCGCTCATTTTTGAGTCTGTTGGCTAGCACGTAATTATTTCGGCACTTGTGTCAGCGTTTTCATACCAAAAGGCGAGCATGTGGATTTGTTTGCCGTGTGTGTGAGTTCGGGCCAGCATCTGGCCAGCGCGATATTGAGTACGAGTACAGTGACCATGCCCAGGCTCATGCCTGTTAGCCAAGCTAACCACTGCGCCCCACGGTCGCTCTTCTCCCCATTTGTCGACTTCATAAAGCAAGGGTGGTTCACTAGCTTCACGTTAGGAGAATAAACAAGCAAAAGGCGACAGGTCCCTTGTCCATCACGTATCGTGGACCAATGTTATCTGCACTTGTCCACTAGCCCCGTTGCACGCATGGGTAGTCTGCACGTCCAGGATGAAGACACCCACTCGGGGGTGGCTTCCGGCCAGCTAGCGATGACAAGTGACACCATGACGTTTGATGCGTTGGGTGGTTGCAACAGCAAATCCAGCCGTGATAGGTGATCTAGGAGTGATGGGCGATCTAGCCGTGATGGGCAACTCGCCGATGCAGAGACAGGGACCCGCGCTTGGGCTCCTGGGCCCTCTGCAGAGTACCACACGAACCAACGAATGCTCCCGTCGACCCGAGGCACCTTGATAAGCTCGTACTCCTACTTCGTACTCCGTACTGTCGCATGCTCTCGTCCGAGCCCGAAAGAACTGGCCCAACCGTGAAACTTTGACCTTGGGGACTTTGCGGGCGAAGCCTTGTCTGCTGTGTTGCGATGGCAGCATCTGATACGATGGAGTCGCTGGACTGTGTCGTGGTCGGTGCAGGTAACCTTGGCCCCTCTGGTACCCGGCCGTGGCCGATACATACGTTTGCTAACAGGTGCTCGACAGGATGGTACGGACTAGGCGCCGCGAAGCAGTACCACTGCACCCGGCCAGATGACTCGATCGCCGTGTTCGAAAGTCAATCTTCGCTCGGTGGCACATGGGCCGACGAGCGCCTGTATCCTGACTTGAAGAGCAACAACCTCCTGGGCACCTACGAGTTCCCCGACTTCCCAATGGACAGCGACCGATTCATGGTCAAGACTGGGCAACATATACCTGGCAAGGTCGTCAACGCGTACCTTAAGGCGTATGCTGCCAACTTCGGGATCGATGACTTGGTACGCCTAGACACAAAGGTCCTAGTTGCGGAGCATCAAGGCGCAGAGAAGGGTGGTTGGATTTTGACGATCACCAACTCCAAGCACGAAGAGTCCATGGTATATGCGCGGCGGCTCATCATTGCGACTGGCCTTACGTCGGAGGCATTTGTGCCGCATTTTGATGGCCAAGAAACGTTCGGCGGCAGGATATTCCATGGCAAGGATTTCCTCCAGAACAGAGACACGCTGCAGACAGCTAAGTCTGCCACGGTTTTCGGGTCGTCTAAATTTGCCTGGGACGCGGTCTATTCATATGCCAAGGCTGGCGTCAAGGTGGACTGGGTTATTCGATGTAAGGTTTTGCACCGTTTGCGGCCGGACGACCAGTCTTGCTAACCTGCAACAGCTTCCGGCCATGGCCCGTGTTGGATGGCGCCCCCACACGTCACGCCTCTGAAGAAGTGGATTGAAAAGCTCGCAAGTATGTACCGTGCACATGTATCGCTACACGCGTCCACGTATAAGGCTCTGACGCTTTCTATCTGCAGATACCCGCTTCCTGACATGGTTCAGCCCTTGCATATGGGGCGACGTTGACGGATACCCCGGAATACGAAGATTCCTCCATGGCACTGCCGCTGGGCGCTTCATCGTGAACTGCTTTTGGAAGATATTGGGCAATGACGTCCTCACTCTCAACGCCTACGACTCTCACCCAGAAACAGCCAAGCTCAAGCCTTGGATCGAAGCCATGTTTGCGGGAACTAGTTTCAGCATCCTCAACTACGACACCGACTTTTTTCAGCTCGTCAAATCCGATCAAGTCAAGATCCATGTCAGCGAGATTGACCACCTGGGCCCTGGTAAGGTGCATCTTTCCGATGGGACCGCGTTTGAGTCAGATGTGCTTCTTGCGCACACTGGCTGGAAGCAAGTTCCGCCGATGAAGCTTTTGCCAGACGGAATCCAGAAGGAGCTTGGAATCCCGCATCTTCAAGAGGAAATGCCGTCGGCAGGGGACCTCGCAAACCAGCGAGGAATTCTCGAGCAAGCCGACGAGGAAATTCTGACACGGTTTCCACGCTTGAGGAACCAACCCGTGTGGAAGAAGAACTATGTCCCACTTACGGAGCAAAAGGGAATCACCACAAGCAGTGAAGATGCCGCGACTCCTTACAACGGCCTTACATCACCTATGTTGTACCGCTTCCTTGTCCCGCCGTCCGAGCGGTTCTTGCGCCCTCGTGATGTGGCCTTTGCTGGCATGGTCGGCAACTTTAGCAACATACTCACCGCGCATCTGCAAGGTCTTTGGATCAGCGCCTACTTCTCCGGCTTGCTGAAGAACGACCCGGCCTCTGCCGTTGGGGATGAGACGTCGATGCAGGCTCTCCAGTACGTGACGGTGCTTCCCAACCGATTTGGTATATGGCGCTACCCTGTTGATTGGGGGAACAAAGCCCCATCCTTTGTATTTGACGCCGTCCCATACCTCGACTTATTGCAGCGCGACCTTGGTCTGGACCCTCATAGGAAGTCTGGCTTCATGTCGGAGGTTTGGAGTCCATATGGGCCTGAGGATTATCGGGACATTAATCGTGACTGGGAGGCAACCGTCATGGACAAGGCCAAAGTAGCGGATTAATTCGGATGCGAGGGTTTGGGATTGCACACTGATCGTTTCGACCGGTCAGAAACATGTCCATGTTCAGCCACTGTCGAGTTCTGTGGTCGTTTAGGCCACACGACGCTGCAACCCGAGGGGTGTTTATTACCCCAAAAGCTTACACTTCGTTAGGACCCGTCCTCTAACTTTTATGTATATATCGATTAAGTGATTGTAGCCGCCTATTAGACGTGCTAGTCGTTAAGCCGTTACCGCAGAGCTGCGGACCCTCGGTACCACAATTCCACGAAGGGGACAAAGTTACTCAGTCCACGGGGTTAAACAAAAATGTAGCCCTCGTCTCCAATGCTGGCAGCACCTTTCACAGTCAATAGCCGTAACCCGACTAGTGGTTCCGTTATAAAACGAGTCGTATTTAAGGGCACTACCGCCCGTTGCTACGTAGGCCTTGTAGAGGACAAAATTGCCTAAATCATTTCTCTTTCAACGTCATCATACTTCGATAGTACAGGTAGTTCTGCGCCGTGTCAAGCGGGTCAAGTGCGTTTGTGGCTGGTCCCAATCAACAATCCTCTCCCTTTTTGTCCGCTGGTGCTTCCAGAACATGCTTCCGCTGAGACCTAGCCCCTTGGGATAGAGGCTTGTGTCCTCATGTTGGGTGCGTTGATTGAAACGAGCTCCTGCGTCGTCGAATTATGGCCTTAACAGCCCTTGGCAATTTCGTCATATCGAACTTGCCCCCAGCTTTTGGCAGGGTTGGCAGTCCCACATGTCACTTTCCCAAGTGCCGCCACCAACACCAATAAGGCTTACATTCCGGGAGTCTTTTGGAATGATCGACAGTAGATGGCCATTCCCAGAATCACCTTGTTGGCCGGGATGCCGCCTTTGATGTATGCCTGCATGACGGGTATCGGTGTTGAGCGGCGTGGCGTTCGGATGTTGCGCATTGGCGTACAAGCGCGTCCGGCAAAGTCGTACGCCATCAAATTACGAGTATGAAGTACTAAAAAAAAAAGCCCAGGCAATGTAGCTTGCTGTAGTGGTCTGGACCAGCAGGAGCCGTGGTTGAAAGAAGAAAAAATAATGGTTCTTTGCATACTTGGCTGCGTACGTATCGAACGCTTGTCGAACAGCCTGGAGCAGTAGGGCGAAATTACCTGCCTGCGCATCACCGGGCGTTCCCAGTCAATATCAATGCTATCAAAGCTTCGCTCCTTCTTCAGGCAACTGCAGGGGTCAAGTTTTGCCGCTCGCTGCGGATGCGACGTTTGATGGCTAGGTCTAGTCGCTCATAGACAGCAGAGTATAGCTATGGCTTTCTGTTAAAAGTTGGGTACATTCTGTATAACTAGGTTTGATGGTTGCTTCTCTTACCTAGCTGTCGCCGCAATGGCTTCTAATTCAACAAGGTCACAAATATCGTATGAGCGAGTAGCCGCTGTTTGCTCGCCGAGTAGGTGGGTAAAATTGAGCATAGCCGGTTGTTAGAGCAACCGCTACGCGGCGCGGTTTGGCGTCGGCGTCATGCGCCATTGTCACTAACTCCAAAATGCTGTTTTATTCCATGGTTCATAAACCCGACCCTCCTGTAGCCAATACACAACTTCCCGCCTCGCCCCTACGCACCACGTTTGCCTTAGAACCGAGGTGGTCACAGGCCATAAGTCCGGTAAGCCTTCCGTATGGAAACTCGCCTTCCTAGTCTGCGAGGGACGCTCGAAAGATCGGCGGCCGTACCCGCCGTAGCGTCTACGGCTATAGGGACTCGACAATATCTCATCCGCATAGAGTATAGTCGTATCGACCCGAGTGGCTATTTTGGTAACGCATAAAATATCCTAGCGAAGCAGGGCTCCCGGAGTTCGAGCTATGGCCGCCGATGACCGATGTTCTAAGCCATCAGGAGACTCGAGGTAATACTTCCGTCTACTGGAGATTCTGCTGCATGGCCTCGTACCACCACATTTTACTTTCCATCTCCTTATCATCAGCATCCTGTCCTTTTGAAGACTGAGCGTCTCTTTCAAGTGCCTCCAGAAAACGACCGACATATGTGCCCATGAACGGCTGCCGGAGCAACCTCTGCAGCATCTTAGCTTCCTCGCTTCTTTGCCCGGATGGTTCGACCACGGCAAAGTAGCGCAAAGCAATCGCCAAGGGGAAGAGCGCCGAGCCACTTTGAACAAACCCGGCGGATGGTTCAAAGAAGAGATGGATTGACCGTGCAATCTTTGAGGCAAACATCCTCGGTTCCATCGACGGGGCAAACAGATCCGGATTGGGTGGTAGACCTGCCGCATGTTTGTCTAACGGTTTGGAAGTTGATTCGCTATCCGACTTAGCTAGGCCGTTGCTAGGTCTGATGCCTTTGGAAACAAATATCATGGTCGAGTACAATACCAGACATGCGATCCAGTAGAGGCTAGTCATATGGAGCAACGCAAACTCGACATCAGAGCTTGGAGGCGGAATGGGCGATCTGGTAAGCGTGTAGTCGAATCTGTGTAGTTTCACGCCGACATGCCTTCTCCAAGCATTAAGAGCAACCTCGGTCTCTCGGCATTGCACTTTCAGCCTTTCGCGAAGCGCGTCAACATTGGTACCAGACTTCCGAGATTGTATGTTGTCGAGCTGCTCAAATAGTTCGGGCATGTCATCCATGATGTCCATCAGTACGTCTTTGACGGACTTTTCTCGGTGCCGCCACGGAACTGTTCTCCATTCCGGGGTGCTGAGAGGAGATTTAACCCTTTGTCCAAAGTATAGCATGACCTAAATCGTGCGTGAGCCGACGGACCGGGGTAAGAATGGCTTGCGGGCTGGATATGCCTTACCGCAAGTATACGGCTATCAGCGAACATCTGGTGTGCACCCTCAGAGGCAAACGCGTCGGGGCCTCTGGCAAGAATGAGCGCCACGTTGCCTTCAATGTGTCCACGCCAGCTGGCGACATGCCCAAAAAAGAGCTGGAAGAAGTCAGTGGAATTAATCGCCTGGGGATCCTACTAGGGTGCGAGAAGCGTCATACCTCGTACAATTGCATCATTCGAGACGTGGCGAACAGGCCATCCCCTCTGAATCGATGCGGTTGCTTCAAAGCCTTGCTCATTTCTCGCAGAGCCCTATTGTATGCTTGCAGCCCTTTAAGGCTCAGCTGGCTGTCGTGGTTCTGCACGCCGAGTATGGCCGTACTCAGAGCCACGGCTGTATGCCGAAGCGTCTCCTCCGACTTGTAGAGCCCGGCGATGAACCTGGTCCAGCCATTTGACGATAGATTTGACGCCTGCTGGGAATACGGGCGTCCGTATGGAAGCGAGGCAGTGCAGAACAATCCGACATACAGCTGTTCTCTTGCCGTTCTCACCAGGGCGTCGGGCATAGCAATTTCGGTGCCAGCTGCGACCACCCGTGATTATGTCACTACCCAAGGCTTTGGGCCCGGAGCGGCAGGGGTGCTCCCCGCCTGCGGTCCGGAGGGGTTCGCCAATGCATCCTTCTCTTTCGAGCCAGGCTCTGGGACCGTGGTAACCCAGACAAGATCGCGGGCGTAGCCGCCGCATTGCAACCTAGCTCTGATGCATTGGTAGCAAGAGGGCACGCCCTTGTCACACTATGGAGTCAGGATCTTAGCGCGGGACTCTTACGGCTTCACCGGAGCTGGCCGACTTGATGTCGGCGATGGCCCAGGTGTGACGGGGTGGCACATACCCCCTTTTTCCTCTTCCGACACGTGCTGCAGCCTTTGGATCTGCCCGGAACGCCAACCATGGCGCGCGCTGTGCGTATGCGTTACGAGGGTGGGGTTGCTTGAATGAAGTTATGTTCTGAAGGTGGAGTCAACGTCGTCCCCTTTACCAGGCAAACGCCATTGCATGCTATGCACCTACCAAGTACTCCGTACGAGTAATCGAGTCGTCGCGGGGACGCTCAGGCTTCCACCGCTTGTTGCAATGACCTGCTGTTGGCTGCTGTGCCCAGCCAACAAGTCTCGAACAGGGGCTTGACGAGAAACCCCCACTGCAACACCGTTGGTCAGCTCCCCGGCGCCCAGCAGGGTATTGGTCCGCAATCTGTCTTTTGTTCACTGACCTTTTACGAGTACTCGTAATGATGAAGAAGAGTGTTGGCCCGAAGCACTTCTTACAGGATGCACCGGATACGTGTCTTCCGTGCTCAGGCCAAGCATCTAGTCCTCTGCACGGTGGTCACCGTTCCAGTCGGCTAGGAGCCGCATGACTTGGTCTCGGCCAACAAGATCGAGACCGGACGAAGTATTACAGGGATGGAGCTTTGGGCCACCCACAGCTTTTTTTGCTCAGAGGCTTGGGCCTAACACAGCCGCAGAGTTGACAGGGTGGCCTCAGTCTCGGGGTCCTGCTTGCAGTGACCTCCCTACGCCTTTGACGCCATCGATGCTGTGCAACACACAAGCTGAGCTGCAACGGGAGTCACGGCCCATGATTGGAGAGCAGAAAGCCGATCTTGTGTGCCCACTTCGTACAGGCTTGCGGCGTCTTTCAATGAATTGACTTGAGGGGAGTCAACAATCTGTGCTGGTGGCAGGCAAATCTGTGCTCTTTGCCACCACTTGTCTTGAATGCGCCGTACCCCATCGGAGCCCCGCGGCATCCGCAACGCCAGCGCCTTCCCGGCCACGACGCCGGAGTCTTAGACAATCTCTATCATGCGGGTGACGGCCTGCTCCGCATCGCGGACAATGGCCTCGAACTGCCGCACGCCCGTCTTGCACTGCGCACAGTCGGGCACGCGAGCTTCGACGTGGCGGTTGTTACTAAAAGCCTTGGTACGACAGCAGCCTGGCTCGGCTATGAGGACTTTGAGAGACGGGCAAAAGACGGCGAATTCCTTGGTGAGGCAGCCGACAGCACCTGTCTGCACCACAAGGTCATCAATGCGTGTCCCTTCTCAGGCTGTCTCGTGTGAGACCAAGGGCCCCCGCGACGTTGGGTCATGAAAGCATCGTACCTTCCAGAGCTGCCTTTGAGGCGCAACGACTCCCGGCGCTGGGGTCCGCAAGCCACGCCGCCTGGGAGTAAATGTAGATCAGCGTTCCCTCGGCTTTGGCAATGACATCGTTTTACGAGTCTAAAGAGCTAACACGCATTACGGTTTGTGAGTGACCAAAGACGGCGTTCGTTCATCGGCGACTATCACTAGAACGAACCATGGTAAAGCACTGAATGCAGGCTAAGGAGCATAATAGCATGAAAAGATTGGGTCGGCAGCGTTCTTCGCACTACTTCGCTCGCCCAAGGCTCCGTACCAGGTGGCTGCGTCCCTGGCAGCATCAACGGGCACGGCTGTTCGTCCTGTCAATCTCCGCTTGTGAGAAGTCCGGGATCACCTTCGCCGACAGCTCTTGTTTGTTTGGCCCGCTGTCTTGAATTTTCACCAAACGACTCCACAGAGTCGAATCGGTCCTGCTCTTCCTCGCCCAGCACCCGCTCTCCTCTCCGATGCGCCGCAAACCGCAGGGGCGTGGAGCCAGCCTTTGCCTTTTACACAAAGTCACGGCGCCGACGATGGTACTACTCAGAGCGCGGACTCCAAAAGTCCATCGCCATTTGTGCGAGCTCCGTCGCTCGGGCATGAGCTAAAGCTGCGAGAGTGAGGTCGACGCCTTCTTTCACTCAGCCACCCCGAGCCCACAAGGATGCTTGTCTGTGAACATGGCTTCGACGTGACTTCTAATTGCAGCATCCAAGGCTTCCCCATGGCCCTGAAGCACGTTGTCGACCAGCCCCATCCGGTGGGCATCGTTGGCACTCAGCGGTGTCATGCCTCGCAAAGCAGCGGCGGCCCCGTCCACGCGTAGCGAGCAGGATAGCTCAGGCGGTGGAACTCGGACTCGTGCAGACCCAACGCACGATACGCCGGGTTCAAAACAACACTTTGGCTAGCTAAGACGACGTCGCGGGCTGTTGCGAGAGCTACGCCACCAGCCGCACGGTTTCCGCGCGCTGCGGCCACGGTCACAATGCCGCGAGAAGGGAAGTCGAGCAGAATGCTCTCGACTACGTCGTTCATGGCATTGACGTTGTACCACGACTCGAGCGCCGGGTCAGCCGCCGCCTCGATGACGTTGAGGTGAATGCCATTGTTGAAATATGAACGGCCGCCCATGAGCACCACGGCCGTCAGCTGCCGGTGCTCCGGCTGCTCAGTGCTCGATAGTATGTATTACTCGAGGGCCTGGGCAAGTCGTCTGCACTGCGCCGTGCTCATTGCGCCGTTATAGAAGTCGTAGCAGAGGTAATCTCCTGGAAAGTGCCTTGTTTTGCTCGAAACCAGGGGAGCGACGGAGTCGGCGACACGGTCGACGCAGAAAAGCCGCACACTTGCCGAAGCCCCGAGAGCAGGGGCCTTCGGCCACAGCGCAAGATCGGTCTTGTCTTGACGCGACGGACGTGTGTGATCCAGACACCTTTGTTGTCACAAGTCGCGATGCACACCGCCTCGCGAGTCACAATTATACTTCCCGGCGCAGCGCTTCCGGTGATGGCATCTTCAATCATTCCGCCGTACAAAATAACTTGGGTTCAAAGATTGCGCTGAGGCATCCCGGCTGCGAGTTGCCGCTAGATCCGGCGTGAGACATCAGCGGCAGGGTGTGTCTTTGGATCGAAGTCTCGCCGCGTGGCTTAAGAAGCAGACAGTGGTGTGTTTGGCCTCAAACAATTTAGGCGCGAGCAGATTCGCGTCAAGGTTGCCATGCATAGTCGAGTAAAACCCATCACTCCCTGGGGATGACGGCGGTAACAGCGGGGCATCAAAGGCTGTGGCCATGACCAGAGTAGCAGTTTCAATCCTCTCAATTGCAGCAAGCGTTACCGATATGGCGGCTTCGGTGACGGGGCCACTATACTCGTGGAGGCTCGACTTGGTCAGGCAGGGCTCATTGATGTCGATTAGGAACTGGTCAAAAGCCCAAACCTGCCCGGCGTCGAACTCCCCAGTGGCCTGGAAAGCTGTCAAGCCTCAGTGGGTCCGTCCAACGGAGCCGTAGCGATCATGTTGGAGACGCCTATCGCTGCCTGCCTCGGTGCCATCGTCACCCATCAACAACCAGTCCAGTGCGCTAGGCCCAGCATCACCAGGCGGCCCTGGGTAAATGATGAGGGTTAGGTATGAATCGTAGACCTGCTGTGGCACCCGTGCGGTGAGAAAGGGGCAGATAACGAGAGGCGGCTTTGTCAGCTCGGCCGCTTCTATCATCTTCGTTTCGGAGAGCGCATATTCCACTGTCACAGAATGCCTCTGGGATAGGGCTAGGAAGAGTTGCCGCGATAGGGAGTTGTGAGCCGTACAGAGGAACAAGATCCGCATCTTCAAGGGTGGCCAACACTGAAACCGGTGCGTATGAAAGATTTGTAGCCCGTGTTTTTTCAAGGTAGAGAGTTTTGGAGTCCAATGCTCTAGTGCAGTGAGGGGGGAGTTGTCGAGATGTTTCAGAGTCGAGGCGGACGACAAGCAAGTCCGAGAGCAGCTTGTGGCTGGCAAAAGGAAGCGAGACGTTATAAAACTTAACATCACGGAGACTGTGTAAATTCAAGTTAGGCTCACGTACGGTGGCACGTGTATCCTACAACATTGCAAGCCAGGCTGCCTCCTCAGTTGTCTGTGTCTCAGATGGGAGAGTAGTCGGCCGGCCACACTTGCAACGTCCCGGCGTCATGCACTGTCTAATAAACTAGACGACACTTGATCGATCTCGAGTGTCAAGGTCCAAGAAGCAATGCGACGGCGAGACGAGACGAAAATTTCGGGGACTAGTTAGTAGTGGCCGTGCGGTCTGTGGGGCACTCCGAGGCGGAAGCTTATTGTTTCATCAAGTGAGATCTTTGTTAGCATATGACGACATCAAATGCCCAGTTCGCTCGTACTTGGGAACAGGCAACTACTACTTCTCAGAACACAGCTTTTGCTTCAATATGTCACTCTCTGTCTTGAACTCCAAGCAGAATCACGACTGCTTCTTCGCTAGAGGTCTGTGCTGGAGACTCGCTGGCGGCGTTACCGCCTGGCCCTCCGAAGCTCGAGTCTGACTCGGACCCGGCCGATCCGGCGTCTGGTCTAAAAGGGGTAGACCACTGCGCCACGCGTGAATGGATCATAATAATAGCTCTGTTCCTGAACGCGGCGAGTTAAAACTCCGGAGATCCCTGCTCATCTCCATTCTTCCAGTAGCCTAAGCGAGTGGCGTTGAGGTTTAGATAGAACCAGGCGCACAGCCTCGCTCGAGCCGCGACTAATAGTTTTCGTCTACGAGTGTCGTGCTCGAGTAGGGAGGCCAATAGTACATGTTAGCTTCGGGGAATGCGACCAAAAGGTGTGCAATCTAGCAAAACACATGCGGTGCGAAATGCTGAAAGGTGCGAGTCCCTTCGGAGTGCCATGTTCGATGGCACAAGCTGTTGACGACTCCATGTATTCATGGTTTCTAATATCGCTCAAGAGCAGTTTCCAGGCGGCTGGGTGTAACTTGTATCTTTTCAGCTACATTCAGCCGTGAAGAGACCATTAGTAGTATTGCTTTTCGGATAGTGGTATTGCTTTTCACGTTAACAGTGCTTTTCCAGATGCAAGCCAGTCACTAGGCTGAATTGACAGGAGCTGAGCTGGACGATCGGCTAGTACCCAGCCGCTTGGTTAGCTTCCACAAAATTCATGTTTTGTCCGTGCGCGTCCGACACCATGCGATTTTAGCTAGTATGGATCTCACTTTCTGGCGAGTGCAGAGTATAAATATACTTGCGGGATGGAAACTGCAGGATGGAAACCGTGGTCGGCTTATCCTCCTATTGTCGAATGCCCAAAGAGTGCGCTCGCACCTCGAAATGTCGACCGCACAAGATTTGCTGGAAGAGTACTCGGGCCGGCTGGTGCCTTTCTCGTTCCGCGCAGGCTTCGTTTGCTTGAGCTACGCCATCAGCCTCGTAGGCACCTGCTCGACGCTGGAACTGATCAGGCGGCGGACGTCCCACAAGGGTGTGCACAACCTGTACGTGTCTGCTAGTCGGAGATAATGCAGATATCAAGGCTGATGTGTTCCGGCACAGACTGTTGCTACTCGGCGCTGCCATCTCCATGGGCGGCATTGCAATATGGTCCATGGTACGTTAATGCCCCTCCTCCAGCCTGTTTCTGGCTGTGCTAACGGTAACGCCTTCTAAGCATTTCATCGGAAACAGAGCGATATATATACTCGACGGAGACGAGCAACTTCAAATCGCTTATTCGACCAGCTTGACAGTTCTTTCGTTATTAGTTCCTATTATGGTGCTCCTCCTTGCTTTCCTCGGTGTCAGCGGCAACATGAATGGGCAAACTCGCTGGTGGCGTATCTTATTAGCGAGCTCTCTCGCTGGAGGCTCCATCTGCGGCATGCATTATCTTGCGGATGCTTCCATTAGCAACTATGATAGCTCTTACGAGATTGCCAACGTGGTCGGCGCGGCACTGATTGCGGTTTCTGCCAGCACAGCGGCTCTGGCCCTGTTCTTTGTGTTTGAGGCTACATGGAAGAACGAGTGGTGGAAGAGGCTCGGCTGCGCCATGGTGCTCGCGGGAGCCGTGTCTGGGATGCACTGGTGCGCCGCTGTTGGCACAAGCTACCGGTTGCTGCATTTGTACTCGCCCGGGAAAGGCATGTCACGCCATGAGACCATGATTGTGGTAATATGTTTGGTGAGTTCAATTCTAAGCTTACAACAGCTTCTGTTATCTAACAGGACCTAGTCGGTTGCGGCAGGTGTTGTCATGACGGCAAGTGGAATCTACTCCAGCTGGATCAGAAGGGACTACGCCAGCAAGTCACAGCAAGTGGTCCTGGCTGCGGCTGTGTTCGACGACCGGGGAAGAATAATGGTAAACCAGGAAGGCTTCCTGCCAAGCGAGGTTGTTACGGACACGTTTTTGCCCAAGGTGAGAGGACTCCGCTTGCAACATCATTCATCACGGAGGCTAACCCGCATCTCGGTAGTCGAACAATGATGTCTTTGGCACAACTCATCCACTCTTTCACTGGATGTTCCGAGCGTCTAGAAACTGGGCCACGATCGAAAAAATCACTGACAAGATGGCAAACCATATCGCTTACTTGTCGCACCAGAAGTATAATAGCAGAACAGGACTCAAGCTTGTAGGGGAGGACGGCATGTTGGTTCCGTATTACGACACAATTCTCAGCGAACTATTTTGTCTTGCAGCTCTCGCTTTGGCGTCCAGGACGAAGGAGACACTTGCAAACGCTGGCATCTTGTGGGACGAAATCTTTACAACCGGCAACAGCTCTAAACACGATGCCTCGCGTACGGGCCGCTCTTCTCAACATAACAAGGCGTCAAAGGACAGGTCCATTTTCAACGGCTTGGCAGAGAAAGGACTTGCTCCGACACACCAAGAATATGGCCGTGGTTGTCTGATGTTCCTTGTACGCCAGGTGAACTGTCGACGGGACATGGAGAAGCTCGAAGCCGCCGGTTATCGGTTTGCAGAGGTCCACCAGGTTGTTAGCAGCATTCTCTCGAGCATGCAGATCAAAACCCCAGATCTTGCGGAGAAATTGCTCAGCATGTCCGCTCATGCTCAGTGCAAGAAGAGCGCCATGCTGGGTCCTGGAGTCCACCTCGGACTCTTTGCAGTCCGTGCTCGTTTGGATCACTGCGGATTCGACGTATTAGTCCAGAAAAGGGCCAAGAATCTGCTTCCGACTACCACTATACCTCTGTAGCGTCTTGAACCATGGCAGACGATATTCCTGGACCGTCTCCGGGGCAATACCCTAGCAGCCATCATAAGGAAACTCGACGGCACAGGAAATCTATCTGCACAGGAAGGCCAGTTTGCGTGCAATCTGCGAGATGCCGTGTCTGCGCTGAGGCAATCTCTGGAACACGCAATCTTTGACGATGCAACTCTCCTTGCCAAGGTTGTTCAAGCACCTTGCTCCACGCTCGATGAAAACTCCGGACCGGCCAGATGTTCACTTATAGCATTCCGACTGGTGCTCCCAATCCACTCGACCCTCCAGCTCTCGCAGTACGAGTTTAGCCCGCTCAACTTCTTCAAGGTCCGGCAACTCGTTTTAGAAGACTCACCACACCACCTTGAGTTCTCCCACCTGGTACACCGCGAGTTGTCATCTGCCATGCACGATATACCTGCAGCGCCACCCTGCACATCATCTCCTGGAAATCACACGAGTTCCGTTTCGCGAGCGCTGGCTAAGCTAGGCACAGCCGTCAGCAGTCATCGCGCCCACGGAATCTCAGGACAGGTTTCCACCAGGAGCCAAGAACGACTTTCAGCAGTGGTTTCAAATCACGACTCATCCCTTAACCCCGATGACGACAGCATTTTCGATGATGGTAGGAAGTTGTCCTCAATCCGTGTTTCTTCGGAGGATGCGGTCGACCAGAAGCCCAAGACTCAACAACGGACCAAGCAGCTTTTTGGCGGGATCATGGTGTCGCAAGAGATTGTGGTTCACGTTCGCGAGGCAAGTCCATGCCTCTTGGAACGTATGTGCAGGCACATGGCCATGCTGATTCAAGAATGCTAACATTACGTCACTGTGAAGAAAAAAGACAACGAGGAGATTAATGATGTTGAAAAGGCCCAACATGCACGCCGCAATAGCTCCGATCTTGTCGCCGTAAGAGATCGAGCAGACAGCGCAGTCCGACAGGACAAGTACAATGCCGCTGTCGCGGCAGGAGAGTTTGGCGCTATGACCGACAAGGAGCAGCGGGGATCTGCATTTGTTGACGAGTTGCTTGCACTTTGCATGGAAAAACTGCAGCAATGATCTAAGGTAAGCCTAAGCCAAGTGCTAAGGTCAAACTGCCTGTACAAAGCACATGTACGGTGTGCCGGGACGAACACCCAGCTGTTCCAGCCCTCCTCTTATCTAGTCGATGATCCGTTTACTCAACTCATGAGTGCCTTCGAGGTGTGCAAACACCACCCTAGATCTCGCCTGCTTCTTCAAGAGTCTGTGGGACGTTGCGCGTTCTACGTAGCGCCCATCGAGTGCACCAAAAAGGGGCCATTACGGTATACATGACAACTGGGCGGCTTCCAACGGAGGGGTCCGAATGTACGCGGTGTCAGCCTCCATAAGTCACCAAACTCCGACTCAAGGTATTGTCACCAAGCATTTGCAACATCTAATTACTACAAAATCCTGTTACTTTGAGCGCATTATAGTTGTCAGTGGTTAGCTAAAGCGACTGGAGACGGCTGAGCGATGGATACGAACAGCAGATACGAAATACCAATCATGTCAAAGCATCGCAACAGAATACAATCGCACAAATCAGGGCCCAGGCCGCGGCTCTTCAGGTCGACTCTATCCAGACGCTGTCGCATATACTTTTTCATTTCCAATGTTCATCCCCGCTCCCTAAACGTCGCCTGCCCCGCCCTACGGTAGCACGCGCGCGTAGCCATCCATTTTCGCCTGGATCGACCTTTGATGGTGGGTTTGTGGCTGACGGTCTTCCAAAGGGCGGAGACTACAGAAACCCATTCGTGACTGGCATCTCAAACGGCCTTGTATCGGCTACCTCCGGAGGCCCGCGCGACAATTAGGAACGGAGTCTCTTTGGCGGCGCATACCATGATACCGACTTGGAACCATGCGACCGTCCCAAATACGGCGTCTTGGACTTCATCTGCAGCCTCGATGGTCCCGCGCCAAGATGCAGGCCCTGCTACTTGTCGCTGAAGACATATCAACTGCCATATTTAGCGAGTCGCTGTCGGACCCTAAGTTTCGAGGAACTATCGATGCATTTACCATCCTGGCGGCCGTGATGGAAGAGTCCTTCAACAGGGATTTCATGCTAGGCGTGAGCAACGTCCGGCCAGTGCAGGGGGTGGAACGACTTGGCCTTCTTGGAGTTCCACAGAGATACCATCATCAGGGCCTCAGCCATAACCTGGACCACATGATTGAAGCGCAAATTCATGGGCAGATCCGTCTGGACCGTGACGTCGACTGTCTCATTGCCGACATGTCCATCAAGAAGGCGAGACGGGGGAAAACACTCAGGGCAATGAGCAAGAAATACGGGATTCCGCTCAAGTTCCACGAGGGATTTCGATTGCATGTTGGTTGCCTTTAAATTTCCCAGGCCGCGAGGGTCGCGAGAAGCGCCTTACTGTCCAAGTTACGGAGTACGAAATACGAAGTAATGAATGTTTCATTATATTTAACAAATACAAATTCGTTTAAAAGAGTACAATAGAGCGAGACTCACAAACGCGACATTGATGCTACGCGCTCGTTGAGCGCGTTCTTCCCGCGACTTGAAGCAAGAGAAGCCAACAAGGGAAAGTCGCTTCCCTGGTCTGCTCGTGTTGGGCGCCCTGCATTGGGCACCGCTAAGGAGTTCGTTGAGAGAATGGGCAGATCACTGGGGCAACTTTGGGCCTGGACTTCGGCTCTGAAGTCAGGGGCGGACCAACAGCGTAGGTATGCCGGCACATCCACCCGGATGCGGTGGTTCGTGTGCAGGGAGGTTATGCAGCTGAGCGGAAGCCGGACATGAAGCTGAGCGGAGCACAGTCGCTCTATTGGCAGGTCGGACTGTGCTGTGATCGAGGGCTCAAGCGTCAATCAGACGGAGTAGGGGTTTCCCCGAAAGAGGGCAATAAATTCGAGTACATGGCCAATCAGGCTTGAAGCGCACCTCAACGACTTCGTACCAGAGCAGCGAAATCCTCTCCATGCCGAGCAATCGTGGCTGGGATGCACCTAACATGAGGAGGGGTCGGGTCGCGCATTTGGGTGGGTTTGCTACCTATCTCGCGCGGTGTGTTTGGCCAGAAGCCCTTCCCCGTAGTCGCCAGGGCATGAGAACCGGCATACGTTGGGCACTTCAGGCACTGATAAGATGAAGGTTGAGAGATTATTTACCGTCCCTATTAGGCACGAGAGGGGCATTAGAGCSTGCCTGCCTCTGTGGGCCTGCCTCTATTACTTCCTCTAATATGTAAGACTTATTATTGCTAAGCCGAGCAGGCACCTTGCACTTGTTAGCGATTTCGAGGCTCGCGCCTACCGTTAACCAGCCTGCCGCCAAAGGGCATAAGGTAGCTAGTAGTCTTCAATCGCTAGGTATAGTTATTTGGATATTCGGTGACTACGATAACTCTATTACGTATGCTAGGATATATATATTAAATGATTGCGACGACTTTATCTGAAGGAGCGTCGTAATGTGTGCGTCGTAATGTGTGTAAGTGTGCGGCGAAGGCGCAGATGTGGGGACGATCAGGCATTTGCCGGTAGTTGTCCCATGTCCCATCGGCATCGATCGGGCATCTGGAACCCAACCCCTCCCAGGGAGCGGGAGCGGTGGCGTCGACAAGGGGCTTCTCCAGGTCAAACGTTCTTACTTCACGCCGAGTACAAAGGCAGCGCTATCGCATTCATTTTCCCAAGCTCGACAGCCCTGCCACGCAGACCTCTCGTCGCACACCAACCTCTTTACAAAGCTCCTCCCATGATATCCGGCCGTCTACCTGCTTAGACGGATCAACCTAGGCCCAATGGCCACCGCCGACGCCCACCCACCCACCGTACACACCCTGCCAGGATCAGTCAACATCCCCCTCGCACAATTTCCTCCTGCAGCCCAAGTTGGCGCAGTCAAGGCCGACGAGGAAGCGGCAGCAGCAATAGAAGCATTGAATCATGCACTGTCAAAGGCAGACTACAAGGCGCTGTCGGAACTCTTCGCCAAGGGTGGCTTTTGGCGTGATCATCTAGGCCTGTCATGGGAGTTCCGGACAGTCAAGAGCCAAGTTGGCATACTGGTATTTCTGCAAGACTGCGCCAAGTCCAGGGATGGCTTTCGACTGCAGCGCATCTCGCTCGATACCAGCACGCCTTCGAGGCAGCCGGCATTAGTCCCCATTGACGGCGAGGCCAAGGTCCACGGCATTCATGCCTTTTTCCTCTTTGAGACAGTCATAGGATCGGGTGAAGGCACAATGCGCCTTGTTCTGGAGCATGGAAAATGGAGAATATTCACGCTGTACACCAGCCTAAGGGAGCTAAAGGGTCACGAAGAAGGCACATTTCATCGCCGGCCGACCGGAGTCGAGCATGGCGGGAAGCCTGGCAGGAGGAATTGGGCAGAGACGCGACGTCTCGAATCGGACTTCAATGACGGAGCTGAGCCACACGTTTTGATTGTCGGTAAGTCAGTACCGAATGCAGGTGCGAGCTGCCCACGCTGACGTTGAAACTAGGAGCCGGTCAAGCTGGTTTGACTGTGGCCGCGAGACTCAAGATGCAGGGCCTCCGCGCCCTCGTCATTGACCAGAATGATCGCGTCGGCGACAACTGGCGAAAGCGATACCACCAACTTGTTCTTCACGACCCGGTATTTTACGATCACCTGCCATATATAAACTTCCCGCCACAATGGCCCATCTTCACGCCCAAGGACAAGCTCGCCCAGTTTTTCGAAGCATATGCAAATCTCTTGGAGCTCAACGTCTGGATGAAGACGGAGCTTAGTGACAGCAAATGGGACGACAAAAAGGGTGCCTGGACAGTGACGGTTGTTCGCAAAATGGATGACGGCTCGAGCCTTACACGAACTTTCCACCCGCGACACATCATCCAAGCCACGGGGCAATCCGGTAAGAAGAGCCAGCCGCCAATAAAGGGAGCACAGAACTTCAAAGGTGACCGAATCTGCCACTCCTCTGAGTTCCTGGGCGCACCAGAAGGGAGTGCCGGGAAGAAAGCGGTAGTCGTAGGATGTTGTAATTCGGGCCACGACATTGCACAGGATTTTGCTGAAAAGGGATTCGATTGTACCATCGTACAACGCTCCAGCACACACGTTGTATCATCAAGTGCGATTACGGACATCGCACTCAGGGGGATCTACTCTGAGGACGGACCGCCAGTGGAAGATTCGGACATGTTGATTCAAGGCCTCCCAAACAGTGTGCTCAAAGCAATCCAGGTTTCGGTTGCGGAACGCCAGAGGGAGTTTGACAAGGAGATGCTGGCCGGCCTAGAAAAGGTCGGCTTCAAAGTAGACCAAGGGCCCGATGATTCTGGACTCTTCTTCAAGTACTTTCAGCGAGGTGGCGGCTACTATATTGACGTTGGCGCAGCCAAACTCATCGCAGACGGCAGAATCAAGGTCAAGCAAGGTCAAGAAATCGTCGAGATTCTACCGCACGGCCTCCGATTTGCCGATGGCACCGAGCTCGAAGCAGACGAAATCGTGCTGGCGACCGGGTTTCAGAGCATGAAGTCGCACACGAGGGAGATATTTGGCGAAGAGGTTGCAGGTCGAGTGAACGACGTCTGGGGTCTAAATGAGGAAGGAGAATGGCGGACGATATGGCAGCGAAGCGGACATGCAAACTTTTGGTTCCACGGAGGTAACCTTGCCCTCTGCAGGTTCTACTCAGGGTTACTTGCTCTACAGATCAAAGGCTTGGAAGAGGGATTATACAAGTACGGAGAGAAGTAGGTTAAGGGGGCTGCGCAAATAGGCCACTTCGAAGTAATAGAAGGACTTAGTTTCGGTTAAGTTTAATAACTACCATTTGCTAGTTATCAAACTCTGAAGCATAATCCTTTTACGTCAGTCGCCTCCTAGCCTACATAGCGCCGCAACCGCAATAGAAGCTATGTACTCTATCGGTAGTAAGACGTTATTTTGCTGTGCCTACTAAGCCTCTTGCTAGTCGGACTGGATTCGCCTTTGCAACTACATTGTTTTGTCGACGAGCATGCTATTCTAGGCATGTGAAGCCCCCGCTCTAATCTTGCATAGGGTACGAGTACGAGACTGGAGTGGCTAAGGTGATACGAAGTATTGCTACCCTAGGCCTAGCTAGCCTAAAGCGTAGTTTCGTGCAAAGAAATGCATGAAGCCCTGTAGTTAACTAGCGTTTGGAGGGAAATTGATGACGGCCACGGCAAGGCGCATCTACACTAATAAACGAGCCCCCCCCCTCCTCCGCGTAGGGCCTAAAAGAAATCATGAATCTAAAACTATTTGCAATACGGTCTTTGTTATCTAGTTTTACCATCTTAACTGTAGGACATCTTAACTGTAGGAATCTGTCGATTCCGAGACCAAACCTTAGTAATAGGACGGTAATATGCCTACTATTTAGGATGTTAACTTCAAAAGTCTTAAATCATCAAATGAATTTAGGTTGTAAAGAGAACTTGATTTCTATCAGAGAGAAGGGAAGAAAGGGCCTTGCTTTTATACCTCTCAATTGACAGATTTTCTTATAGTAATTGATGTACGTAGCCTAAATAATTAGAATATGCCGGATAGTGAGCTTCAAATAAAGCTATCACCGACGCCGAGACTGTCTCGGCGACCGTCAGGCCCGCTGCGTGCCTCGCACCCGCGGGCACCTGCTCGTGACAGAGGACTGATCCACTCGAGATGTTGGCATCTCGTCTCATTCTGGCCGTCTTTTCCCTCCTGAGAATGAGAATTAAATCATATGAAGCTGTTGAGTGACAAGAGAAGCATACTAAAAAATTATTTTCGCCTTTCGCTTTCGAAATGGTCCAATTCTTTTGATGCTTAGCGTTAGGGTTGACTTTTGGTACAATAAAACCCCCTCTGCGGGACGTCTCTTAAAACCACTGTCCTGTCTAGAGACTGCCCTAGCTCTACTCCTGAAACCATTCTTGATATATTACTAATCTCTCGTCAAGATGATAGGGTATCTCAAATGTGGGCGGCGCTTAAACGGGGCTGTCGCGATACGTAGCTGCAATTGGTTTCGCATAATCCTCGTACCCCTTCTGCAGGTCTGCTGGCATTGCGCGAAGAAGGATATCAAGCGTGGCTAGATCCTTCAGGGGAGACTCTTGTTCCAGAATTCGGCGCCACGGAGGATTGCCGCACCAATCCAGACTTCCTACCTGCTCAAGGGTGCTTTCCTCCAGCAACAACCTCGCGATCTGTGGTTCTTGCACGTAGTGAAGTGGTATTGCCTTAGTCAGGTCGCGAGCCAATCTGTCAGCACCGTATGAGAGAAAAAGTGCAACCATATCGGAATTTCCACGACGAACTGCTATGTGCAGCGGCGTGCCATGCCCGTTGCAATCTTTATCGAGGTCCGCATTGAAGCCTATAAGACATCTGGCCATGCTGATGTCTCCTCTCTTGACGGCTAGCTGTAGCGCTGTCTCGCCTTGGTGGTTCGTCACGTTGATGTCCTCCCCCCTGTCTAGAAGGCCCCGGACGATGTGATCAGGATGGCCCATCGAGAGAGTCAGGAATAAGGGCGGTACCATGGCGCGGGCGTACAGAGAGTTGAGGCGATTATTAATGACGAACCATGAAGCATATGTTTCTCGCGTCGTGAGCAGCTGGATTGAAAGCTTGAAAAGCTCGGGGGCGTTGGAAGCGTCTTGTAAGTAGTCGAGCCAATGAGTTGCGGCATGATTGATGAATGAATGTTCGGCGGTAAACCTATCAATCTTGTCGGAGAGCGGGAATACATTCTCCTTCGGCTCCAAAGAAAGTAGTGACATATCCCTCTCTAGGCCCGAGAAGGAAAAGATTGGTACGGTGTCGTTGTAGTTTAGGGTGGTCTCGACCACGTTTGATAGCAGGTAGGTAACGCAGATACTCCCGAGTATCCGAGTCGACTCTTTTGGGTCTAATGACCACTTCCAACTGGGCCATCGGTTTCCTTGTGGGTCCTCCACCGACGTTGTGTTGCTGATTTTCCGAATCAGAAACTCTCTCGCGGTTTGGTGTACGAGCACGACCTTGCCTTGCACGATGCGGACGAACAACCCGCAGGTCTCTCGTATACCGATTTCTGGGGACGGGAACACACGATCCTTCTCTTCTTGGTCAGTCAGTCTTTCCCCGACCTTGACCGCCCACGCAGCGTTGATCTCATCCACAGTTAGCGGTTCTACCGCTCCAACTACGATGTGAAGCATTCGTCGGGCCTTGTCGCGTTTCTTTGCTTTGCTGAGAATGCGCTCGTAGAGGGCGTCGACCCCAGGATTCTGGTTTTCCATGAGCTGATAGATCTCTTCGAACGTGCAGTCGTCACTTTGATCGAGTAGATCTAGGATAAGAGAGACCCATAGAAAGGTGTGGTCGGCTTTTGTCTGTAGTTTCTCTTTGAACTTTCCTAGACGATGGTCTTGTGTCGTTCCAAGGGCGGAGGCGAAGCGGTCGACTCGCGCAGCCACAACAGCCCTAATGTCTTCGTCGATCTCATCCAGACTGTTCTCGTATTGTATCCGAATTGTCTGAAAGTCTTTGAAGGCCCGCCGTATGGCAGTGTACGGCCTGCTCGTAATAATGACCTTGAGCGACCTGTCTGCCGGGAAATTCTGCTTGCGAAACAGGTCTGTCAAAGCCGCAATTAACGGACCTCGTTCGTCCTCCTTACATTCATCCAGAGCATCCAGCACTACAATGATATTTCCACAGAGGTCTTCTGAAAGAACATTTAGAAAAATCTCCCAAAGACCATAAAACTGAGTCACATATTCCTCTCCATGTTCGTGAAATGTTCTCGCAGCCTCGTTAGCAAGCGGCTGTCTGGCATCATCAGAAAAGATTTGATGTAGAATTGAGCATATCGCAGACGTAGACTGCGACTGCTTGTCGCTGTCATCCTTATAAAAGAAGTAAGTTGTCAGAGCCGAGAGCTGTGTCTTCCCCATGTAGTCGATGAGATATGAGGCCGCGACCGATTTCCCACAGCCCGGATCACCAGATATCCAGAGGATACTGGAGTGATCAGTGTCCAGCCAAGCCTGGAACTGAGCATGACGCGTGATCCACTCGCATGTGCCCAGTTCCCTCTCCGGATTCCTGTTGCGGTATGCGACGTAGTCAGAACCTCCAAGGATCCTCATCAATGAGGAACGCAGGTCCCGCATGTCAGAATCCTCTGATCTTGGCTCTATGTGCGATAGTTAGGTCCAGGATTAGATTTGGGCGTATGGCGCATGATTAATTACCAGCTGAGTCGGCGTTGGCCATGGCTCGATGTCTCACCTCCCCCGCAAGTTGCTTGACTGCGTTAAGCACGGGCTTGTACCTCTGACTGCCAGCGCTCTCAAACTTGCATAGGGTTCGATGGTTGGAACCAGCCAAGCCCACTGCCGTCTCGTTCGCGAGGTTCAGCCGCGCGGAGCCCTTGTCGACAACCTGTTGGGCTCGTCAGCATTCCTTCATCGGCCTCACTAAACCAGCATCGAGGCATTACCAATACACCACACAGCATCTCGGTCTCATAGAAGGTCCGTATAGTCAGATTCTTGCTCCGCTCTACCCACTGCTGTGAGATGAGAGAAAACTCTGCCGAGTTTGTCGTCAGAGCTTTTAAGTAGGCCGTGTTGGTTCCCGTACCCAGCTGGAGTGCCCTGAGGAGGTTGGCAGGAATGGAGGCCCACCAAGCCACATCAGAACCGCAATGCGGTGTACCGAGGAAGATGATGCCATGGATTTTCGACAGCAGCTCTCCGTAGAGATCCGAGCGTTCTTGCGCTCGAATAATAGCCTAGGGAAGTCAGCATTGTCGATATTGGAAGCAGACAAGGTCACTAATAAGCACCTTCTTTATGAGAATGCCACCCAAGCTGTGGGCGATGAAAACAATCGGCCGGGCCTTCTCTTCCGTACTGTCCCGCTCTCCCTTAATACGATCGAGAAGCATCTCAGCCTCGTCAGTGAGGTCTGTGACTGCGGCACTGAGCGCCGTGTCAGCATTGTAGCCATATGACCAGATCGCCGCCTTGATATTGATGTCGCGTAGCCGAGCGGGTAGGAAATCCCGCAGCCACAACTTTCCATTCTCCGCCGTCCAGGTTTTCTGCCAATGTCCACCTAATCCATGGACAGCTACAATGCTATAAATCATGTTAGACCTGAGCGTAAACGTAGTCTAAGAACTATTTACTTACTCCAAAAGAGGCGGCGTGGTTCCCACGGCAATCCCAACAGGCTCCAATGGGAAGAGTCCATTGGTTTCGCCGATGAGATCACCAAACGTGGTCATACACGCATTGAGGTCTTCCTCATTGTCCTTCTTGATTTTGTCCTTGCCACTGTCCCTGCGGTCGCTCTTATCACCATCGCCCTTCACACGGTCTGCCGCCCGTCTCCCGGACTTCCAGAAACGGAATAGGCCCATTACACCACGAGCTCGAACGCCTGTCGCTTTACGTGAAAGCACTTAACAGCAGGTAGGAATATAACGGCAGCAACGCGCGAGTATCCTGCGCCAATGTAGGCTTCGGGCGGAATTCGACTCGTAACGGTCGAGGATTGCGGGGCGAGCGGGCGGGGTCGAGTCACTCGCGACGGCCGCTAAAATACAGATTAGGAAAAGGGGGTCATTGGGCTGAGCAAAGTGGTATTGGGCATGAAGAAAGGGATGCCAGTTGTCTCTCATGCTATTCTTCCGCTCTACGGCAAAGATAGATGTAGAGTGGTGGTTGCGGATTGTCAGCAATATGCCCCGAGGTCCTCCCTCATGTCTATTACAGGCATGCAGATACCTATAAATGCCCAGCTCGGCTCGCGCTGTTAAGAAAAYAGAGGGTCAGCAAGGGTGACTTTGGATAGCGCATAAAAGAGGGCAAGGGGGTCAAAGTACCGATTTTGATCCCTGTCAGCGAGATGTGCACACACTTCTCACTACCTTCATAATTGAGGCTCGCGGCGGTAGTATTTGTGGTTGAATTGTGGTCCAATTTGCTCATCAACACCATATGTCACGATGCCTCCTCGTAGCACTCGCAGAGCCGCCACGGTGTCGCCTTCGTCGCTGCTGGAAGAAGACTCAGGACCTTCCAATAGCTCGTTGACTTTATCACGAGCAGCAGTCGGACCGCCGGGATTGACGATATTACGATCTTCGCATGCTACTCGTGGCTGCTCAACTGGAACCTCTTGCAGCAAGGCCACGATGCTGCTGACTGAGGCCACGATAGCTACATTCATTGCAACCTGCTGCCGACGCAAAAAAAGCTGCCGCTGCCGTAGCCGCAGCCGCTAAGAAGAAATTGTACAAAGATGACGGTTCTGCGCGCTGTCCTACGGCTACTCCGAATGACATACAAAAATGCGTATAACGCGGCGAACCGCGTCGACAGGRGTCATAACAGAGCCCTCTGTGAAGCAACCCTTTCTCAAGAAAATGGTATGCTCACAGCGCTGTGACGATAACCTCACAGCCACAAGAGGCATAAGTGCCAAGATATCACGATCAAAAGGGTTTGGCGTTGAAAGATACATCTGGAAGCTTGCATAAACCATCATCATGGTCAGTCCCCTCCTTGGCTGCCRTTTTCTACTGCCCAAAGAGGGCAAGAGGCATTTTCCTTTTTATCGGCGTCCCCAAAAACCCACTTTTACGAAGTCTGTCAGCTTAACAGAGGCGAGCCGAGCTGGGCATAATAACATCGCGACAGGAACAGGAAGCACTCCCGAGGAGAACCTGGGGAAATTATGTCCTAACCTGAAGCAGTTGTTTTGAGAGCGATCAATGTCGTCTGGTCATAGCGCGTGGACTAACTAGAAATGCTTGGGGGGGAGTTAGCGGAGTTAGAGTTAGATCAAGTACGAAGTACGCTACTATTCAGAAGGGAAGGTGTTGGGCGTCGCCCAGGCGGATATCCGGCTAGGATTGAGGAACTCGTACATCACAGTGAGGCCATGACGTGGCGGCAGCGCCACCACGTCAAAATCCTACGAGTAGATCACTGTCAATGACACGGCGTGCAGTGGAGTGAAAGGTGTCTCTTGCAGACCGAAGCGACGTGTTCATGTCAACGTAACAACGTAGAGCATTTGTGGGGAGGATGCTTAACTTTAACTCTCAAAACTAGCCCTCACTTAACGGCGTTGGTTTTTGTACAGCATTAGCACTCAAATGTCGTCGCACCGCCTGGTGGCGATCACTTCTTCGCTATTTACAGATGGTACCTTTGGCTCACAAGCCCCGCCCCATCAAAGGAATACAGCGCCAAAAATTGGTTTGAATCAAGCGGGTACATCCCCGCCCAGTGAGAACCCGTGTTGCCAGTGACTGTAGATCCGCCCCAGCTGCGACCTCCATCAGTGCTCACAATAACCTTCATCTGCCCTCCGTCGAGTGCCGGCGTGTTGGAGTCCTCGTTGGTCATGAAAGAGGCGACAAGCCGGCCGCCAACGTTGATGACGTGCGGAGCACCTGCGTTTTTGCCGTTGGCAGCTGTGTAGAGTCGGGTGCGAGAGTTCCATGTGAAGCCGTCGTCTTGAGAGAGGACGTAGTCGATGGAGAATGGGCCGCTCTCTGTATTCTCAAAGACGCAGCTGGAGCATGATTAGTTCATAATTCTTCCACGACAATGACATTGTAAACTCACATGACATTTCCGTTGTTGTCAATATTAGAAACACCAGTCATTCCGTCGCGCGAGGTTATTCCTTCCCCCGACACAGGTCTTGGACCAGACCACGTGTTGCCATTATCCTTCGAAGTTTTCATGATGTTGTCCTGATCATTGGCACTGTTCTCTGAGGAATAAAACGCCTGTAGAGTGCCGTCCCTGGAAACTCTTAAAAAGGGCTCCCAAAGTCCGTTGACACCGTTCATAGGTCGTTCATCTATTTGGGTCAGAAACGACCAGTTGTGGCCACCGTCGTCTGAATAGCACAGGGTGATCCTGAAGTACGTGTACGACCCCGATGCGGTGAGGTCGTGGTTCCGAAAGGCGAACAGCACTCGTCCATTTGGCAGTTGGAGGGGGAAAGCGTTGTCCATGTCATGCATCGCCGCCGGTGTGCTGGCCGCGGTCCCGATGCGTGTCCACGATGCACCGCCGTCAGTAGATTTGACTACTCGCAGAACGCGGTTCTGTCCGTCTTGGGCTGAGTAACCGCCAAGTATGCTGCCATCGCTCAGTCGTGTCGCGCGCATGTAAACACCACCGACGTCCACGACGATCTGGCCACCGGCCGAGGACACAGCTCGGGCGTGGATATCTGCAGGAGGAGCGGCATGACAGAGCCCCGTCAGTGCGACGACACCGATGAGAAGCCGAGACACAATATTGGCCAACATGACAGACTAAAGAGTATGGCTGGTTGCTGTAGCTATCCAACCACGATCACTAGTCCATCGCCTGCTCAGGGTGTGGCGGCTTTATACGTCCCAGAAACGCACGTCTTCGCTGCATGGGAGCCATCTCATCCTCCAGGGACGGTCCCAAAGAAAAGATGCGAGTTATATTGCATTAAAACAAGCCTTTGATAGAGTTGCCGAAATGATGTCAAAAGAAACCCGGAAGCGCTGGAGAGAGGCCGCACTCCTTCAATGTAACCTTCAAGTCGCAACCTCGGTGGTAACCGTGCCCGTCACCGGGGCTACCCGGCGCTACTAGCACCACAATGACTGGGTTCTCGCAACGCCGCAGACCGATATCTAGCTCATTTAGCTCAACGAATTGACTTGAGGGCATGTGCACAACGGTGCGCTCATATTCATGGACATGGGCAAAAGAAGGTTAGTACTGAAGCACGCCAAGGAAGCGAGGTCAAAGGCATGGCGAATGTGGGAATCACATCACCCTTGATTTCAACCAGTGTTTCCAAGCAAAAGGCCGAAACCATTGAGTTGCCCCTCTTGCTCTAGCGCATACAAGGGTGATGGAGCGGGACAAGTATAACTCGTACTTCACCACCCACAAGCCCTCGGTGCAAGCCATGGCTCAACATTTTTCTCCAATGGTAGCCCACGGTGCCAAAAAGGAGTTTTACCGAGGCGTTTGCCCCTACCAAGTTGCCCCTCCTGGCAAATCTGAAACCGTCTGGGCTGGGCTCGTCTGGAAGGTTGTGGTGGGGAGACAAATATCCTTTTACTTCGAAGCGAAAGCTGGGATAGCTTTTCTTTGGAATTTGGCACTATCTGTGGCATTTCCTTGATAAAAAACTTGTTCAGAGCGAATATTCCTCACGATAAGACCGATTAGTTTCCTCGTACCTCCGTCGGCCAAGAATCACCTGACGCGATTTAGTATTTCGGTACTGATGTTTGCTTCGCTGGGCTTTCCCCAAGCCCCGGACTACTAACTATATTCGTACAACCCGAGCTAACTACGGCTAAAATCTCGGTTGAAATTTTGCTGCGTCGTGACGGTCCAAGCGTTCCCGTGCTCAGTGCATTTGTGATATCGTCTGGGGTGCAGCTGACTAGTGGAATGCCAATGCTTCACAAGTCCACGTGGACCTTGCCTTGCATGCGCGGCGATGCATTTCTACTAGCGTAGGCCAACCTCCCTCACACAAGTTACAACCATTCGTTCACAGCCTATAGATGGCGATTTTTGAGCGAGCTAGAAATCGGGGATGTGGAGCCGGTATCTACTACTATTGCCCACTTCGACTACGGACGACGACTCGGCCTTATTATTCGCACTAATTTGGATCAATGGGTTTCGTTACTGGGTGTAAGACGCCTTCTCTAACAACCAGTCAACGGCCGGCACTTGGGTCAAGTCATAGTGTCGGGATCCATTTCGTCTCAACTTGAGTTCACTGCCGTGTCCCGTTGCGACAGCATCACGTTACAGCAGCCGGCTCCTTGCGGCGCGTGAGGCGACACACCTGCCTAATGCCACTATGGCTGAGCACATGGCCACAGATAGACTCGGTGCAATTATGGGCAAAGCATCTGACATTGTTCTGGGGTTTGCACTATCGCTGGGTTGAAAGCTGACGCGTACTCCCGCTCCATTTAGTTTTTCACCCAAGAAGATGCCTGTGCCGAAAATAGGACAGGGGAGACATCTTCAATACTACTTTCTCGGATTAGTTCGAAGGTACTCCGTACCAAATATCGAATGACTCAGGCTTGAAGCAGATATACAAATTCGTCTTGAGTTGAGTTGGAAATCGGAATCTCAGTGCCGGGTGTGTGGCTCCTACAACAACTATTGGCTGCCGACACGAATTAATGGCGATTTTTTCCACGCCTTCGATCATCACCTGCCCACTGCACCCTTCTCCAGATCCCGGAATGAACAAAGCTCGGCCGACGATACGCCGTCCATGCAGGGTCGGGGTAACCATTGTGTGGCGCGATTCTTCCGTGTCTTCCCCACAAACCTCTTCCCCACAAACCCGCACTATTGGGCTTTCCGATTGCTTGTGAGTTAAAGGCATGTCCGGAATTGTTCTGCAAAATACTCGTATGTTCTGTGTTCAACGAATTTCTAGAATTTTCCCGAGCATTTTACACAGTCCTTTCCTACTTGAGGCAGGTCATCGATAGAAGCCGCCGAAAATTCGACCAGCGGAGAATGGACGAACAAGACACTGAAAACTACTTATAAAGCTTGAACGGGACCACCGTCCAAACAGATCATCTTCCATTGATGAGCCACTAACAAAGAAGATCCCCCTCCTCCTACAACATGCGGCTCAGTCACCCCGCGTATATCCTCGGCGGCCTCGCGCCGGGCGCCTTGTCGGTCGCTCTTCAATCCCTCCACGGCCGAGCTGTTGCCGGACAAGGGTGGTCATTGCAGTCCGCGACCTGCCCTGCCAACAGTCAGTCATGTGGGAATGGGTCTTGTTGTCCCCAGACGTCCCAGTGTCAGGCAACCGGGAATGGTGAAGTGGTGGCATGCTGTCCAAACTGTGCGTGTAGCCCGGTATTCCCTTGCCTGTCGTCTCAGCTGATTTGAAACAGCAAACAACTGCCGTGGTAGTGTCGAGGGAAGCCCAACTTGTGCGGACCCTGCTTGGTCTCTCTGGGCGGGACAATATGGGAACGGATTTTGCTGCCAAGTTGGTCTCGTTGGTGCCTACTCTTCCGGCCAGTCAACGGCCGGCAGTTGCGCCTCCTCTGTGCCAGCTGGATATACCGCGGCCCAGCTCGTAAGCTTAGCCCTACAATACAGCTTTACTCATAGGATCTTAGGATTACTAATGAAACATTACAGAAAACGCAGGGAACGGGAAGCCCTACCGGTGGCAATCCTCCGCCCGTTGTAAGCCCTACCGGTGGCAATCCTCCACCTGTCGCAAGCCCGACCTCGACTTCGGCGACCCCCTCTCAGCCATCTCCTCCGGCGGGAGGGATTGCGAAGGCAGTGTACGTCTCGGACCGCAATGGCTTCGATGATACGAACGTGTGACTAACCTTTTGTTCGACTAGATTCGCTCACTACATGGTAGGATTCCTCCACTTTGCTTCAGCTGCGAGTGGCTAACCCTTTTTTTTTTCCTTAGGTTGGCTCGATGACCCAGGACGAGGCAACCCAGGATGTTCGGGACGCTAGAAGTGCCGGATTCAACGCCTTCGCCCTCAACACTCATGACATCAGTTCAGCCTGGGCAGTCAATGCACTGACGTACCTCTTCAACGCAGCCGACCAGACAACCGACTTCAAACTCTTCATCTCCTTCGATATGAGCTGGAAAACCATCACGCCATCTGACATTCCGGCATTTCTGGTCAACTATACTGGACGGGCGTCCTACTACAAAGTCAATGGCAACCCCTTTGTCAGTACCTATTTCGGACAGGATTTTACAAGCGACCAGTGGAATACCGGCTTTCGCCAGCCCCTAAAAACTCGCAATGTCACACCATTTTTCGTTCCTGATTTTGATAGGTGGCCAGGATACCCCAACAATTTCGTCAACAGTTACCCCGTCATTGATGGGGCTTTTAGCTGGGAATCCGCGTGGCCTGCTCCTGGCAGTGGGGTCAGCCCCGTCAGTGATAGCATTGACAGCAACGTCTTACAGCAAACTCGTGCGGCGGGAAAGGTATACATGATGCGTAAGTCTCCTGCCGAACTACATCGCTTTGACTCATAAACTAAGGTATGGTCCAGCTCTCTCTAGTTTTCAGTTTAAATACATGTCCGACGGAAAATGGTACCGCATTGGAGAGGTCAATCTTCCCCAGCGCATGGAGCAGATTCTGGCACTGCAACCAGACTTTGTTGAATTTCTCACATGGAACGACGCAGGAGAAGGTCACTACATAGGCAATGTCTTCCCAGACGCCATCAGCTGCTGTCCCGATATTCAGAGTTACGCCAACAACTTTGATCATAAAGGCTGGCAGCAACTCGTCAAGCCCTTCATGGACGCTTACAGGAATGGCGCAACCGATTCTAGCAAAATCATGCCCCCAAGCTCTTCGCCGGTCGGAACCTTGTGGTACCGTACTCTCCTGACGAGCGCGAGTTGCTCCTCGACCGTCAGTAATCACGAACAAGGCCAAGACGCCATCAATTACGGCGTAATCCTACCATCGTCGGGTTATACGATCAATGTGTATAGCAACGGCAAGCAACTTGGTAGCTTCCCCGGAAAGGCTGGACTAAACTACCAGTCCGTTCTGGGTCTTCAAACAGGAGGGGATCAACGGATTGATATTCTGGACAGCTCCAATAACAAGGTCGCTACGGCCACGGGGACGAAGAATGTCCTGGCACAGAGCCTGGATAGCACCCTGTGCAACTGGAACTACGAAGTCGTTGGGCTTTCGTCGGCTTGAGTTTTCGGGGCCGCAACCGTCTCTACCACTATCCCTACTATGTTATTGCAATTTATTTCGTTGGCGATTGACAGTCTTGAAAGGGACTAAGTTAGCTTGTCTATACTTTATTTGATTCTTTCACTATATAGTATATCCATACGAAAGAAGTAGGCATGGACAAAGCATTTACCCAAGCACTACATGTGGCGAGTCTCTCGGTGTTGAAGCTGAGCCTCAGTGATCGAGCCACGATCCCCAATTTGTGTCGTCATGCTTCCTTCTTGTTTTGGGCCGATAATATTGCTAGTTTTATAGCAGCTGATTTGCCCGGATCGACAATGACTTCCCAGCCCTGACAACACATTCCTCGGCTTGTCTAGCGGGTCTAGTCTTCGTCATACTCTCAAATATTTTGTGCTTGACGCTTCTTGCGAGCTCCAGGCATCTGCAACGCCGCTGCCGCACAAAAGCTATCTTTGCGCATTATTGTAGAGTGATTTACCGGACGTAGTTCAATTCAATCAAGCACAACACTCACGCCGATGGATGTATTAGTGTCGGATAGACCGGTTGACTCGGCAGCCCTTTTTGGCAGCACATTACAATTATGACTCGGATGTCTGTATTCAGAGACGGTGGCTAGAGGCATTCTTCCTTAGAAGAATGCAGCCTCGTTGGATTGATGACTCGAGKTCAATAGGGGCAAATAGGGGCCGCTAGGGGTCWCWRMCGCCACTAACACACACACAGCCAACGGTGGATAGGGGCAACCCTAGGGATAAAAGGAATCCCTTTTCTGGGCTCKTTGGGCAGCCAGAAGAGTCACACAGAGATAAAGAGAGAGACACAGAGTCATACCAGTTGATCACGCTCATAGCGATAATTAGTCGGAACCACGGAGCCGAAGCATGCGCGGCAGGATGTGCAGGGCGTAATTGCAGTCGGACTCGATGCCCTCGCGATGAACTTCGGCGCTGTTCCAGAACTTTAAACGCAAGGGACCAATTTCTCTTGTTCTTCGGTTTCAATTTACACAATGATGCTGCGCTCCTAGATCAGGACAAGGATGCAAAAGGACCATGCGAATTACATCAAGACAAACCCAAACACGCTACCGCTAATGTCTTCGTACGGTGGATGCAATCAAAAGGATGCCTAGGCAAAATTCAAGGTTAAGTCTAGCATCTACTCAATCTCGACAACTCGTCCCTAGGAAGCGGGGACGATTCGTAGTACTATAAGGATCTATAGGGGCAGTTGGGCGGCTCCAATAGCATCGTCGACGGCTGCTTCGGCTGGGAATCAGCATGGCTAGCATCGACCGGACCGCCGAGTGCGAGATCCGCAGGCGACAAATATTTGATGAAATTGCGAAAAGCAGTAATAAAACTTACATGAAGAGGGCTCAAATTATGTGAACCACACTAAATAGGCGACGCCGGGTCGTTACGTCCTGGATATAAAGCTAGACTTTGTCGAGGTGATCACTCGGGTATGTTCTATATTCCCCATGGTTCTCAGTCCTTCCTACTGTTGATCTTATAGAACGCCGGTGGCGAAGCCACTACATTGGCTTAGGGTTAGTAATAACGGCGACGGCGATAATAGCGGCGTTGATCCTAGTAGTGGTAACGATCGCGAAGTCTGCTGTATAGTCGTATAGGCTTGAGTGTAGTTTGACGGAGGAGAACG
>LFRF01000029.1:254034-337454 GCA_001189435.1 Tolypocladium ophioglossoides CBS 100239
CCAGACCAGCAGGAAGACATTCCTAGTCAACCGATTTAACGAGGCTCTTTTCATACCCAAGGCTCTACCACTGTGTGCGCGAGTAGCCAGCTGATGACACCTGCCGGCCAGTCTTCGATAAGTCCACGACTACGGCACAATTTACGCCCCTGGAGGTGTAATAAGTGTGATGTAGCGACTTGTACTGGGCTGAGCCGTAGGACTTCTATTATAGTGTCCTTTGCTACGGAGTAGTAAGTTGAAGTACTGTGATAGTGCGGCGTCTTATTAGTCACGACCCTCATAAGTAGCCTGCATGCTCCTTTATTATACTTAAGTATAACACTAGGGCGGGGAAGACTTAGGGTTAACGGTGCTAAAAGGAATGCAGAGATATACTAACATGAATTGGATCAAGCATAATTACCCATCGATATTGCTCGTTCAGGCGGTTACTCAGAGCCCTCCGAATCCTCCGAGCCCTCCGAGCCTTCCGAAGTCTCCTCGTCGCTACTTGTTGGTGGGGTAGGTTCCTGAGGCGCGTGTTTATCACAGTATCTAGCCTCAGTCCTATCATAGTCCTCGTTATAACTGATGTTATCTCCAGTACAAGATCCTGCGCAGCCGTTACTTGCCATGGACCGTGATTCATCACATCCACAGCCTGTGTAATGGATTGTGTATGTGTAACACATAGCGTTGTAGGAGTTTTGAACTGAGCGATTTTAGTGACGATACTGTTAAACAGACTGATACCGTACAGTATCTTAGAAGAGCCGTTCGATATTTCAAAAGGTAAAGAAAGCTAAGCGTATCTAGCAAGGGCTCTATAGACATAGGCTTGTCTTTCATATTTATTCTAGTAAGGCTCTGTCGGTTCATGACCTAGTAACCCGCCGTCTGGCATCGTGATCCGGATTGTGGACACAGTGACGCTCTTAAACCACGGCACGGGGCACAGCACAGGGCATACAGTGCCCCGGGATACGGGACCATCCGGGAGTTAGCATCGGCTATGGAGCGGACGTGTGTGAATGGAGGGCAGCGTGACTGAGCGAGCATTATGAATGGACACTATGCAGACACCCCGCTGATCTGACACGGTCTAGAGTTAGCGGTGCAGTAGACCCCTGCCTGTCTGTAGGAGACGTGGCAAGTACGCCTAACATCCATGGAGCTTAACTCTCGGAATAGGGGAGGCTGCCTGTCCAAGTATGTCTAGTGGGTTCACGGTTCTTGGTACACTTGCTTGTGCGTCGAGTAATGTGAATTAATTGAGTGTAATGTCTGAGACAAAGGCTAGGGCAGTGATTGAGAAAATCTATGAAGACATATCTAGCTGACCTTCCTAGGATTTATGTTCTTGTTGGAATCATCATACCACACCCCTAATGGCTGATTGCGTGAAGTGGCCGACATATTTAGAACCTTCCGCGCTACTGTAAGCACATTTCGCTGCGTCGTTACAACTTGAGGCCTATAATATGGCCGGCACTTTGTGATATACGACGAGAAGAATTCATAAAGTGATAGGGGGAAACGTCACTACACATTCATTCAAGCACCCACATCAAGGTGTTGGCAGAAAATGCAGCCTGATTGGGTGATACTGCAGGCGCCGCAGAACCTACTCCACTACAGGTGGCTATGAAGGGGCCACGACCGTCACCTGAGGTATATATTGTTGGCTTGGCATCTCGTCGTTTGACATGATTTGCCCTAAATCCGGATACGAGGTCACGAGCGTCACCCGAGGTACATATGTATTGTTGGCTTGGCATCTCTTTGTTCGACATGATTTGCTCTAAATCCGGGTACGAGGCAATGAGGCGGCGTGTGGAAAGAGGCGCAACAGGGCTAGTGCGGCCTCGGAGCCTGAAATATTGCTGAAGCCAATGCCGGAGGCCATTGTTTTGTTTGACAGGAAGGGTTTCTTGTTGGTCTATTGGGAATTGCACGAATCGATTGTAAGTAGATTTAGCTGTGGAGACTTTTGTCAACAACAGAACGTGTACTCCGTACGAAGTAGTACGTGGGGCAGAGTGGTCCCGTGACCTGCTTGCCCCGCATTCAATGGGGTGACCCCGCCCGTCCTGACGGAATTAATAATATCCGACGCTGAGAAAAGCATCGCCCTCTGCCTCTGCTGGCCGCCCACACAAAATCCTTATTCTTCATCCATGCCATTCCCCATCTTACACCGCAATAATGACTGCCCTCCGGTATGTTATTTATTCGCGAAATAATACGCTCTTAGATACGAATAAGTCAATCCGATACAACTGTGACGCAGTGGAGCCGCTTGTCCAAAAGATTATTGAACACCAATCTGGCGACCGGGACAAGGCAGAGGTACTCTATATATCTGCGGTAGAACAGGGGCTTTGGGTCGTGTTCGATTACGATAACCCTTATCATGACGAGTGTACCGTTATTGGATTTAAAATCAAACAAAGGACCTTTACCAAGATTAAGCCTATTTTCGTTCCTCCGGCGATTATTCACCAACGCATCAGAGGCTGTTATGGCTTCCCGACTCTTGTAAGTATTGCCCATAAATACGCATCGAGTCTAATATTGACTATATGTAGGTTGGGGGAGAGGTCCGTCGCCCGCCATCCGTCAAAACTGTCCAAGCCGCTTCCGAGAAACAAGCAACGCCCAGCGACCTAATAACGCCATCGTCGGGAGAGGAGAAGGGAGAGGATCCTTGCGGTGCTACTGGAGGGATGAAGCAGGAAGGAGAAAGCAGTGGTTTGGAGTGACTTCTAGTAGCTGCCCGCTTCACGGTCTGGTCCCCGCAATGCAGTCTGACGGGGAAGACGGACACACCCCACGASAGGGGCAGTGCARGGGGCTTATACGGGCATGTACATAAGGACCACTTGATCCCCAGTCTACGGATTTGGGGAGGCACGCCGCGCAGATTTCACATGCTACGAGCGTCATTTCTTCTCCGAGTTATTGTAGATAAGTAAGCGTGAGTGAGGCTGACCAGCCAAGTGAATGAAAATGAAGTAACGGCCCCTAGGGCGGTATGAGATAGAAGACTGCTTACACAGGCTGTCTAGAGTCCTGACTAGATAGTTCAAGTAAGTATCGTATTGAGTGATTGCTGACCCCGAGAGACTTGAGTGACGGTCCCTCTGGGACGTGCATGCAGGTTCCTTTCGGTGTGTGGTTTCCCGTCCGTCAAAGCAGTCGAAGGTCAGCAAGACCGGCTAGTCCTAGACACGCCGGTATGCCCGCAATGGCGATAGTTTATCTGATCGGTGTTAGGGTAGAAGGGGAATGCTGGGCTGCTTCTACTATAGTGTCCCGAAAATAATAAGAGCTATTTCAAGGCCTTATGCCAGACGGTCTCACCGAGGCTCGCGGATAGCCTGTTCCCTCTCTTTCTCTTGGATGACGTTGTGCGACGGGCAAAAACTGTGTTAGAATCCAGCCTTGAAGGACCGATGACGACATGATATGCACGCCACTCATTGATCGCGAGCCCTGTGCAGAGGGTGGTGTGAGTCTCCCTGACAGTCTCGAACGCGACCTCTAGACGTATAACAGAAAATTGAGATCTAGATTCGTGGTTACTTAATTGAGGCCACGGATGGCCTCGTAAAGGGCAAGGCGTGGAAAAGAGTGCCATTGATGGAACACCTGACTCCAGGCATTCTCGGTTGGCACTAGTCCGTGGACCAGCGCCGAGATAACGGCGACGGGGTTGACGGTCTAATCGTCCGTCATGTTGAAAAAATGTGTTTGGCAGTCGCTTTGAACCCTGGTGGGTGAGTCCCTGGTGGGCGAGTGTCCTCCATTCTCATCTCATCTATTTACCTCCGTTCCCTAACGCGGCTGTCTAAACTCTGTCATGCTACCATGCTTATCGCGTAGATGCGTTGTTACGCGTGAGCCATTCACGCAGATTGCATGCCAGAATTCGAGAGTAGAGAGCAAAAACGACACGTGCCTCCGGATCGATCCATAGCAGCGCCAGAATCTCGGGTTGCGGCGTTGCCATCACGAGATCCGGGGACATTCGAACGTCTTTTAATGGAAGAGAACCCTAGGAAGAATAGTCCGTGATCAAGTATTGCACTTCTACTACCGCTCCTATGAATATGCCCCGGTCTGCGAGTACTGGGACCTACGTGGATGCGAATTAGAACGAACAGCAGTAGCATACACAGTACGGAGAACGAGAATGCACTAAGATAACGAGGTAGGCCGCCGGTCAAACTTCACAAATTTGACTGGGCAATCGTTTCACGAACATTAACGGGCCGTCTTTCCGACATCGAGGCCGACTGTTGCTTGCTCGCTAGTGACAAAGATCCGAGCAGCAGCATTCCGGCTGTAGGAAGACAAGTGAAATCGGGCCCAGTACAAAAATAGGCTCAGTGCAGGTCAGCGATACTCTGGGACATAACTTGAGAAGCTTGGCAGATATTGCGACTCGCAGGATAGGTTTATGGGAGGGTAGGGACCACCATTCGCCCCGAAGAAAGGTGTTCGTGGAATAGGCTTCCGTCTGGTCGGATATCGTCGCGGTACACGACGTCGGGCGGATGACGTGGGCAGGGGCCAAACGATGTTATACAGCCCAAATTAATAGTAACCTGCATCCTTGAGACAGCAGAAATCTTGACCAAGTCCCGCCAATTGCTCAAACGGACGACTACAGAGACCTGTACTCAAGACCAAGAACAGATAACCTACTAGCCTGAAGCGAGCTGAATGAACCGACATGAGAGCCGGTCGCCAAGGGGACCGGCTCAACGACTCCTCGAATGGAGATGACATATGGCTTTGCCTTCTGGTGATCATACTCAAATTTGCGCGAAATGACATTTCCTGTCCTAATTTTCCCACGTGATGCGCGATATAAGAAGGCTCGTTCGTTCCTGGATTAAGATTGATGTTGATGACCTGGTCAGTGTGCTCAGCGTGGAAATTAATCCTGCATTAGATTTGTCAGGTTCGAGCTTGTCAAGCAAGGCTTACCGGCAAAAATTGTCGACACGATGCTGGTGATTTCATGCATGGAGCACTAGCTTACCTAGTCGTTTAACTCCATCGATCTATTTCATGATTATACTACGGCTGAGCATCGAAGATCTCGGCGTGCATTTCCACTGACGAATTAGCACCGGATCTAGGTGTGGGATCATTTCTCTTTTTTCCCTCTATTGCTCCTCTCCCCCTTAGCTTGAAAGTCAAATCACTTAGTCGCCGTGTAAAATTTGAACAAGTAGCCTATTTTCTTTCCTCCAGCAGTTTTCCGTGACGGATTATACCGCCTCCCCTGCTCACCCGTAGTCGAACCATACTCTCTCGTTTCATCTTGCCACTCAGTTCAAGTTTTGCTTTAAGCCTTACCTCCTTTTAGCAACTCCCCCTGTTTCTGCTTTTCCCGTTCGAGTTCGGTCCTTCTCTTTGCTTCATTATCTAAGTCCCTTTCTCTTTCATCCAGCTTTTCTTTTAATTTCACCCGGTCCGCGAGGTCAAGTTTCTCCTGCTTCTTTTTCAAGTCCTTTTCCATTTTCTCAATTTCTTCATTATACTTATCATTGATCACTTGTCTTTCTTTCTCCTTGTCATAGCCTAGCTCTTGAAGCTCCTTTTGAATGCTCTCCCGTTTTAGCTCGAGGCTTCGTTGCTGCCTCTGAATCTGATTCTTTAGGGTGGGCTCGTCTCTTGCCGCAATCCTGCTTAAAATCAAATCCTTGATTAGGATGTTGAGAGTAAAGTCGGTCAAATCGATTTTGCACTTTTCCTCGCAAGCCTCTTCTGTAGCCTTCCGAAATGCGCTTTGGAATAACTTTCGGGCGAGAGGAAAGTATGTCTTAGCTACGGATCGTGCCCCTGATTTGATATTGAGTTCATACTCCCCCCGGGTATGCTCGCGAACGTGTATGCTCGCGAACGTGATCCATCGCCTTGTCAGACACACTTTCGTCCTTGTTCTTGTCCAGCTCGTTTGAATCAAGGCGATTAACGGCAAGTTTCACGTTTTGACGCAAAAATTCTCCAATGCCATGGCCATCAAGCTGCCTTATGAAGGCTTTGAACAATCGAACCTCGTGTTCTTCGATAGAGTCGAAGAACACGAATACCAATCGAGAAACCTGCGCGCCGGCAACGCCAACCGCGGCGCCCAACGGCCCTCCAACGGCAGCACCCGCAGCGCCACCGACAACCGTGGTACTAAGATGAATACCTTCTGTCACGACCTTGCTCTTGTTGACATAAGGAGTGACCTCGCTGTTAGTGCCAGCCGCAGAGGGAGATTGAGTGGTCATACAGTCCAGGCACACTGCCAGAGATTTTGCTGCTTCTTCACGTGCCTTTGCTCCGTCGAGGATCTTTTGGTCCGACGCCCCGGGCCAAGTTGGTGGTACCGCATCTCCACCGTCATAGGAACTAAGATCGCTGACGTCGCCCCCGGGGGAATATTTGTATCCCCTTATCTGACTCTTCTAGCAAGCCAGGTCTCCCCTGTGAACGAAGCATGATGTTTGTCTTCGCCGAGAATCTGAGGGCACTGAAACTGGATCCGAAACTTTCTCGCGTCTCCTGCGGTAAAGGAGATGACACTTTGCCCAAGGTGTGGATGCGAAAGCTGGCCATCCACTAGGAGCCCAGTCAGCTTACATGTTCGCCTTTAAAGTGGATCACGTACCATGTATTGCTTTCGTAGCTGAGTTGACTAACAGCTCAGATAACCCCAATGAATTTGAACCAAATCTGTACACTCCACCCGCAAGGCGTAAATTGAAGGACAAGCCGGGCTGGGCCATTTGGCGGAGACTTTTCCAATTCATCTTGGCCAAATCGAAACCATGTTTCTTAAAAACCCCTGGAACTACTTTTTGAATTGTTTGGGGTTTCCCATCACTAATGGTGTGGAGTAGGTTGATGAGAAACGTATCGCCGGGAGATGCGTATACATCATCCAATAACTTGTTGAAAATGTCTATTTGCAGACGCGAGGCCGCCATGATAAGTCCGGATATTGCCAAAGTGGCCGGAAAATGGGAGACTACAGGGATCTTACCGACGTCAGATGCCGTGACAGTAGACTCCATGTTGCGAGGAAGCTCAATGGCTTGGGGCTCTTGTTTTGCTTTGAGACAATGCCTGTTGAAGTTAAAGAATTTGACTTCGTGTCTAAGAACACAAGGCGGTACGTCATATGTAGTGCGGACTTTAACAACGCATAGTCGTAGAATAGTAACCGTTTGTTGCGCGCTAGATGTTAGATAGGGCAGAGAAGCGAGACACTTTTATAGTCGCCATAACGCGATTATCTGTGGACAAGTCGACTCGCTAATCACGCGGCAGCACGAACATTTGTCGACAAGCTATAGCAATTTGTGTTCCCCCGCCACCCTACGGTATGGCGTGATTGGCGAGCACTTGCCAGAGCTGTCGACAGGTGTTCGTGTTGGCGCGTGATTGGCGAGTCTACTTGCCTCCCATTCGCTAGACACCCGTCGACAGTTGTTCGTATTGGCGCGTGAGTGTTGAATACATTTCCTGCAGCTCCCAGAGCGATTGATGCCTTGCTCGGTAGCCGACTTGTTCACATGGAACAAGCTGATACATATATAACGTCACTCGGATCGATTTTGAAGTCACGGTTAATCTTTATAAAGCACACCTAACCATTTCATTCCTCTTTATCCATACTCCTACTAACTCCGGTTCGCGAGTTGAAAGTCATGAGTACGAAAGCTTCCAAGAGCGATCTTTACAAGGCCATGGTGGGGATGGAGACGACCGACCTATGGGACGTTCTAGTATCGTATTCTCAAGCTGAACTTAACGAGTTTCTGAAGACAAAATGGTACTCCAACAAGGGACTTACCTAGTTTAATATCTACGCTACAAAGTTTAAAAAGTAACTAGGGAGAGCATACGCACCGAAAGGACACTACTAGCAAGTCCCACTCAAGCGACACTACGTCACCCGTAAGAAATCCCTAGAAGCTTAACTCCCCCAGACATAAAGTCGCAGGGATCACTCAGATTTTTCAGCTCTCCTTATGCTGCGCTCGTGTAATTGCCCCCCTATACTGATTTATTTAGTTTGCTCAATCCTAAAGTTTTCATTCTACGTGACGCAGAAGCCCTATTCCCAGGACGACGCTCCTATGTTGGCTCACTTTGCCATACAGCTCAACTACCAGGTCGTCAATATTCCTCACTAAAGTTTCACTTAGTTAATAACGGCGCCGCCACATACAAATTCGTAAATCCCTTCTTCAATCTCTCCGGGATGCCCGCAACGCTCTTCATCTCGCCCGCAACAGCCCATTTCAAGCTATTTGCCAAAACCCCCACGAACCCCGGCTGCCCCTGGTCGCCCGTGCCAAGCGACGGATTTGTCCATGCATCATAGACAGCCTCGTACTGCTTCTTGACGTCGTCGCCCGTGTAGGGCTGGGCGGGCGTCCAGGCCTCGTCGGCAGTGGCAATGGTGGGGAAGGGCCTTTCGGAGAGGAGGCGCTGTAGGTCCGCGTCGGCGACTTTGTAAGAAGGGAAGGGATCGGGCGCCATAGTTGGCTTGGGCGCGGTGATTTGGACTCCAGCCAAGAGGGTGACGGCCCCTTTGTCGGTATTGAGGAGGTCGCTGATGTTGTTGCCGCTGGTGCGCGGGTCGGTCGAGGGGTCGTCTGCCATGTGTTAGTTTCATGTGATGTGCGTTGGGCTGGGAGATGACGGATAATAGCTTACACTTGGCCCATAGAGCCCGAGGTAGGCTCCTGAGGTACTTGTCGTACTGCCATCCCTCATCCGGCTTACTCGTGCCGTCCTGCTGAACCACGACTGTGACCGTCGACTTCATGGGGCTCGAGAGCTTCATCGGCTTGCTATAGACGTCGTCGTACGTAATAATTGGGGCCTTGCTCGGGTCGTTCTTGACGGCATTGATGGGCATCTTGCAGTCGACGATAAAGGAAAAGGAGCCGGCACGTACGACCCACGGCTCGTTCTGATCGCGTTCGGGTTTGTCTTGCGGGTTCAGAAGTCCAGACTGGGCGAGGAAATTATGCCCCTCGTTCTTTGGCCGCGCCGCGTCCAAGAGCCTTTGCCCATCTTCGGCCTCTCCGTCGGCCTGACCTCCTGCGGTGAGTTTGCCCCTTCTGGCCGCGGCGAGCGACGGGTTTGTCCCCGTCTGCAGCACTAGCAGGTAGAAATCTTGCAGGCTGATACCCTCGTCGCGGGACACGTCATCGCCAAAATTGATGTCGAATGCAACGATCCAGAAGTCGACGTGGACGCGGCCCGCAACCGGTGGGCCCCAGAGGTACAGCTGGGCGCCAATCTCGACCGAGATGCGGATGTGGATGAACCAAATGTCGATGCTGAAGCCGACACCGATGGAGACGCCGGCCTGCATGTTGAAGTAGAAGGGCTTGTAGTTGATGAGGAAGTCGGCAAAGGCATCGAACCAGGCGAACAGAGGCCCGGCGGAGAAGGCGGCGTGCAGGCGGCCTCCGGCCATGCAAGCTTTGGGTGTAATCGCAAAGTACGCCTGGCCCGATATAGTGAGGCCGCCGCCGAGGTTCCAGCTGATGCCTAGGCGTGGCGGGTTGGGGTAGCCGACGGGCACTTTGAAGGCCTGGTGGTAGCCGCCGAGGGTAAAGACGAACTGGCCGACAATTGACTTATCAGCGTGCGGCGCGTCGAACCAGTAATAGAGGCCGAAGCCGCCGGTGAGGTGGCAGTTGGGATCGAGGATGTAGGAGCGCGGCGAAAGCTGCGCGTCGATCTTGAGCGTACCATAGTCAAAGTCGGCTACGGCCGAGATGCCTAGCTCGACATGGGCTAGCTTGAAGGACGAGGCAAGCGACGGGACATCGGCCGTGGCTACGGCAAAGATACCTAGCTTGATGGCGCTCCCAAACTGCACGACAACGACGGCGTCAATAGCTAGCATTTGGAAGGCGCCGACGCCCATGCCGATGGCCAGCCAGTACGTCTTATCGAGTGGCTTAAACCAGCCACCCGAGCCCGGGTCAATGAGCTTCTCGAGAACCTCCATGGCGTTGTGGGTGTCGCTGAGCCCCGAGCTGGCAATTAAGGGGAACTCGTAGACCTGGTCGACCGTGGGCAGGCGCACGCTGCTGTTGTAGCCAAAACCGCCGCAGATGGAGTTAATTTCAGCGAACTCGAGCGTTACGAGCGGTCCGTTGAGCTTGGCAAAGACGAAGACAGAGCGGAAGCCATCGGAAGAGCCCGCCGGCGTCACGATACCGTAGAAGCCGGCCGCCTCAAACTGGTACGGCGTCCAGCCGATGACAAGGCCGCCGGCGTAGTAGTCGAGGCCTCCATCATTTCCGTGTCGGATGACGCCGGCAATCGATAGCGGCCGCTGGTCAAACGACGCCGTCAGGCCCTGGATGGCTGGCACGACGCTGGGGAATTGGTCGAGTGTCGTGAAGCCGAAGCCGAGACTGAAGCCAACCAGGGAAAATCCCAGCGGGCCGAGCTGGAAGGTGGCGTCAAACATGATGGCCAGTTTCTTGTCCTTATACTTGAGACCGACGTTGCTGATGGACAGCGGGCCAGCAATCTTCTTGTAGGGTGCCTGGGCGCTTGATGAGCCGTCGTCGGCGGATTCACCCTCCTTAAGCGCCTTGCTGCTGGAGGCCGACGACGGCTTCATAAACTCGTAGTCGAGCAAACACGAGCGCACGCCCGTATTACTGCGTATGATGACAGCAAAGTGGCTCCCGGCCGCCACCAACAGATCCGTCGGATGCTGTAGCTCCGGCTTGATCTTGTCCTTGACGAGGATCTGGTCTTGTAGGCTGTTGTTGAGCTCAGCAAGGTCTAAGCGCGTCAGGCCCGTCCCCTTGCCCGGCGCTGTGCCCTGTTGCGGTGGATCCTGCACCCAGAGGAAATACAGCTCATCGAGAGGCTGTACCAGCTTACCGATGAGTGGCAGATCGAGCTCGACGCCGGCGAAGCCGTCAATGGCAACCTTGACGAGACGTTTAGACGGCGCCTTGGCGGCCCAGGTCGTGTTGTGCATCTGGGCAAAGCTGATATGTACGTTGGCAATGTTGAGCTGCGCGAGGAAGAGGAACGACTCAGCGTCAGCTGCTGGTGTCTTCTTCTTGACCACGTCGAGCCTGAAGGCATCTTGATTGCTGCCGACGAGCTCCGTGTTGTAGATGAAGTCGGGCAGCTCAATGTCGGAGCCGAGAGCGCTCACTAGCACGTCTCCAACCTTTGCAGATTTATCCTCCTGGTTCAGCGTGGCCCAAAAGGTGAAGCCGTCCCTGTTGTACGTAAAGGTGAGCCCCAGCCTCAGGCCAGCAATCAGCAGATCGCCTGTAATGATGAACTCGCTTCCCGTCGACTTGCCGCTGGATGCTCCCGTGTACTTGTACTCGACAGCCAGCGTGCTGATGGCGATGGAGTTGATGAGGGGCCCCACGTGAGCTTTGGAGTCTTGGTCAAAGAACTCGACCAGAGTCGAGGCGTATAGCCCGGTCAGCGAGGCCTTGAGGTCCCATATGTTGGTGGTCGAGTCGTAGCTCAATGACCCCTGGAACATGGCAGGCCACGCGTCTTCCGACGCGTCTTGGCTCGGCTCGATACTAGCACTGATAAAGACGTCCAGCGCAAAGGAGCTGCTACTCCCCCAGGTAAACGAGGCCACAAGCGTCACCTCACCCAAGTACGGCTGGGGCGCCGAGGTCGGAGGCGGGGGGTTGGCCAGGACTGCGCACCGAATATCAAGGGAATTCTGCGTAAGAGTGATGTACGCGACTGTTATTTGCGAAGGTAGCGTGTCGGGGATGTTGTTTACTGTCTGGCCGGGAATCAGGGACGCTATGTCGATTGATGTCGCGGGGGACGGCGTCACTGGCTGCAGAATGGTCCATTTCTCCTTGTGCGGCAATAGATCCTGGTCCCCGGATGGGTCAAGGTCTTTCGCTCGGTTCCATGTCAGCTATCCATCCATTTGGCTTGGAACGTGTAACTCTACTCACCATTCCACAACTGACCCACCAGTCGACCGAATCCACCCGTGATGCGATCCCAGTTGTACGAGATGAGAAAGACGACCGGGTTGGAGCTGGACCCGCGACCAAAGTTGGCTGAAACTTCAATGTCAAAAGAAAAGGAAGATAGCTTGTGCCTCTTTGGGTCTTTTGTATCCAGGCTGACCGTCATCCTGCGCATGGTGAAGTCGGGAAACACCTTGGCTCCATTCTCCTTCTTGTTCAGAATATCGTCGACAAGAGACTCCAACGAGTCGTCTCCAATCAGCGAGGCGAGCCACTTGAGAATTCCCGTCAACGGATCCTTGGACTCAAACATGAATGTAAGAGACACGGACGACTCGCTGAGTTCGATGCCGGCAGTCATCAAAACTTCCGGGTCCGTTGACCCATCGCCCTTGACAGAACACTCGACGCTAAAGGTAACCGATCCCTGGAAGAAAGGCTTCTGGCCCGACTCGGTCGCGGCCAGCATCATGTCCTTGGTGAAGACGATATCGGTGCTCTTGAGCGTGAACCCCTTGAGAGTCCCGCCTAGGAAATCCTGCAGCGGACCAAAGCTAGGCACTTGAAACTGTAGGCGCATCGCGATGCGCTTGCTTGAAGTGGGGACATACCACAGAGCGTTCCGCTTTGGATCCCCTTGCCCAGGGTTTTTGAGCATCACAGCCAGGTCCAGTAGCTCGCTTGGTATGTAGTCAGCCATGCCGGCAGCCTCGGCGTATGTGAACAGGTCCTTGAGCTTATTGCCCGAAATGTCAGCCGTTCGCTCAAAGTCGAGACCGAGAGTCAACATCTTTCCAGTGGCGTCGATTCCAGGCGGCGGGATCCTGCTGGTGGCTCCTCCGCCCGATGGCGGACCAAAGGTGAATAGAAGCACATCGCTGGCCGAGCTGAACGTCAACGACCAAGGCTGGGTGAGCTGGAACTCGAAGCTCTCAATGTTTTTCGAGTCATCAGCCGTGATTGAGCTAGTGGCTGTCGAGTCGAGTTTCTGAATCCATTGATTCGTCTCATCAGTGCTATCTAGGCTGGCCGTTGGGCTCGGCTTGCTCGACAAAGTTATGACCTTGGCATCGTTCAAAGTCTCAACAAACATGTCTGTCGAGCTGCCGCCGGCGAGCACATGGACATTTTCGCTGGGCGGTTGTCCTGCCGAGCTGGCGTAGATGTAGTAGAGTGTATTGCTCTGGACGGCTCGAGAAGAACGCCCGGCTGTAGTGCCGTCGACGGCCGGCTTCGGCGTCACGTCCATGATGAGTAAAGGATTCCAGATCAAGTGCCTTAGTTAGTGTGTGTGATGTGTCACTATCCCCTTCTCAGTTCAGTGTCTCCAGGCTATTCGAGACTCGATAGATTCGACCCGGAGGACTCTGTCAGGTTCATAAATTTCCCGCCCCTATGCATGAGCCACTTCAGATGATTACATGTGTGCACATATGCCCGAGTTTAAAATGAATCGGCAGAGCCCCAGACCTCATGAAAAAAGGGAATGGCAGTCTCACCACTCAGCCCAAGGGCTATGTTGGACGTGTAAGGGCGCTATGACGAGCGATGTATCGAGAAACGTAGGCCAGCCCGCAGGAGATGAGTCGGCTAAAGGAAAGGGGTAGGAAATGGAGCCCCTACCTCGTTTCTCTACCCGGGGCCCCGAACTCCTCGGAGAAGCTCCTTTATTGTTTGCCATTGCTCAACTCGCCGAAACGCCCATTTAGTCCAGGTGTACTAGATGTTAGACAGACGCCCTCTTTGCGTGAGAGTGGCTTTAGGGCTCGAGTTTTAGCTTGTAACAGGTGTGCGGTTGCAGCGTGGTTGCAGCCATGGATGCAGTAATACGATACGCACGTAATACAACATACTATTAGCGTTGTTCTCCCGCCTCTTGTACTGCACACCAGCCGTCTCCTATCACGATGGCGTCAAATTGACAATAACTGCAACCTACCCCGCCCAACAGGTTACCCCGCCGAGATGCCCAAGTCTTCTTTGGGAGTTTGTTATACTATTGCTATGACACATCATCTGCCGCGCAATGCCGAGAACATGGTGCATAATGCATTGAGCCGAATGCATTCAAGCTGCAGATTCACTGCAGCCGATGGAGCAGAGGCGATGAGAGCGGCATTTCCTTCCATCCTGCATAGAGAGGGGTCAACGGGGTGGCAGCCTGGATGTCATCACTGAACCTTCTGGTCTACGAGGTTTCGAGGTATGTACCGATCGCTCTGGGGCCTGACTCGAGGCCCGTCTAGCAGAGAGCCTAAGTTCTGTTTCGATGGCCGTGACATGTTGGCCAAGGCGGACCAATACAATCTACGTATAAACCACATTAGAAGCGCCTTGGTGTATCCAAAGGCCAGCTTCCCCGGGACATCAGGACAATTTTCAGTGGCACTTAATGCTTCCATGACAGGCTGGTCCTTGTCACTCATATTTATCTAGACTCCATTCTGATTTCTTTCGCCTTTTTCTGGATTAGCAGCAATGTCGTCGAGCATCCTCGACTTCCAGGCGCTCCTAGTGCCCATGCAGCTGGATGCCTTTGTTCTCAACCCAGCTGTCTGCGGCACTGGTGAGGAGGACGACACAACTGCACACATCTGCCCCATCACGCAGCCCAACTACACGTTCCTGCGCCTGCAAAATTTCTTGATCCAGAGCGATGTGCAGAACCACGCGGACCTGCACAACACGGCTCCGGCCGAGGTAAACTCGCGCATGATGGACCTAGGCGCGCGTCCCGTACCCCAGCCTCTGCGCCATCGCCACGGCGTCTACATCCACTGGACACTGCCGCGCTTCTACCGCTCGGGCGTGTCGTCTGGCAAAACGGTGCCCCAGGACCGGCGGCGGCGAGAACGGCTTCGACACGGCGTGGGAGCAGCGCCCCCGGGGGCCAAACAGGGCGCCAACGACACGCCCGACTTTGTGCAGCCGCCCACGCGCTGGGTCGTGGTGCGCAAGCTCGATGTCGACAGCATCCAGCCTGAAGAGTCCAAGCCGGCCTTCACGGAGCGCGAGTATGAGGCATGGGTGGTGGAGAGTGACTATCTGTGGTCGCTGGACGACATCCCGCTCGACGCCGACTTGCAGACGGACCTAGCGCCCTTCGTCACTGGGCACGCCGGCTCCGATATCAACATTGAGGAGCAGGCCGAGGTCTTCATCGGGCGCAAGACGCCGCTGGCTAAGTGGACGCCCGACGACCCCAACAACTCGGACACGCAGCCGCCCAACATCAGCCTTCTGCGCAGTGCCAACCAGCTCTTTGCCGACTTTCAGATGCACAACTCCAACGTCTTCAGTGTCCTCGACAACTTTGAGTACATCGACGACAATGGGCAGAAGCAGTACCTGTCTCATGCAAAGGCCAGCTACTACCTCCTGGGCTGGCACTGGAAGGACGACGCCGACCCGCTCTGGAACTCGACCCAGGCCACAGACCATAGAGCCAGCCTAGACTCTCTCTTGATGAAGATGCAGGGCGCCATCCAGAACCCGGGCGACTGGGCCGGCTGGCTGGACGAGACGAGTCCGCTGCGAGCCTTCTGCCACGGCACCATGTATGACGTGACCTGGGACCACGACAGGAAGCCCGCAACGGCGCCTGCGGACCAGCATAACGCCCGTATACGTGACCAGACGCAGGCCGCTGTCTCTGTCGGCACCACTCCAATGGACGCGTTGATATCGTACTGCCACGCCCGCAAGGGCCAGGGCGACATTGGCAATCTGGAAGAGGATATCTTGGCGCTTGAGTCGTTGCTGCACGCGCGCGACGACGGTGTCGAAGCGCAACGCGAGGCCAAGGATACAGTCTACAACTGGTCCTTTAACCGCTCGCCCGGCGGCTTGCACTACCACTTCTCGGGCCAGGATCAGGGTGGCAAGCAGCCTGTTGAGCCCGAGCGGCCAGCCGTCCTCGAGCTGCGTGAGCTGAACCAGACGCAGAGTCTGCTCGACGGCTGCAGCACTGCCATAACGCAGTACCGCTGGGACATGTTTTCGCTGTGGTGGAAGTTTATGAGTGACGTGGGCAATAGCGGCGACAGCGAGGACAAGACCAAGACTGACGAATTCAAGAAGGCAGTCGATGACCTTTCCAAGCACATCAACGGCCTGCAGGGCCGCATGCAGCAGCTGCAACAAAAGATAGACGACCTGCTGAACCCCCAGGACGGCTCCCAGGACCTACTGGCGACTGCCAAGGCTGCAAGCATGCCCGTTTTCTACCGTGCAAACGACCCGACCGTTCTCATCGGCGGCATCCCGTCTGGCTGGCCGCTCGACTACCTAGATAAGGTGGCCGTCCGCGCGCCCTTCCAGACCATCCCCGCCAGGGACTCGTCTAGCCTGCCCGCGGCCCTCAAGGGATTATCTGCTCTTCTGCAAAAGCAGCTCCCCGACGTGCTTAAGGCACCCGCCGATGCTCTGGTAACCGAGTTCTACCTTATCCGGCCTGGTGGCGGTGACTCTGGCACGGCCCCTGAGGGTAAGTTCTATCCCCAGTTCCACGATACCGTTACTTCAGACGGTAGCTGGCGCGACCAGTGGGGAGACCGACAGCCATGGTTCCCCCTCTACGTCGAGTGGGAGGCCGAGTATACGCATGTGCCCTTCAACTATTGGAAGCTCGATGAGCACACGACTCGCCTATCGGTTAACGAAATGGTTCGCTACGGTATCACCGTTCCCTCAGGCGACGGCCAGGAGCAGCCGCCCCTATGGCAGGCGCTGGCCGACGAGCAACGGGACAAGGGCCTAGATACGCGTGTGCTGTCGGGCCGGGTGCTCATCCTGCCGCAGCCGAGCTTCTCCCTAGGGGCTAAGATTGCGCAGCTCTTCGATAATACGCCGCCGGATATCCTGGATGAGTATCTGTCAAAGGAGGACCGTGAAAGCTTACGCAATAATGTGTCTAAGCTATCGTACCTATCGTCGCCGCTCTCTGGCTTTACCGGCGGCCTAGTAACGCTAGCAGAGGGCAGCCACATTAAGCCGGAGAATAAGATAGTTAGCCCCGAGGGCGAGTCAAGCTCAGCCATTGCCGCGGCAGTGAATGAGGCCGTGGGCCTAACTACAGCCAACATTGAGCTAATCCAGGGCAAGTCGGCCTCGACGCCGTATGCGGCCCTAGCCAACTTTCTCGACAGCGAGTGGTGTCCCTTTAAGCCTGTGACGCACGGGCAGTTCAGGTATGTACTCTGCTGCTTCTCTGCTGCTCGTACTCCTGCTTACTCTCTGCAGATTCCGCAAGCTCAACATCATCGATAAGTTTGGCCAGTCCCTGGTTCCCATCTCTCAGGAACCGCGAGTAAATGGCCCTCCGCCCCTGTACCCGTGCATCAGCGACTTTTACGAGCCGCAAACCATCAAGCTCGAGGACGGCAAGGAGTACGCCAACACAGTCCTCCAGGACAACGCGGCGCAGTGCGAGTTTCTCCAGCTTCCGCCACAGGTGAACCAAAACGCACGCCTCAACGCCACCTTTGTCAAGCGAATCGCCGACGACCCCAAGGACGAGCGAAAGCGCTTCAGGAGCCCTAAGGCGCCAGACACCGGCACCCAAGGGCCGGCCACCTGGCGCCTTGCGTCCGAGTGGGAGAACCCCATCTGGGGCTGGGTCATCACAAACTGGGCCGACTACGGCATCCAGCTATTCCTGCCGGACGGCACCTTTTACCGCGAGGTACGCTTCGGCGGGCCGCTGGGCGCACTCGACGCGCCCAAGTGTCTGCCATTTAGCCCGGACAAGGACACGCAACCAACGCCCGAGACGCGGCAGCTCGATGCCCTCGTCGACAAGCTCGTCGACCCGGTCTTCCTCAAGGGCTTCTGGTATATGATCACAACGGCGCAGGAGAAGCTGCCGGCGGCGCCCAACGCCTACGCCCAGTTCCTCAACTCGATTGTCGGCAAGCCGCTAGCTCTCGTCAACACGGGCTGGTCGCTCGAGCTCGACGCGCCGCCCTTTGTGGTCCAGAGCACCAAGAGCAAGGTGATGGAGCCGGAGCGCCACCTAACGGAGCCGGCAGACTCTGAGAGCAAGAAGGACTATTACCAGCTCCAGGTGCGGCTAGGAGACCGCGACGCCGCCTACGACGGGCTGGTGGGTTACTTTGACACGACTGCCCCGGGCACCGACGAGCTCAATCTTGACTACATCAAGACGTTCTTTGCACCAGAGAAGGATCAGATGACACCGTTGAAGCCTCTCAACACCGGCGAGTATCCGCTCTTTACGCCCTTCTGGGAGCCCCCCTATCCGACAGAGGCACCTTACGACGACCCCACGCGTCAGATTCAGCCGGTGGACTTTGATGACCGGCGCAACGCGCGCATGTCCGTCTTCGGCGCCATCGTCGACCCCTTTACGCCCGTGCACGCCTATTCGTCCTTCCTGCCGTCGTCGGAGCTGCTGTTGCCGACATGGACGTGGCAAAAGGCCATGGACACTATGACTGCGTTTTTCCACGCGGGTCCCCTGACAGTGCCGCTCAACGACGTGCCAGACTACTCCGCGGCAGAGAAGCTGACGACGCAGAACGCGAGGGACATTCCCAAGCGGGATATACAGCTGCCGTCTCTCGGACCCGGTGACTGGAGCTGGTTTGAACCGTATGCTGTCGAGGGCGAGGGCGATGGGCAGCCTGTGTTTAATCCGTTTGGTATCGAGAAGAGGGGCGACTTGACCAAGCCTGGGTTCCAGAGCGGGCCGTATACGGCTATTGAGGGGTTTTTGCAGCTGCGGAATCCCATTTTGATGCCCAAGGAGTCGACTACACGATAGGGCGGTCCAAATGTATCTTTAAGTGTATTGAGTTGTGGGTTATTCAGGCCAATCGTGATATAAATGACCATGGCATGCGACACGGTCATGATCGCTGTTTCTACTATGAAAATTTTAATAAAAAAAGCAATTTCCACTTCGTCAATTAAACTGTGCCGTCTCGCCTCTATGACGCGTGCCAGATGCCAGGCTCAAATAATATAGACAATAGAACCTAGGTGTGTAGTCATCAAAATCACAGTGTGCTCGATCAGAGCGCGACAGATATATATCAAACATTTCGACAGCCCTAGAAGCGTATCCTATCTAATAGAGCAAAACACAGCACCAAGTTCAAGCCTCGCTGCACGTAGAACAAGCTACATAGACAATCCTTCCCGAACAAAGAATAGTAAGTCGCCTAAACAATCTTGTCACGAACGTGCGTAAAGTCGCTCCAGGACTTGATCTCGCTCGTGCCCAAGTCCTTGGCAATATAGAACAGGTGATTGAAGCCGTTCGCCTGCACGACCGTCAACCGGCTGGCCTCGGCAATCATGGGCACGCCGGCGAGCGGCAAGGCGATACCCCAGCCGTACTGGTCCTTGATGACGCGCTGCACGACCTGGGTCGTGTCGTGGAAGTAGACGTATGCCTTTTTCGTGGAGCTCGAGTAGGCGGCTGCGAGGGCGGTGTTGCGGGCAATTGTGCCGGGGACGTTGACGCCTGGTAGACGGTTACTCGTATGTGAATTTCATGTTTTTTGTATATTCATAGTTTTAAGTTTAGGGTATGAGAGGGGGTGGATGGCTCACGCAGCTTCGTTTCCACGGTAAACTCGAGGAGGGCGCCGCCCTCGTAGATGATGTGCCGCTCTTGCTTATCTGGGTCGTACCAGGCAGCTAGGGAGCCGTTGGGGTATACGTCGTTGGTCTCTTGGTAGCCCTGAGAGGCTCCGGTCATGAGGCTCAATTCTTTGAGGACCCTGGCAGACGGGGCTAGGCCGCTGTGGAACGAGCTCAATCAGTCAATGCGCGCGCATTCGAACTCATCTTTTCATATTTATGCAATAGACAGGGCTGGCTTCTACTTAGAAAGAAAGGAAAAGGCGCGGTAACCTACCCGAGATAATACAGCCAGCTATCGTTGCCGCTGGGAGTCGCGCACAAGGCAATATTATTATTCTCTAGCGTCGTCGTCGTAAGCTTCTGATAAACAGGCGAAACAAGCGAGATCTGGTTCTCCGTCTGTGTCACATTCGGGTCTAGCTTGGGCATCGTCACGGCCGCGACGAAGCTGAGCCCGCGATAGTAGACACCCGCCATAGATGACGGGTTGAGGACGTAGCCATTGTAGTCGTCGTCACCTGTCGCCCAAACGTCGTTGGCCTGGTCGTCGGTGTCGGTGCCAGACTGCAGGGAGATGCCGAGCTGGGCTTTGCTCGTGTTGAAGAAGAGGTTGATGCTTTTGTCGTCGGCTACTGCCTTGTTGACAATGGCTGCGACTGCAGCCATGGTAGCTTCCAAACTTTGTTTTTGTGGGCAATACTAGCGAGGATTCGATATGTTCAGGCTATGCGCTGGTAAATGGGGCCTGTAAATGAGGCCTTGTTACATAAGCTGTGAGGCTTTATGGAGAGAAGGTGATGAGAGAGTTCTTTGGTGGTTCACGGGTTTTCTCTTGATACTTTTGCTCTCCGATATTATCTCCTAGCTATTACCATGTCATGACACACCATTCCTGTCCATTTTGGCAAACGTTGTACAGCTGATCCTACGAGAAGTTCAATGCACATATAGCTTCGGCGGATACCACCATAATGTTGCATGTAGTATTTTCCGCTCCGACCTGACGGCTCGGATGTCAGTTCTCTTCGCGCTCACTAAATCGGGTAGGTGTCAACTGACAACTCACCGTCGTCCCATTTCCCCTCTTTTGACACGGAATTTGCCTCTGATAAGCCGTCGTCGCAGTTTTCGCGAGGAGACTACTACACAAGGGGAGGAGATGACAACACACCATCATGCATGTCGTCATTGGAAAATATGAGCTGTGAGCCTTCAGCCGTACGTGCATATACGACAGGCTGCTTGATCATTCTCGTTTCGGCCTGTTGCCGTATCTGACSTGGCACGACTTGGCCTTGAGCTTTCACTCCTCGGGGTGTCTACATCAATTTCGGTACCTAGGCTGGACCATACTCTAGAGTCCCTCGTGTCTGAGTGCATATGTAGTTCAAKTGCTACACATGACCGATATATAGAATATAGAGTAAGCATGTAAACTACAGAGTACTGTATGGGCATTATTTGACCATGGATGCGTCCTCGTTAGGGGCGGTTTTCGGGTTGAGTCTCCAAGACATACCGCAATGCCCGTTACATATCCATCGTCTCCAGCCATGCCAGCAATCCAGACCTGGAGGACAACGCACTGATATAAAATTGAGCGAACACATGCCTATCTATTTACCAAGGACTTTGGCGATGTCAAGGCTACTGCAAGTGACGTGAGCATTAGTTGCGAGAGAAAGTATGGATGCTTCTTTGTCCGACAAGGAGTGCTTGAACATGGAGTTAATAACTTAATGTCATATAGGACTCGAAATTGTTGAATACACATCTCATATCCTGGGCCTTAATCACTGGCAACTCATCCTCGGTAAAAAAGATTTGTATATAATGGCCATCTTCCCCGGGGGCAAGAGCACACGCATCAACTCGCCTCGCCATCTCACCCTCAGGCACTCTCGACGTGTCGCCGCCGCGTACCGACGCGAGGCCCGACGGTTGGATGGCACCGCCGTCGCCGAAGATGACGACGAGATTGACCCGCTACCGCCCGGCGAGCAGAAGCTCAACTCGTACTGGGCTCCTGGACTCCAGGCCGGTCCGAAGCACAACATCACCGTGACGCAGAGCATTGAGGCGTCTACAGGCGAGACGCTGCCGCTCGAGGCCGAGCAATCATTTTTTGTAGATGCGCCGCAGTTTTCGCTACCAGAGGGCAGCGTACACTCAACGTATCCTCCCTCGGGGTACCCCGACACAAACAGGATCCTGCCGCATGTGGTCCTGACGGATCCGCATCTGCCGTGGGAGAGGCTCGGAAGCCCCAGCCAGGGGACCAACATGGAGCTCCGGATGAAGATGAAGGCACTTGCAGAGGGTGCGAAGGGCGAGCCGGTACGCAACCGTGTACCATGGCTCGTCGTCTTGTCCTTTTCGCAGGACGAGTTGCGGCTGCCGCCACAGGACCTGGACGGGTCGAGCAACATCTTCCGCAACACCAGCGCCGGCGTCGTCAAGCCCGTCAAGCAGTCAGGCACCATGACGGTCAACATGAGTATCGACGACCTGTGGAAGCTGACGTCGGACGTGACAACGCCCGTGACCGCGGACCTCGGGCCGGAGAGCATGAAGGACAGCCGGGGCGACTTTATCTTTATTAAGCCGGACCTCCTAACGAGCCTGTTTCCCGCGAGCGACTCCAACGGCGACCCCGTCAGGGGGTCAGGGCCCAGCACGCTGCAGTACCAGTACCTGGCGCATGTGCGCAAGATCAACGGCCAGGGCATGGCTCTCGCGGGCGTCGAGGACACGGCCGTTTTTAGTATTGTCATCGGCAGCCGGGCTGGCCCGCTCGACAACATGACGTCGGCGACCATGTGCGCCCATCTCGTGTCTATCGAGGGCGTCGAGAAGATGGCCTGGCCGGGCCCGAGCCACCGATACGTGACGCTGTGTTCGCTGTATAGCTGGAACTATACGGTGCTGCCGGCGAACACACTCAACGTGCCGGACGCCTTTGAGCACCTTGGCAGAACCCTTGACGTGCTCCGTGCGCCGGAGGATGTCATCAAGCCCCTGCGGATGTCGGGCGATAAGATCCAGCAGCTCGTTGCGAAGCGGCTCGACGACGGATATACGCTCGTGCGATATCGTACGAAGACTGGCGAGGCCACCGTCGCCCTCTACCGGGGCCCCTTTACGCCCTCGTACGTGCCGCCGCTCGAGAATATAACGACGAGCTCCAGCTCGGGCGTTGACTTACAGGTCCTTGATAAGCAGCTGGGCATCATGGACGTGACCTACTCGGTTGCCTGGCAGGTCGGCCGCACCATGGCCCTCGGCGACGAGGCCTACACGGCGGCGCTCAACCGGCTGCGCACCGCCATCCACGGCCAGGCCGATGCCGCGGCTAAGCTGCAGACGGTCAAGGACATAGATGACGCGTCCTTCCGGACCCGCGGCGATGTGCTGGCCGGCATAGACTCGGCCGTCCGCAGCCTAGCCTCGATCCACCTCGGCGGCAAGGACGATCTACGGCGACCAGGAGAGCCCGTCCGCCAGCCCCGGTACTCGCCAGGGGGGGCCAAGCGGCGCTGGCACCGATCCCGCCTCGCCCGCTCCGAGCTGCCGGACCTGTCCCTCGGCTCGCCCATAATACAGAAGAAGTATCCGGGTCAGGCGGCCAAGGCGGCGCGTTACCTCGCCCAAAGCACGACGGGCGACGTGTATGACGAGACTAACGACCCGATATCAACCGACTGGATGACTGTCCTCGCGTGGCTGCTCGACCGCATTTTCCTCGCGGGCGTGCCGGCCCACTGCCTTATCCCCGACCCGACGTACCTCGAACCTGAGAGCTTGCGTTTCTTCCGCATCGACAACAACTGGGTCGACGCCCTCATCGACGGCGCCCTATCCCTTGGCAACCACTACGGCGACGACGAGGACCGCAAGGCCATTAAGGAGGCCCTCAACGACTACATCAACCACACGCCTCAGGGGCAGGATACTCCGGTCCAGATCCCGTCCTACGGCTTTTACTTGCGCTCCGATCTCGTCACCATGTTCCCGGATCTGCGTGTTGAGGTGCTCCCCGACAACGCAGCCCTCGCCGCCACCCCCTCCGGCGCACCGCTGCTGCGCCACGAGATTGTCACCGATGGCGTCATGATGGCCTTTATGGACCGCGTGCCCGGCTCGGAACAGTTCTCCAGCCTCGTCTTCACGCAACCCGCACACCAGCAGCGCTTTGCCGTCGCCCGCGGCGTCAACATGGCGCAAGTCGAGGTCGATATCCGGCGGCAGTACACAGTTGAGCAGAGCATCCGCGAGACGGACCCTAAGCGACACGATGCCCTCGACCATGTTATCTACCAGCGCAACGATTCCAACAACATCTTCTTCTGGGACTCCAAGTCTGGCTCGGGGCTCGACGACCTGCGCGTCGTTTGGCCGCCGCGCTTCGCCGCCGTCCAGCTCAAGGAGCTGCAGGACAAGATGGGTACCTACGGGACGCAGAAGCCCTATTTCCAGGACAACGCTCCTACGTCGGCCCTCTTTGCTATGCAGCTCAACGACCCTATCTACAACCTGACCATTGACCTGAACGCGCATGCAAAGTCGGGTGCCATGGCCAAAATAGGACGGCTTGGTGGCGCAAGCAGCCTAGAGATCCGGACACTGAGGCTGATGGGCACAGCGCGTGTCAAGAAGCTTGGTGGCTCGGGTGGCAGATCTGGCGATATACCTTCGAGGCAGCAAGGTGACGACGACGACTACGGAGCGGATTTCAAGCGTCTTAAGAGCTACGTTGCTACTCCTACGGCCCTTTCCAAATGCCTCGCCCCCAACGTCCGCGCCCTCCCTTTCATCTCCGTGGCCTCCCTCCCTAAGCCTGCCGTCGTTATACGCTCCCAAGATGCAACTGGCTCAGATAACCAGTCTGGCAGCGGCCCTAGCAACCAGCCTCCTGAGCGCGGCCCGGCCGGGTCACCCAAGTACCAAGTCTGCATCACGAGCAACATCGTCGGCCACTGGGATGTAGTCACACTCGACAAGTATAATCTCGCGCAGGACCTCATTTTCTCCATCATTCTGCAGCAGGATGAGGTCAGCCAGAACCGACTTGTCGAGGTCGACCTTCAGATCGACCTCGGCGCCCTCGGCGGCGACGACCTCGAGGCGACGGCCGCACCCACGGCCGACCCGCCGCACTTCCTCATGCGCAACTACACAGGTCCAGGTGCACACATGCTAACCAATCTGCGCTTCAACGTGCTGCCTGCTATGGTCAAGGACGAACAAGGCCGCAACTTGCTGCGTCTGCGCCTGCTGCCGCGCTCGGCAAAGGGCTGGGTTTACGCGACGACGGTTACCGAGCTGAGCTTCCTGCTTGGCCTAGCTAGCATGAACGCGCCTAAGAAGCACATTGACCAGTTCCAGGTCGAGTCGTGGGCTGATTATATGAGGATACCCAACGGAGGGCTGGGGCCGGACAATATCCTCAGAATCACGAATCCGGACACCGTGGTGACGGTGGTGAATCCAGAATATGCTCCTTGACCAGCCATTGAATTCTACAACGTTTTATTTTTTTTCTTTGAAGCTACGATTTATGCAGAGGTTATAGGAACAAATGTAGCGTAATTATGTTTTAGTAATTGAGTTCGTTACGGCAAACAACACGTCCAATGTTTGCAGGGAAAAGAATGTAATTTCCTCCCTAGTGATGTTGTGTATTTAGTTCTAGTTAGTAATAGCATGATTCTACATATTATCTCCAAGGTTTCCAATACGGAAATTCGCCTTATCATGTGCGTATAGTTGGCATTTTTGCACCTCTTAGGTAGAGCATAGTCTGCCTACATCTCTCTACCCATTAAACTCGTAAAATTCTTTGCTTGCATCAATCATCAATCGATCGCACGACTCCATCCCCGCTTCATCACTTCTCCGCATGGACTAGTATGACGCCCGAGCCGCACCCTGTAGCGTGCAATTCGGTTCGCATCTGCATTTTATCCCGGAACTGCTGTACTTCGTATACAGTCTCGTAATTCCATAATATAGCGTTACATTTTTGATGTCACACGACAGCCGGTCTGGCCGGTCAGTCTGCAGTTTTCAGCTCGAACGCAACAATGGTCCTCATTTCCGAGGCAAATGCCCCAATCTCTATACGTATATGTAGGCCACGTGTCCAAGTATAGAGATATCATTGGCAAGAGGGCTGCTTCATGTGCCGACCGACTTCTATTGGGCCATCAAATCTAACCCGTGTCAGCCCACTAGGTGCAAAGATGACGAAAAACATTACAGGTACACTTGATATATACGGTGTAACGGTTGCATGCGGAGGAGGGGTTTAGTTTCCTCTGTCGCACATTCCTTGTCAATTCATGAAAACTGACAGAAAGGCATCTTTTGCTACGCAGAATGACGCATTTATCACTCCATGGCTGCATGCAATATCATATTCGTGCGGCGAGCCCATTAATTTCTCCCTTGCAAAAGAACCTCCTGTCAGAGATGCTTCTCTTCCCGGCCGTCTTTCGAGACGAGCATCTTATGTCCAAGCAAGCGACACGTACGTATATGACCTCATCGATAGTGCGTCGTCCAAGTCAGACTTGAACCGCATGACAATGAGGCATGTCGTCCAATACAGAGCGCCAAATTTATGTAGCAATCTACATTCTGCACTCTGCACGTATGCCTTCAGCCCACGCCACGCTTCTTTTCATCCCTCGCCCATCTACCCCGGCCATAAAAAATTGAGTGGTCTAGGCGGCGTCCTTGAGCAACTTGCTTTCCAACTTTCCCTTCCCCGGCGGCATCTTCATCTGGGCCAAGATGCCGTCCAGGTCTGTGGGGTCGGTGTACTCATAAACCTCGTTCGTAAGCATGTTCCACAAGTAAACTTTTCCACCAGAGGCAGTGAAGACGTATGCGTCGCCACCATCGTCGGGATCAACAATCATGAGCCCTTGCGGGCCGGTTAAGCCGACCTTGTTGGCGGCCACTGTGCCATCCCCATCGGCCCCCCAGTAATAATCAAGTTTCAAGTCGCCAGGGTCAACGCTCCATCCCTCGGGCGCTTCGATGGCTGCGAGATGCTGGGCCTGAGTAGCGTCAGTTAGCGTGTGACACAGGCAGATGTCGAGACAACTGCAACAAGGCCATCGGCAGAGCAGAGCCGGGCATACGCATGTCGTCTCATGCGGGTGACTGCTCACCATGTCTGCTAATCGGCAGATGCAAATCCTTCGGGGAGGGGGCCGGCAGCGTGGATATTGTCGTGTCGCGTTGCGCGTATGTACGAGGCGGCGAGTTGAGTATGAATGAGTAAATTTTGCAGAAAATCAAGACTGAGGTGGCTTGGGCTACGATAGAGGATGCTGTCACCCAATTTAACCACAGACGCTCAACGCGTTTCTAAAGCAGGCATGGCGGGGTTTTAGTGCCAGTTAAGCAGGTGTATACGTATAGATATGCACGTAAGCAGTGAAACGTGCCGCCTAGTCTCACGTCTGACCCTTTGCAAACACTTTATTCCTTCTTCTCTACTAGCGGATAGCTATCCATACGACGGCTTTTTCACACCTTCGTTTAAGCATAACGGACTATTCGTCGTCCTAGCAAACGGGAATAGGCAGCAGGGCGTAGACGACCAGCCCAGACATTTCGACGGAGACAACCTTGCAAAGACGTTCAAACACCGGAATCATGGCAACACAAGACTTCGAGCTCCTTGAGGCCTTTGGCAATCCAACTTTCTTTCGCGACGCCTTCAACTATACCTTAACCGACGTAAGCGTCAACCACTTTCTCTATTAGCCCCCTAATATCACAGAACGCGACTCTCTTAGCACTTTGAACCACTTGTATGAGCTGGGAGCAGAGCTAATCCGCCAACAGATCAATCAGTGGATGAAAGATTGTGCCGCGGGAAACAAAGGTGGCAGCCGAACCGAAGACAGAGAGGTCCAAGACCAGCTCCTAGTTATTGGCGGGAGGATCTCATCTCTCATGTGCGTACCAAAAGGGTGTTCTCATCGATGATGGACTGCTGACGACATGTTGAACAATGTAGTCTCCCCAAGGGCGCCCAGTTCATCAACCCAAATCCACTTATTAAGCCAAACTCCCACTTCCCACGCGGGCTCGACTCGGATTGGGGTCAAGGCAAGGACTGGAGAACAAAAGTCAAATTTACTCTCCTATCGTTGCCGTCCGAATATCAAGGGGCCTTGGAAGCAGCCATCAGTGTCAGGTGGTGGAATCCATACGACCTGCTTGGCCTCTTTATCAGCATTCTGGGCCCTGCTCCTCCCATGGCTACTAAGAACAACTACTTCCTGCCCTTGACTGCAGTTTACGGGCGGTGGTGCTCACGCATCGCGGGCCGTGCATCCCGGCGCTGGGGTTGGAATAGCCGTGGAGATGGAGTCGGAGACTGGCCGAAAATGTTTCAGGTTACGTGGAAACCGATGGGAGACCCGGTCGTCGACAAGATCTACTTCTTCCTTGGAAGCTCTGTAGCCGGCGACGAATGGTTTGAGGCGAATGTCGGCCAATGGAGGACCAGAGTGCAGCGTACCCGATTTGACATGTTTTACGACAACTTGCGGATGAAGCTTTTCGCCCAGGATTCCTTCAACAGCTCCCCAGTGCAAAAACAAAGAGCCGGTGGGCAGCCGTTCGGTAACTGCGCTGAGACGTATCCATTCATCTTTAGCATTCGCAAGTATGAGCCCTTGTCCCTGCCCTCTAGTTGGCTTCCCCATGTTTTTGATCGCTAACCATTTACTAGTGGGAAGACGAAGAACGAGAATTTGTCGGGTATTGCTCTTCAGAGAGAATTTATGCAGAAAGAAAAGCTTGATTCCTACGATCCGTCTCCAAGCGGAGATATATGGCCGAACCTGCGCGGTCCTTGCCCTAACTGTCAGCAGCTCATCAGGAATGCCGGGGCGTGGATGAACAACTTCAGACCAAACGTTGGTCAAAGTTCGGCCCCTACGAAGCCAAAACCAGCAACAGCATCAATAGCGAAAGCGGCAGCAATAACTACGGCGGCTACAGCGGACAAAACAGTGGAAGCAAAAACGTTGGCGACAACGGCAAAGTCGGCAACAGCTGCTGCTTCTCCTCGAGCTGACAAGGCAGACCAGTCAAGGAAGGACAGCCCTGAAAAGGCTCAAGGAATGGCTTCTCCCAGAGACGTAGTAGATAGAACCTGTGGTGTCTGATAGAGCTGTGTGAAACCAGCCAGATAGCCCATTCACAGCTATTAAATCAAGTTGCGGTTAAAAGGTAGAAAGTACGTAATTCTGGGGTCTTGGTAGATCGATAGTTTGAGTTGCAAGATACCTGATGTACTATCAATCAACTTAGTGCCGCTTCTGTATCCGCTAACGTATCGTACCACGACGTCGGGGTTTCAGCAACACTTCTGTCACGCGTTAGACGCGTAAGATCGCGTAGTTGTTGAACTAGCACTCTGCAGCAGGCCAACTAATTGGAAAGAAGCTGCCTAAGGCACACAGAGACTTTGATAGACTAATAGTCAGACCGTTAGTCTGCGACCCCCCTGATCTGTACGAGGGACCTAGATACCTAGCGGGCCTCGTATTCCTCAGCACCCCTGGTACCCTGGCGACCCTGTGACCTACGCGGCTCTCCCGGCCCATGCCGGCCGTCTCTGCCATCCTGCTGGTATCCGGTCTTGTACAACAGTTAATGGCTAAAAACTGTAGCTATTCGATCGTGAAGCCACACACCACATTCAACGTTCTCCGTCCATAAGACTCAAGTAAATAGTATACTTCGTAGTTAGAGGTTCACTATTAATTTTGGATTTCGGGGTCTGGGTCGGGTTCGGTCAGCGTTTGGGATAATTTCTGGCGTCTTTGTTAGCAAAGGGCGCATACGAGAATAGGCAAAGAGGACGCGTGCGTTCGATGCACGGGTGACAAGATGGGTAAAACACAGCATAGTACTAAAGTAAAGACAAATATTTTCCCCATTTTATTGTCACGTATGCTGCCGATACCCGTAACTTTGTGACCATCGGTACCTGTTGGCCCAAAATCGCAGCCAACTGTCTGTGACAACCACATTCAGATATGGTCACGCAATGAAGATTGCACGCCAAGCAAGCAGCATATACGAAGTAGCCTGACGGCCAATGGATCTAGGCCCGGAGGAGTGAATGCCGCATGACTAACTATCCGTCGTGTCAAGCAAACCCAACACATCCAAATCATGGGTGAGCAAAGAAGTAGACAGGCGTCGCACTGTCAAAGGATTGAGAATCTCTGTGAGATTGATGGGGAAAAGTACCTAAGGTCCATGATTGGCGGCTCATGGTAAACAGTACCGCGTACGTACTATTCAATGCCATGCATACCAAACTCCATCAAACATCGCAACCCATTTAGCATGTTCGTCAGACCACTGACCAGGTTGCCAAGTCACGCCATTCCAATAAATCGCTGTTTGGCCAACGTCATCCATTTTCCATGCAAGACCTGTCGCAAACTCAGATTCAGAGTCCGCCTCGGCCTGGGCAGAACCCTTGGGAGTGAAATGGGCCACCCCGTACTTCTTCTTAGAGAAAACTATTCTACCATCAGGATAGGCGTGGAACGAGCTTAGTGCGCCGCCTTTCGTAGTAAGCAGCGTCCCTGAAACGTGAGTAGAGTCCACCACCTCTCCACGGCGATTTGTTGTCTCGTGGACATCACCGCTGTGACGAAGGTCAGAAAAAATAAACGACGCAACAAAATTTTACTCACTGCACAACTACTGATACCGCCTTTTTGCTGAGGTCTCCGCTAACCTTGGGGAGCGCTTCCTCAAATCCTTCTCTGACCCAATTATATGTCGAGCCCTTGAAAACCCATTTGAGGGCATTTTTCAAGGTGTTTCTCATAATGAGTGCAGCGCAAGGATATTCTTAATCTGGGAAGTTGGTAGTGACTCTAGAATCGTAAAGAAGTCGACGGCGTAAAAAACTTAACGGTCCGACTTAGATCGTATTGCGACATTATACTAATACTATAGCGAGGCATTTACAAACCGTTCGGTTAACTAGTTCTTATAGTTAGGCACCTACACATATAATTCGGGCGATAAAGGTCATTGGGATTATGGGTGTCGCACGCTATTGGTAGAGGTGGGTTTCATATTAGTGGCGCCCACTCATAAACTACACTAACACGAAGTCACGTGGTATCGCGACTAATTTAAGGTGGTCCGGGCAGCCTAGACTCGCCGTCGTCGCTTAGTTTAACAAAATCTAACACAACCAGATCACTTATTCATCACGGCCTACCTTCACCCTACTTACCTATGTTGAGGATTTGATTCTTATTGAGATGCACCGGTTTTCTGGTCGAATCCCGATGCTTCTACGACGGCAGCCCTCGACTCCGAGACCGGCAGTGCCAATAGCACTTCCGTTGCACATCCCAATCGACGAAGAGAAAACCCCAGGCTATAAACGTGAAAACTTCTTGCATCCTAATCCAGGTGATCTGTTAGATGGCCGGTATTCACTCAAGGCAAAGATTGGATGGGGATCCTCATCAACGGTATGGCTCGCTGAAAAAGGCCGGTAAGTAGACATCCAGGCCGTCTACGTTTATTAGTAACTAATGCAAACCTCGCAAGGGGCTGGTTTGGGAGGCAAAAGTACTTTGCTATCAAGATCGGTACCAACGGCTATAGCGAAGGCGAGGCTATGAAAGAGCTAGCTATGTCCAAGCACCTTGCGTCTGGCGACAACGAGCATCGGGGACACAGCTTGCTAGTCACGGCCCTAGACCACTTCACCGTCGAGTCTCGGAATGGACCACACATTTGCCTGGTGTTTGAACCCATGAGGGATCCCCTGTGGCTATACAGACGGCGGCTTGCAGCAGGGAAGATAACAGCTACCATACTCCCGCTGATCAAAGTTTACATTCGAGCCATGCTATATGCTCTCGACTACTTACACTCCGACCGACACGTTATTCACACAGGTAACTCACCCTTTCTAACATCTTCGGTCGCACTTCATACCAGTTCTGATCTAGATGGCACAGACCTCAAGTTGGATAACATTCTCATGTCATTCGAGCACACATCGGTTATCGATTGCTTCGTTCAATGCCAGCTGGCAAATCCAATGCCTCGGAAAGTTATCGGCGACGATATAGTATATCTCTGCCATAATGACTTTGGCGACTTTCAACAGGAACATCTCAAGTACATGGTGCCTAAAATTGCAGACTTTGGACTAGCACAACGCGGAGATGGCGCAGAACCACTTCTCCATCCCATACAGCCTAACCACTGCCACGCGCCAGAGGTAATGCTTGGTACGGGCTGGTCATATAGCGCTGATATATGGAATTTTGGGATTATGGTGAGCCTGCTATTGGCGAGAGGTTTCGCGAATGCTGATCGAGTCGTAGTTATGGGACCTATTGGCCGGACGAGAGCTATTTCTCGGTCGACAAACCGACAAGCAAGATTACAGCGCTGCGCAGCACCTGGCTGAAATGGTCGCACTACTCGGCCCTGTTCCTGAGGCCCTGCTTCAGCGACAAAGGGACATGGCACATTGGCGCTGGGCACCGGCCGCCCTGAACCCTAAGGGTATCTTATGCAACAATGCTGCCGACTATTTCGGCGGCCCTTTCTTCGACAACGATGGTAGGTAGCCCGATGATTGGCGAGCTTCAGGGTTACTGATATGACTGTAGGCAAATTTATGCATGATTCACTGATCCCGTTTCACCGTCAGTTAGGGAAAGAGCTGCCTGATTGTATCCTGCTGGAGGACGCTGATCGCTTCTTGAGATTTATTAAGCGGATGCTATGCTGGCTCCCTGAGGATAGGGCAACGGCCAAAGCCCTTGTTCAAGATCCGTGGCACCTTTCTTAATTACTCTGGGATTAAAATGAGAAGGTTACTCTAGTGGGGAAAGACAACACCCCATGGGGCAGACTGCGTTGCTGCCACCTATGCAGGGGCCCAACTTTCCTGCCTAGCTAGCTGAGAATGCAGTGCTTCTTCTTCCTCTTCTTTTCTCTTTCTTGCTCGCTTGCCTAGCTACCTGCTTGCCTTGCCTACTATCCTGCCTAACCCTTCCCTCTCTCGGTATCGGCTCCGGTGTGTATTCGGTATGTGCATTCTCCGTCGTTAAAACTAGTCTCTAGGACCGAACTCTCTTTTATTAACGAACTGCCCGACAGCAGCAACACTCACGCGCCCTCTCTATTTCCAAGGCAATAACAGGGCATCCCTGATATACTACTCCTGACAATGGTCAGCACGCAGCTGGCGCCGTCGCCGACATACTCGTTCATCATCACATCAGTCAGGTCGCGCCCGCTAAAGCCCTTGCAGGGTTTGACGACGTTGTCTCGGGACTTCTGCCAGATTGGCTTCCACTGATCGGCCTTCGGGCGTGGGTACGCATCCATGCACGCGTCGGAGTTGTGGGCGCACTCGTCGTTGAGATCTAGAATAACTAGCTCAGCGGGGAACTCACTTATCAAGCGGTTGGTCACGTCGATGGCCTCGCCAACCGTGATACTATTGCCTCCCTGGCTCACTTTCAAGACCTCCGAGCACTTGTGGCACAGATACTGCCGCTCGGAATTGCCCAGGCAGGGTCGGATGTGGAACCAGAGATCCGCGCTTCAGCTGCCCGTACACATCGAGGAACTGCCTTCGTGTGTTCTGCCAGTTACCAAACCCTGCGTGATCATCAATCTTGCTCATGTAGGCAGTGCTTAAGCTTCCGGTCGCCGATGACTCTAAGAATTGCCTTCATCTAGATTGTAGACGGATCGCATGACGACTAGTAGCCGTCATCCTCAGAACTTTTGAGCATCCACTGGTTGGTGAGGCCGTAATCGTAGGTTACCAACTCTGTTCTTCTCTGCACTAAACATAAGCCTCTCTCAGTGTCCTTTTATTTACCCTGGCAGGACCCCGTTTTGCAACTCACTATATAGTGAATTAGACGGGCTTACAGTTGTCGTCACTCGGCAGCGACTTACCCTACCGGAGTTCCACAACCACATCACACAATACCCCATTCACGTCTCTTCCCAGCCATAGATCAGGGCAGGTTTGCTGTAGCAGACAGGTTCTGTTACTCCACGGGTTCTGTTTATTAAGTTCACTTTTCATCTGCAACTAACACCTCCTCAGTCTACACGACATCTAGAAGATCTTCCAACATTTCTAATCGTGGTGGCCAAGGCGATGGACGTGGAGGAGGACGCGGCTATAAAGAGGACGCGGCTACGAAAGCGGACGCCATGGAATCCGAAGTGGTTATAGAGGCGTAGACCGCAGTCGTAGAGGAGGGTACAAATTCTTACAGACTGCAGGCATATGACATGTCATACTTCATCATGTAGAATCTAGTTTATGACACTAACACTTGTGCCATATAGGTCAGGTTCGCAGGCACGCCGCTAACATCCTTTCGAGCTGCTAAATCGGCAGGCCAAGAAGTACATTTAGACCCGAGTATGCCATCAACACCATTACTTCACTTATAACCCTTCATGAGTTTGCTCCAGCCGTGGTGCTTGAGACTACTTTCCGGTTCATCAAGTTGTGAGTGTGGGGGTGAATGGCTAAAAAGCACTGTTTATGCACGTTTCCCGGAAGAATCAATGACGGGCACGAGCGCTGCATCTACAACTAACGGTTCATACGAACTAAGAGTAGGACTAACAAGGCCCTGAGTAGTCAGCTTTTTCTGCCGATATAACTACTTTCTTGAACCCCCGCCCGCCGTCACGTAGGCTGCCGTCTCACACAATTCGACGCCCGCTGAGACTTCGTAGTGAGTGAGCTGTCGCGTCGCGGTACCCCCAGCCCTTTATCGTGTCAAATAAAGACTTTCACAATGGAGACTTCAAACCAAGCGCAGCACTTCAATTTTAAATCACTCAAAGTTACACTCTGTAAAGACAGAAACCCATAGCAAACAAGAATAGCCCATAGCACGCTCCCCATAGCCTTTTCGTCTTAACATTCTGTGTTGATCAATTTTCCGTCATGGAGCCCGTAGATTTCCCATTACATGCTATCCCCTTTCTACTTCAACTTGCCAGAGCAATCAACCTTATTGCAACACTGGTCGCCACTGTTCCAAATGCAGTTGTTCACATCCGCCTTGATATCGCAAGGGACCTCCGTGAGAGTGAATGCCACGCACATCTGCGGATCCTGTGAGTAGAAGGTCATGGCAGGAATTTCTGCCGGGCAGGCCGGGCCAACGCCCCATTGAAATCCGCCAAGACAGTACTTGCCGCATGGCCACTTGCTCAAGGAGAACTGCCCGGCATTTGCGAAGGTCGGAGTGCGGGCGATATGGGCGCCATTTTGGGCATTGTTCAGCCATTGGCCACGATTGGCACCTGTTGCGACATCGCCGTACAGGTCCTTGATATAGACCTTGTCAAACGGATTAACCACTTGACCTGGGGTACATTTCTCGTCCATGCAGAGTTCAAATTTTCCATATCGCTGCACCATACTGTCTGGGGCGGCGTAGTAGTATCCATCGCTGCGGAGACCAAGTCGGTTGCCAGTTTCGCTGGTGAAAGTATAACATTTGCCTGAAGCGACAGACGGTTGGTCAAAGAGTTCTCATATTTGCGGACAATGTGGTGGAGGTAATTTGTAATTACTTACCGGCTTGTAACCCTGAGCTACAGGTAGGCTTGGGCTTGCAGGTTCCATCGCCGGAGTCAACGGTGCCGTCGGGACAGACACACTGGCCATCCACCAGTACCTTTCCATTTTTGCACACTGGCTTGCATATCTGGCCGTCGAAGGAGTATCCCGTTGGACAGCAGCGATATCCTGTTGCTGCAGAACCAGCGAGATCATGGCCTGCGGCGCAGCAGTCGAATGCAGTGTCAGGGCTGCCGAGAAGTCTCTGTCCTTCCCTACAGCAGGCAAAATATTTCTTGTTGGCACTCAGAGTTGGGGCCGTTCCAGCTGAAGTACAAGTCTTTGTTGTGACGCATTGGAGATCCGGATCACAGTCAGGGTCAGAGTACTCGATCTTGTTGCCGGTGATCTTTGCGTCGGGACCGACGTCGTATGTTAGGACATTCTTCCTGTAGACTTTGGCATTGAGGGAAGACGCCTGAAGAAGCAGGGCGAAAAAGCTGAGTTGAATGTTCTTCATGATGATTGTGATGATTCAAAGAAGTAGAAGTGTGCCTGAACTAAAGAGGACTGCTAGAAGTGGGAGCTTAGCATGGTTCCTTGGGCTCCCTTTTATCTCCTTTAAGGGGCCTCGGACCCAGCATCAAGACAATTCCAAATTCCTCTACCAGATTGTGATCCCGAACGGTCCTACAGTTTGTCTTGAGGCACTTCCATAAACGAGGGGTCTTAATGTAACATCATGCACCTTGTTGACGCACCTGATCACCTGTGCCAACCTAGCTGAATGATTATTATGACCGTGGCTGGCTGAACAGCTGTTCCAACCTGGCCGCACGATTATGAACGTGGCTGGCTGACAGCCAATTTATTCGATGCTGGTGATTTACCGCTTGTCATGGCTTGTTTGATATGAGCTCCAGGAAGGGTAAGAGCGGAGGACTCGGATGCGTAACTCAGCTACCGATCTCTATCCGTATTAGGAAGGGGCTGCATAAATCTTGAGACAGATGCGCCATATACAATACCGGTGTATACTTATTGTGAGCAGTCAGATGTCGTAAACAATATTTAAGCTGTAAGCAGAGCGTGTTACGTTGGTATGGCTAAGCAGTAAGCCTAAGGCGGGCATATTATGAAATATTGTCTTAGACAAGCGGCATCCCGTATGCAGCTCGTGCATACTTACCAATCAAACATGCTCGAGAGGCGGCACAGTGATGACTAGCGTCGGGTCGGGCCGTCGGCGCAAGCAACGTAGCAAATCTTGGCCAAGGTATGACTCGAAAATTAGGTGCCGTTGGGTACGCCCGACGTCGTGCCGTGCGGGGTAATCAATGCACCGGTCGACATCGTGCGTCTGTTATTACTGTGGTTGCGTAGAAGCAGCTATTGCTGGGTCACCGAACATCGCTGAAACGTATTACAACATATCGAGATATCGTAGGCACTGGTATATCCTAAAATCTTAGATAGAAATCCTCAAGATTGTCGCTGTTGTGTAGCAGATTATAGGCGGCTCATATAGCAGATTAAACTCATATATATATTGCTCTGTGCGGTTCCAATTGCTTGCTGGTCAATTTTTAGGGGGGAAATACAGCAGCAGAGTCCCAATTTTTAATCAATTAAACCGTGCATTGAGGGAATTTGTCCCCTTTTAACCTTCCTTCTGGTCTCATGCTAACATTGAGAGTTCCTTACGTTTTCCTCTGCTTTAGGGCTGCTTAGATCAACAGCTCAATCCGACAATATCGCGGGAGTAATAGTAATTCTCCTTAGCGTCTAATATTAATACACCCGTCTATTTTTCTAGCAGCTTCTACTTCGAAGTAGATCGCCCTTGACTCTATAAGCAGTTAAGCGACTACCAGCGCCTCGTAGTCGGGGGGGTTTGCAGCTTTTCGGGTAAACTCCACATAACTACCACACTCCGCATATCAGCTTTGCAGATCATCTACTCTCTAGGCGAATAGCTACAACCGCTTTAACTCACTGTTTTCTTTCGCGGACGCCTATGACGACTATATTGCCCATTGCAGCCATCCTATCTATTCCGTCAGCTTGACTGGGCAGACCAACATTGCCCGGAGACCCACGGTCTCCTCGGGTGCTGAACTTCCTACCCCACCTCGCGTGCCGGTGGATCCAGCGAACCCGGCACTTCTCCACGAGCACAGACATTGTACGCGAAATCGCATTGCTTTCCATTGCTGCAAAGACCCTTTAACTTGACACTCTAGGTGTTAAAGCACGGTCTCTCTAGCATACCTCCAATTCATCTATCAAATGCTTCTCATGGGAACTATAAAACACAGTTAGCCCATGAAGCCCTTCATTGTCTGCTAGCACACCTAAATATCCGCACTACTCTACCCTCAGCATATTCAAAGCCTATTTTAAACTCCTGTAGCTCCAACCCCAATTCCAGGGGAACCGCTAGCTGGTTCTCCGCCATTTCCGTGATTCATCAGAGGCACAGTCATATTGTCTCCGTTTGGCTCCACCGCGGTATGCTCGCCATGCTTTGCGGTGCCCCAATCTGTCATCTCCTCGATGGTAGCCATGTTGCTTTGAGTGCCGTTGTGGTGGTTGTTGACCGAAAAGCCTAGATGTAGCATACGAGTTCCATTTGTGTGCTCGCGGGCTGCCCGTAGCACCCACTCGAGCACGTTCAGCGGGATGTCTCAATTCCCTTAATTTTCGCCTACATCAGCCCCTTGTATTACTCTTCTGAACCAAAGAACAGAATGAGAAGCGCAACAGCAATAATCAAACATAGCCCCGGAACTAAGAGGAATATCGCAATCATGACTAGTGGCACGTATGCCGCGGTCTTGACACACCCCTGCGTCTAGTACTCTCCCGCTGGCGTCGCAAGTAGGTATTTCCGTCCACAATATATCATGGCCGTGGAGTTGAGCAGCATGGCCGGCTGGTTTGGGTACGTCGTTGGCCGCGGGCGTGTTAGTATCCCAGAACATTCGCCCCTGAAACGTCGACGCCCAGGCGTGGAGGTCGTAGAAGACCGCCATGAGTCGGACGGTGTTGGTGGCTCCAGGCACGTCCAGAGTTAATTTGAGGTCGCCAATGTGTACTGTTTGTCTGACTCCCAGTTCGTCTGGATGCGAGGACGATCCAGTCGGATCCATCAGAGTTGGCCGCGGCAGAGGTATCCGGTTTTATGCAGCATATCCTTGTCGTTCAAGTCGTTAATGATTGTTGCATTGGAAGTTCCAGCTAAGAAAATGAGCGAAGTTTCGTCTCACAGTCGGGCAGAATGTGGAGTCGATGGTGATCTTTTTGTATCATTATCCCGAAGGGGCCGAGTTGTGATAACAAATACCTGTAGATTTTATACGACGACTACCAGTCGTTAATTTAATTGCGAATAGATATTCAGCCCACTATCATTGAAGAAGTGACCTTCGCCTATGGACACTAAAGCTGCACGGACTTGCTGACGACGAGGTAGGCAGTCAACACATCGGCCCCTTTTCCTAAGCTAGATACGAGTAGCGATATTGAGAAGCCTACGGTACCGCCCGCAAACTTGCGGAGCTGAAAGGAGGTGACAGAGGCGCTTTGCTAGTGGGCGACGACACATTCTACCTGCTTACCTAGCTGTCTTCTATGAGTCGTAGTTTTAGTTAGACTAACGCACCGACTCGTGCGGCCCGCTGTGGAGGCCCGGGTTTGACAAGACCAGCGGCTAGGTCCTTACCTAGTGGACTAAGCCTGCCGTGCCAGTTTGAATTCAGACCCATTTTCGGTAGGCCTGTTCAGCCACGTAATTTATCGTATTACGCCATGTATTTTATCGTACGCCGCGAACGGAGTAGATAAGTTTAGGTCCCCCAAAACCTGTAGCGCCCGGCCAGATTGTGTAGGGGTCTCAAGAATGTATATTAACAACCAGCTGAGCGACTCATATGAGTATCTTAAGCTAAAGAAGAAAGGAAGAAAATTAAGCACGGGACGGGCCCGCCACGGTCCCGGCGGTGCATGGGTCGCGTCACGCGACTCCAAAGTCGAAATTGTAAGCTGAGACATACAGGCTTAGCCCGCGTTCCCTTCGAAGAAAAGAAAGTAAAAATTCCTGCTCTTTACGCGGCGAAATTAATGTGTGTGTGTGTGTACGTGTCAGATTGAGCGGGAACCCTCTGATGCTGTCAAACGGTCACCGGTACAATGCACGCATGTGGCTGCATGATGACTTGTGTGCTGATTGAGTGGGCCGTCTGCCGTGCAGCTGGTTATAGCTGGAGGAAAAAACTCTACGGTACAATGTGGTGGTGGCCTCCTTTTGACAAGATGGTCGTGATGATTGTGCTTGCATAAGACACGCGCTACCGTGAACAGATTCTCGCTAGAGTCGCTCTGGCGTATGACAAGGTGGGCACGAGCCAGGCACCCACCCAGCGGTCACACCAGCACTAAAAGACCCATCCGCGTCCAGAACAATGCTAACGCCGAGCGGCAAAGCAAAACTCTTTAAAGAGGTATTCTTGCCGACGCCGTCGGACGCAAAAACGCAAGCCTGAAATCAGCAACGCGGTCTACGAGTATCCGTACAACGATCAAATTAGCCTTTCACCGATCCCGGAATAGGAAGTCAAGGACGTTGTCCCTGATGCCTGGCCCCGACGGCATCATCAACCGAGTACTACGAATAGTCTCACCCTAGATCCAATCTCCTCTGACCCGGGGCTTCAATTAACGCCCCTCGATTGAGTGCTGCCTACAACACTTCAGAAACTCGACAACAGTAGTGCTACGAAAGCCTGGAAAAGAAATCATAGTTTCAAAGTCCGACACTTTTTAAGACGATCGGAAAATTTGATTGATTTGACGCGCTACGTCCTACCCGGGGTTTATTAGTGCCGCCCCGGCGACGCTAATTCTGAACCCTGGAAGCTGGCACTCAACCCGCGTCTGTCCCAATCTCCGCCCCTGAAAGTCGGATTAGAGTTTCGCCGGATTACGCAGTGCGACCAAAGTCTTTCTGTCTCGGTACAGATGATCAAATCGCAGTCTAAACAACACACAAGTCCTTGACTGTGTGACGTGTAGTAAAGCGAATTGTCGGATTACCCCGACACACACGTGTACTCGGCATGATGTCGTGGCTGCTGGCGACTTTGACCGCCCTGCTCGCCTTGTTCTTGACACATGGGCTGAGATGCTTCCTACGCTTGCGGCACATACCTGGTCCGACGTTGGCAGCTTGGACGGACCTGTGGATGGTGCGCAGTCAGCTAACTGGGCGGATGCATCTCGTTCTGCACGACTTGACGAAGAAACACGGTGAGTAAAACATAAATAACCCTGTGAGCAGAGTCCATGTAGTCCTTGGACCTTAACTCCTTGCTATCGCAATAGGGAAGTCGAGAAAGGAAGAACCTTGCTGATCTAATTTGTATTCGTACCAGGACCGATTGCAAGAATCGCTCCTAATTGGGTTGTGTGCGGTGATCCTTCAGAGTTGCGCCGAATCTGGGCAGTGAGGTCCTCGTGGACGAGGTCGTGGTGGTATCGTGGCATGCGTATCGATCCCTACAGGGACAGCTCGTTTTCCACTATCGACGACAACCTACACACTGCGATCCGCAACAAACTACTGCCGGGATATGGGGGCAAGGATGTCGACAACCTGCATCAGCTCATCGACGAGCAGGTTAAGAATCTCACCAACCTCATCGACAAGCACCTGTCCGAAAATGGTGGCTCCCGAGTCATCGATCTGGCCGAGAAAATTCAATACTTTTCCCTCGATGTGATCTCTTCTCTCGCTTTTGGCAAGGCCTTTGGATACATGGAAGCAGACCAAGACAAGTTCCGTTACATTGAGACTACTGGAAAGACCGTTTATATCCTGGTTTCCACCACACTGATACCGGGCGTCATAACCATGCTGCAGTCTCCGTATCTCAAGTGGATCATTCCTAGCGTCAAGGACATGGGGGGCATTGGCGAAGTTATCAAGCTCGCCGAGGAAGTTGTCGCAGAACGCTACGGTGACGACCGGATTGTTAAGCGGGACATGTTGGGATCCTTTGTCGCACATGGCCTAAGCCAGAAGGACACCGAAGCCGAGGCATTGGTGCAGATAATCGCAGGCTCCGACACCACCGCCACAGCAATCCGCTCGACGATGCTATTCATCATTACGTCGCCTCAGGTCTACATACGATTTCGGGCTGAGATTGACACAGCCATCCGGGAGGGCCGTATCTCGTCTCCCATCACCAATTCCGAGGCGCAGGCATTCGAGTACCTGCAGGCCGTCATCCTCGAGGGACTGCGCCTCTGGCCGCCCGCCGCGGCACTGTATCCCAAGGTTTCAAACAAGGACGAGATCGTATGCGGCGTGCATATTCCCGCCGGCACCAACGTCGCGTGGTCGCCCTGGACCATCATGCGCAGCAAAGACATCTTTGGCGAGAATGCCGAGCTGTTTTGCCCCGATCGCTGGCTTGGCGCTAAAAAGTCGAGACGCATGGAACAGACCGTCATGATGGCCTTTGCTGCGGGCAGCCGGTGGGAATGCCTCGGCAGGAACATTGCCACGATTGAGCTGAACAAGGTCTTTGTTGAGGTAAGTGTCTAGTTGCATTTGACCCTCTCTCGGGCGTGAGGCTGACAAGCGACCCAGCTCTTTCGACGGTTCGACTTCACTCTAGCCGACCCGATGAACCCCTGGAAGTCATTCAACGCAGGCTTGTTTAGCCAGAGCAACCTCAATGTACATATTGCTCGGAGAACGAGCCCTTCTTAATGTGGCCGGCTTTTTTCTAATAAGTATCTTTCCTACCGAGGATGAAGGGCTTGACTTGCGATACAAGCGCTGAGTGGTATTAGTTGGCGGGAAGAGATCAGGCGACAGTTTGTTTCAGGCGGCTGCGACAGAGGCTGACGTGGCACTAGCTATAGAGTGCTTGAGTCACAAATCCGATAATGCGTAGAAAAACAAATTGCCCATGATTCTATTTCCGGGCTACAAGTGATTGCGGCGATGGTTAAGGCGCAAGTCGGTAACACGCAGCTTCTGAGACCGGCCAGCCCGTGATACAGCCAAATATGTCGCATGACGCAGGATGACGACGCAATCTTGGGCTGGATACTTGTCACGCGCTGTTTGGGCTGGTCGAAGCAAGATCTCGGCATGCCTCAGCCCCCAGGCTTGCTAGACAGCTACAAGTAGCCGAAGGCGCTAACCTAACCGTCGTGAATTGACACACACCAGAGGGCGACCGAGAGAGGTGGATGCCTGCGATTTTGGACTCCCGTGTAGGGCTGGGTAGTCCTGCTGTCTATAAATGGCCTATCCTGCTAGACAGAGCTGGGTTGCCCTGGTTCCTAGAAGTAGTATGTACATCCCACGCGTCCGTTATGGAGTGTCATGAGCACGCTTCCTTGTTAAGCCGGACGGATTAATTGCAGACAATAGGACAGACAACCAGCTCATCTGGCAGGGCAGACCATTTTCATAAAGCACATCTCTACCCAGATAACAGAATTCGCTTCTCTATCCGACAGCAGGACTCGCCTTGTCTGTGGTAGGACAGACCACTTCCAGACAGCAGAATTCGCCTTCGGCAGGAAATAACAATAGCGCCTATTAGGAAACACAGTTGTCAGTACTTCATACCGCTTCCCGCTGTTGGGATAGAGGATCCAACATGTTTTGACGGATGAGAACGCACATACCGAACGGACACTGCGTGGGCAATTGGGATAACTTCACTCAACTCCCTCAGGCGTCAACGATGACACATTAGAGGTTTGAATTTACTTAGACCATGGGGCAAAGAGACTGTAGTAGTGGTTCTCTACCTCGTGATGACGTGGCTGTTCACTTCATCTTCACTCACGTATTGACCGGGCGGTCTCACTCAAATTGACGCAATTAGCGGGGAAAGGCGCCCGTAGGCCTGTCGGTTCTGTAAAGGCTTGCCTCCTAGGAGTGAGGTGTCCCTTAAGCACATGAGAGAGGTCTGTGCCCCCAGCACTACCCCTGTCGTGGGGGTTGTCCGTCTTCCCCGTCAAACGGGTTCAAACAGGACTATGCGGCGATGACGATGAGCTAGGCCCGTATAACTTGGGTCCTGGGTCTAGCTCACCGACATTACTACTATCACTGTGTTGGAGTAATATTCTGTTGCCCATCTTCTTCAGTTGCTCATTTTTCAAGGAGCCCAAGACGCTAGCCGTGTCGAGGGGTCGTTTCTTGGGCTCGGATGCATCAAATTGATCCACGGTGAGGTCGCGTAGGGGTATCTCGTATTAGCGACATTAGAAGGGGACGAGAAGGCGCATGATGAGAGGAGGTGTGGACGAAGAATAATGAGCTGCGGTCGGGGTTGGCGGCGGCGGGCGGTAGGTTTCGACCGCCCCAGCGTCAGTAAGCAGAGACGAATAGAAAAAACGAGGGATACCGGAGGATGGGCCTTATCTTATCGCCTTAATGTTAAATAATTGTCTGCTAGAGACAGCAGGCTCCCCAGGTTCTGCATGAGGGACGGTTGCAGGTGCCAAGTCGTGCGTCAAGCGCCGCAAGGCATCCATGACGTCCTCGCTCCGGCCGCTAACTACCCGCCCCCGCCAGGCCCCGCTCCCCTGGTGCCACGCTCCCGCTCCGTCGACGCACTTGGGCACCGAGCGCCACTGGCAGCGTCTTGCCGCTGAAGAAGCACGGCCGGAGGGCCAGGAAGGCAAAGTGCGCCGATGAGCAGGAGGCGACGCCCAGTCGTCAGTGGTAAGGCGCGACAAATTTGAGCAGCCATAGCGGCGACAAGCACGGCCAGGAGATGAAAGATGGCCGAGAGAGCCGAGCCGACGATGATGCAGCGCGTAATCCGTACCAGGGACTGCGGGGTATTACGAGCCGCAACATGCGTGGCGGACCCACATTGGTGCCACGTTGATCATGGCGATATGCAATTTGCGTCACGGAGGGCCGTGGTCCGAGTATTGAGCCATCCAAGGAAATCCTGAGCTCAGCTCGATCTATGGTTAACTCATATCAAGCGACAGTAAATCGCATTCAACTGCGAGATACACATACAATTACGCAGAACCCGACATGGCCACTCTCAAGTCCCTGAAGTGGACCCTTAGGCAGAAGGCCACAGCAACGACATCGCCCCCGACGCAGCCGCTGTCCGACTCACAATACGGTGCTGGCTTCGACATCCTAGTGCGGGGCTCAAGATGGACGACGTATCAACATTTCATTATCCCTCAACTATCTCTGCTGCTAGCCCCTCTCTTCAACACGCGTATCCGCATCTCCGCGCTAGAAGTCGGACCCGGCCCGAGGAGCGTCCTTGGATATCTGCCCGGTTGCCAGAGGCAGAAGATCAGCAGATACGCTGCATTTGAGCCTAACGACTTATTCGCTACAAAGTTTGAGGAATGGCTTCGCTCTACCTCGGACACAGGGTCCCCACTGCCCTGTCTGGCGAGCCCGCCCAACATTCATCGAAGCCCATTCGGTCTGGATAGCAACACCAGGATCGGTGCCAGTGCCGGTACGAGTAATGGCGCTGACAACTTCGACGTCATCATATTCTGCCACAGCATACACGGCAAGAAGCCCAAACACAGGTTCATCGAACGTGCGCTAGAAATGCTTGTTGAGCGGCCAGAAGGCGGAATAGTGGTGGTTTTCCATCGCGGCGAGACCCTGCACCTTGACGGCCTATCGTGCCATCGAACGGCTTCTTTCCCTACCGGAGCCATTCGCGTGGCGGATGACGACGAGGTACTGGATTGTTTTGCCCGTTTCGTCGTGGGATTTGTCATGCAGGATGTGGACGCGGACAAGGCCGTCCAAGCTGAGTGGCGTAAGGTATGCCGCGACGTGGGCCGTCGTGAGGAAGCCCATCCAGACCATCTCTTATTCAGCTCGCCCACCATTATGGCAACCTTTACTCAACATGCGACCACTTTGCCGGAGCTGACGTCGCAGGTGCCATTGGCCGGTGGAGACAACAGGGTGAAAAACCGGGAGGCTCGCCTTCACCATCCCGCATCGATCATTAGGCCGACAGAGATCCGACACGTTCAACAGTGCGTTCGTTGGGCTCTGAATCACGGGGTCGGTCTGACCGTCGTCGGCGGTGGTCATAGCGGCCATTGCCTCCGGCCCAACGTCCTATCGGTCGACATGGGCGCCTTTGACCAAGTACACATTCTCAGGGCCAGGGAGGGGGGCGGATCTGGTTCCGATTCCGGCTCCTTCGTTGTCGCCGAGGCCGGCTGCCAGTCGGGGGATATCATCCGCAAGACCATGGCGGCGGGCTTGACAGTGCCCCTTGGCGCACGCCCAAGCGTAGGCGCGGGGCTGTGGCTACAAGGCGGCATCGGCCACCTGGCTCGCTTACACGGACTCTCGTGCGACGCCATTGTCGGTGCCGTGGTGGTCGGCGTCGCCTCTAGTCAGGCCCTCTACGTCGGCCATGTACCAAGCCAACACCGGCCAGCTGGTGCCGTGAACCCGGATAATGAAAACGATCTATTATGGGCGATAAAGGGCGCCGGGACCAACTTTGGTATCGTGATAAGCGTTACTTTCAAGGCTTACGCGGCTCCAACCTATTCGATTCGAAACTGGATTATTCCGCTGAGCGACAACCTCGAGGCACGACTCAGGCTAAGCGATTTTGATAGATTCGTCGCTGGGGAGCTCTCGCGGAACTTCTCTATAGACGCGTATCTGTATTGGGATACGGACCAGCTGCGTCTTGGCGTGACCATGTTCGAAACTTCCACGACAGGGCTCACCTTCACAACACCCACGCTCACGCCCATTGGTAGAATTTTGGGGCCGGAAGACGACTCTAAGACCGTGGACGGCGTCGCTTTATTTGAGACCGAGATGTACATGTCCAAGATGCATAACGGCCACGGCGGCGGCAAGACTTCCTCGTTCAAGCGATGTTTATTCCTGAAGAGCATTGGAGAAGTGAACGTCGCCAATATCTTGGTGGCGGCCGTTGAGGCTCGTCCCTCCCCACTATGCTATCTCCATTTGCTGCAAGGTGGCGGAGCGGTTGCCGAAGCGGCGGAGGAGGCCACTGCATTCGGCTGTCGAGACTGGGACTTTGCCTGCGTGATAACTGGTGTCTGGCCCCGCGACCAAGATGGAGCCGAGGCCGCTCGAGCTGCCGTGCAGTGGGTTTACGACGTCGCCAGGGACTTGTTGCCCTTGAGCTGCGGAGCTTATGGGGCCGACCTTGGGCCAGACCCCAGAGACGCAGCGATGGCGGTCAAGGCTTTTGGACCAAACCGGCCGCGCCTGGCCCGCCTCAAACACAGCTTCGACCCGGGCAATGTTCTGGCTTATGCATGCCCACTCCCGAAAGCGCGGATAGCACCGAAGCTCATCATTCTTGTCACAGGTGATAGCTGTGCCGGCAAGGACTATTGCGCGAATATCTGGGTCTCTGTGTTCATCACATGCAGCCACAAACGCCTCAAGGCACGCGCAGTTAGCATTAGCGACGCAACTAAGCGAGAATATGCCGCGGCTACAGGTGCCGACCTGGAGCGCCTGCTATGGGACCGTGCGTACAAGGAGCAACATCGACCAGCCTTGTCAACGTACTTCCAGGGCCAGGTTCAACAACGACCTCAGCTACCAGAGGAGCATTTTTTGAAGGTGGTGTATGAAGCCGTCGATGTGGACGTGCTACTCATCACTGGGATGAGAGACGAGGCGCCTGTTGCAGCCCTGTCACATTTGGTTCGAGGCAGTAGACTGCTCGAAGTTAGCGTTAGGGCTAGTAAAGAGACGCGACAGGTTCGCAGAGGGGGCCAAGGCGGTGGTGAAGATGTTGACGACAACAAGGACAATAAGGGTAACAAGGTCTACAAAGATAACAACAACTGCCCTACTTTCATCTTCAACAACGAGACGACCGGAGACGCCGCAGCAAAAAGGTTTTCCGAGCGCTACCTGCTACCCTTCTTCCATGAGGAACTGCAGCGACTAGCTAGGATGGTGCGCTCGGTGCCCAACTTTCCACGCCTGGGCATTGAGTTCCGCCACGTGCTTGACATTTCCCAGCAGCCAGGGGGGCTGGCACTTTGCACGTCTCTGCTCCAAAATCACTTCACAGGTGACTGGGCCAAAGTCAATGCAGTGGCTTGTTGTGAGACCGGTGGCTTTGTCTATGCGTCGGCATTGGCCGCGCAGGTCGATGTACCATTGGCGCTGATTCGAGAAGCCGGCAAGCTCCCTCCGCCTACTATTTCCATCATCAAGTCCCCGTCGCATATCTCGTCTTCGGCATCCAACGATTCAAGAGAGACGAGACTTGAGATGGGCCGTGATGTGGTCCCCAAAGGCGCGTCAGTAGTAGTGGTGGATGATGTGCTTGCCACTGGGAAAACGCTTTGTGCGGTGCTACAGCTCTTAGATGAAGCCGGAATCGATTCTCAAGATGTCAACGTTATAATCGTGGCAGAGTTCCCTATTCACCGTGGTCGGGAACTATTGCGCCGACATGGCTTTGGCGGAGCCAAAATACAAAGCCTTTTGGTCTTTGATGGTGCTTAGGAAAGAGGGGGTGCTTGCCTGATCAAACTGACCTACATAACAGTAGGAAATGGTGGGCTACTGGCTTTGGTGGCTTCTGAGGGCCCTGACCAAAGCCCCAGGCCATGGAGCAGGGCCGTCATCGCTGGGCCTCATTTCCCCCACTTCAGGCCGCCTGGTGTTCCATGAGTTTCAGAAAGTAGAGGGCGTCGTTCTAAATATATATGGCCTAACGAATGTCGACTGAGCCTAATCGTGATGCAAGCGTCGTTGCGCGTACGGTCCATTGCTCCCACGGAAGCGCAAGTGTCAAGTCGGGTCGTGTTCCCACACGAGACTTCAGGGTTGCACGGTTGAGCCTAACTGTAGGAACGAAAGGGAGAGAGAAGGAAGGAGAGGGGGAAGGGGGACGCGTCCATTATTCAGGTCGACTCAGCCGTCCTGCCGGGTCCTCATCAGCTGGGTGCACGACTTTGTAGTATCGTTGCGGTTGGGTTACCTGGTAAGACAACATTCCAACCTAGACCCGGAACGTGATTATCGCCGCCATCGCCGCATAGCCCACGTTTAATCTGGTTTCACTTCCACCCTGTCGAGCACCCTACGCCCGAGGGCGTGCTGTAATTGCTTGGTAATTGGCTCCTGGACCGCCTCACATGCCGCATGCCAGCTCAGGAACTGGGGTGCAGGGACGTTGATTTGCTTCAGGAATACCCCACGCGAATTAATTCTATAGCCCTTTTGGACGCATCGCGCTCTAACCCACGTGACCATGCGTCGACGCGTAAAGGCCAAAGAGTACTTCGTCTCACGATTTCAGCACCTTCCAAAAGTCAGAGAGCGCCACCTCCCCGGACAGCATATCGAATTTTGGTCCGCTGTTGCCATCGCATTGCATCCACTCCGACTTGGGCATGTTCGCGAAGCGAATTCCATCGTCTATCAACAATCCGTACTGCCTGTCGAATGGCACCGACACGCGACTCGCAGGTTAAGCCAGCTCGCATACAGTCAACCCTCGGCCCTGCCTTCTTCAAGAGCAGTGCAGTCAATTCGTCAGCCACTCTCGCGCAGACCCGCGTCAGAGCTAAGACTTAAAGCCGCACTTCGATCACGGTTGTGTCAGACTGAGTGCAGATTGACGTTCTCCTAGCTACTCGGCCCGTTCACCTCAACAACATTCTGACTAGACAGAAGAACTATGAATATAGAAAATACCGGCCTCGCGATGGCGTAGAGCGATTGTAGTTGTACGAGACACGTAGAACGCAAGAGAGAACGGGATCTGCGGCAATCACGTAAGTATTTCCTAAGATCGACTTTCCACTTTCCGGCGATCAACTTGCCGGTGACTTTGCCGATGTTGCTTGGTCTTAACTCGTACACTGTTACCGCGGTAGGAATATTGCTACGGGGCAACGTCCGTCGTACGCCAGGCACCGTGCCAGGGGAGCCTTTTGGCATGGGGAATTCCGAGTTCAATGCTGGCATGAAGCAGTCTAAATATGGATACCCAATTATGGAACTATACGAACTTATTAGGCCTACCACACTAGGCGAGATGAAGACGGCATGGGGAATGGGTAGCGCCCCTATGGGATGGAGTTATGTAAAAGAACCCATGTGGCAAGATCGATGGAGCGAAGAGAAGGGACGGGATACTCGCGTCCAAAGGGTGTTCTAATTCATATACCGCAACTCTGGCCGCTCGGTTGGACTTGGTATAGTCGCATAGCCCTGTGCAATGCTTGCCTTATTCCCTCAGGCTGCTTAGACATGCGTCTGTAGCGGCAAAAGCTCAGATTAGATAGTTCTTTGCAAGACTTTTGAAGCCATTTCCTTGCTTGCTCTTAACCAGTCTATTTTTTTTCGCAAGGATGGGATGCAGGCGATACCGTCCCGCGTAGCCCATCAGTTTCGAAGGTGTCCATCGCATAATACACGCCCTGGCGAACGTAGAGCCCTTTTGAGAGTTTAGCGCCGTGTCGACAAAAGAAATTTCGATCAAAACGACGGGCAGGGCCGCATCACCAGAAGCAAGAGTTTGAACTCGGTCGCGTAACTCCCGTGCTAAAAAGAAGGCATAGCGAAAGACGACCAGTGTCCTGCGTGGGGGAATTGTTTAGTTAGGCGCCAGCATGGACAATGATGGGACGGGCTGGGACGGCCGCAAACTGTTTAGCATATGCGAAACCTGATTGACGAGTAGAGATTTTCGGTTTAGAATCATGCTTGATGTTACAACCGGTGACACCGAAGCGGACGTTGACCACGAACTCCCCTGGAGGAGCGGGGTACTCATTGCACATGCGAGACCGGCGGTGGCACACTCTTCACAAGCGTCAGACTCGTGAGCACTCTGAGGTACCGTAAGCACTGCCCTTCGAGAGTGGCCGAATGGACAGCATATGGTCCCACCTTTTGACTCGCCATAGGATCCTCGTCTTTCGCCAACGCCGACAGGAGCGGACCGATGAGGTCTTTCTTTAACGTGTAGGCGGTGCCTCCAAGTGGGTAATGCACTTGGCCATCGTGGAAGGCTGCGAATAGTGGACGCCCTGACGATAACGCAGTTACGAGAGCCTGGATGGCAGCGGGGATTTGCCTATATTCTTTTAGCGGCTGCCATCGCCATCAGTTTGCTTCAACTACTCGTGCTGCGGCTCATTTAGGAGCGGCTCCAAAAGCTCGATCAAGGCTCGGGCGGCTGTTGCACGTTGCGTGAGAAGACTGCTATCATCTCCGTGCGGATTGCTAGGCATCGAAATTGCGAGACCAGTAGGCGGAATGCAATTGTAAGCAAAAGAAGTGCTGGTCGATTGCCTGGGGCTGTGGACCTCGATATTTGGCTTCGCTGTTGCGGTACATAAACCTAATCCTCGTCAAAGCGAGCAAGAAGACGGCGCGCAAGGCTTAGTCGACCTACCAACTCACCAACAGGTGTAGATGGCGTTCCAATCGGCTCGAGGTCACCCAAGTTGGTTTCACTTATTGTCTCTGCTGTTACCTTACCATAGAACCCCTTTCCAGTCCTCAAAGTGCTCCAAGAAGGTATTCCATTACCCTAGCCTTGTGTCCGTAACGTTTGAAGATATATTGGCTTGAGAATCTCGTTGACTTCGCTAAGAACACGCCAGTCCTCGTTGGACAACATGTCATCCGCCGGGATGTTTCGCTTCGTCTTGCTCGCCTTCGAGAGCAAAGAGGAAGGCCCTGATGTCTGTCCGCTTTCGCAGAGCCCTTTCAATCATCATGTATGTGTAATTCCATCGAGTTTTGTTATTCAAGATGACCTTGAGCTCCGCGGTAGGTTCCTCGCAAAGCCGATAACCCTCAACTTCCTGTTCTGTGTGCTATTTGCTTGAAGTGTTTGCTCCGCTGCGGTGACGATCGGATGAACTTGACAATATTGTGAAGCTTCCCAATGGGGCCCTTCGCACGTCAGTGATCAAGATCTTGCTCCGCAAGGCCTTGGATGCAGTTGATATCGGACTCCCACTCGAAAGACCCAGGGTCTTTCCCAAGAGAAAGGCCCGCGCAACAAGGCTGAGTATGTGCCCATAGCAACGCATCCCCCGCGCCTTAATGTCAACAGGCCTCATCGATGGATCTAGTTGCTTGTACATGTGGTATAGACAACTATCACTTGCGGCCAGGTTGTCGGGAAAAACGGAGCCAACTCGTCCTTCAATCTCCCGCTCTTGAATGACGTCAACAGAGAAGAAGCAAGGTTCTCAGCGCTATGAGTACTAAATTGATGGCGCAGAGCAAGCAACCGGGACTGCTGAAGCCCCCGTCGGCCGATGAAGTGTACAAAGACAGCCACAATGGCGAAGCGATTCGGTAACATCTAGAGGTTGAAAGCTGTCGCGTAGAAGATATATGCTACTATAATGGCTGCTGGAAGGACAGCAGGCCTGCACTTTTGCTTAAATGGTCAAGCGGATTTATCCGATAAAAGCAGTGTGTCCATCAACCAAGTAAAGCAAAATTTCACCCCTATGCTTTGCTTAGTTGAAGGAACCCTTTGCTTTGCTTAGTTTACTTGACCAGCAGGGCTTACTTTACTTGGTTAGTGTTGCTTGACTAGTACTAATATGACTACACGTAGCATTGACATACCTATCCTAACGATGCTAACATACCGGATCGAAGTAGGTGCTTTTGACATTCAAGTGCTGTCACCGTATCTGAACTAAGGCTTTTGCGTTCGTCCGTGATGATTTTCTTCGTCTGCGGAAAAACACGTTCACACTCAGCACTCATTGCTGGGCAACTGAGTAAGTCGAATGCCATCTTAGATAGGACTAGGTAGTCTAAGGCATGGCGAACCCACCACTCTAGAGAATCCTCAACCTCTAGATTAGCCTTATTAGTCCTCGCCATAAACTCGTCAAGATCGGAGGTCACTTTTCTCCGTTTCTTTCCTCGTGTGCCCGGCGTTGCAACGGCAACGAGCCTCCATCGAAGGCGACTCTGACGATTGACAGCAGAGTACCGCTTTGATAGCTCCTAAATGTATGTGTCATTGTTTCTCGCATTGTCCATTATGAAGAAACTAATGATTGAGGCGAGGTCGTAATAATCCACGACTGCTGATAGCACCTTGGCAACATTCTCGCCGGAGTGAGGGCCTTTCAGAGGGGGAAGATCCAGAAGAGCAGTTTGAAGCTTATGCCTTTCACCCAAGAGGTGAGAAACAACGGCTATATAGTTAGTCCCTTCTTTAGATGTCCATGCATCCGTCGAGGTGTGAATCTTGCTTTTGGAAAGATGGAGCTAGTCCCTCAGCAAAACATGCCTCCCAGCGTCACCAAACCATTTCTCTCTGACCCAGCTGCTAAGAGTTGACGGGTTCTTGGACAGAATCTTGTCACTGTCTTCCAGATAATTGGCAAAAATATCGTGGGTGCGTTGATGGGTTGCTTGACGAAACGTGAGATCGAGTTCGACTACCCAGTCGGTATAGTCGTTTTTGAATTGCAGGTCGTTGAACACTAAGCGCCGACTTCTGAGGTATGATGTGAGATTTGTTGCGCCCTTGGCTATGCTGAATGGGTTGCATTCTCCTGCCTTATAGCCAAATACTTCCAGCCTATGCTGATGTTTCAGATGGTATATAACGCTGGTCGTTCTCTCACTGGCAAAGAGCGTAGCATTGTGATGGCCACTAACGTGGTAGTATTTGCAGAACTAGTACTTATTTTCTCCATCCGTTGTAAGCTGTGAGCCGTGTCTGTAGATTGCTGAGGGTTAGGATTTAGAGTTCATGGCGCGCTTATGAGGCCGACGATATCGGATGGGTGGTACTGCCTTCTCAGGGTAACAGATTTTGTCCCACTCGATATGGAAATGGCATTGAGAAGCTTTTGGTAACTGTTTTTCATGGGAAACGCTCGCGGGAGAAGCGCCATGTAGTAGCACACTAGTTGGGGTTGAGACCGAGCTAGGAGTACTGGACCTAGTAGATTCGATCGGCTCAGAGGGAGCCTTAGGGGCTGTAGCCTTTCCAAAACTTCCCCGAGGCTGAAACATTGGATATGAAGGCATTATTGACTTGGCATTTGGACTGTGCGAGACTTTCTGGCAGCAAAAGACATAGAACAATTGATCTAGCTGCAGCCTCCTGTCGCGACCTCTAAGCAGAAAAAGGGGAACTCCGCGGCTATCTGGGACTGGGAGCTCTCTCCTGCCTGAGATAATTGCGGCTTGCCTGGAATTAGTTGGCCTGAAGGGGACATAAATGAGCGACTACTCTAGGCCTATATAGTTTTATACTTTTCTGTCCCTTGACGAACCCCGCTGGGGCGCTACGAATCCATCGTATATACACCAGCCAAGCGACATCAACGTCCTTCAAAACCAGTGTCAAACGATATCCGCCCCAGCCGAGGAGGCGTCCCGACCCACTTGGGCACTGCTGTTGTGTATATAACTAGGACCTTCGTCCCCTTGACTTGGGTAGTGGTTAAGGGTAATTGACTCTTGATAACCCTCATTCATGGCATCCTCCCATTCAATTTTGACAACTAGAACCTGCCCAACTTTGAACCTAAAGTCGATAAGAAAAGCCCACATCCGTGTAGAGAGACGCAACGAAAATAGTAAACAAGTTAGCTCGAAGACGGGGAAGCGGGGCGACGGAGATAAAAACGTTAAAGAGACAAGATATTGCAGGGCTCTTCAAACGCGAAGAACAGACAGGAAATAAAATAAGGCAAAGAAGAAAGTAGACATAGTGACGCGGAAATCCAAGGTAAGCCTGAAGGCATAGAGATATACACGATGACCGGAGAAACAGGAGTTGAATCCCCCCTCCTCTTGAGCTGCTACCTATCTAAGGAAACTTCTTGGTGGTGTAGACGTGCTTCTTGCCTGAGAGCATCCACACGCCCTCGACCTTGGTCAACTCCTTCTTAGATGTCTTCATCTTTTTCTTCTTGGCGTCCAGGAAGTAGAGGCCTCTAAGTGTCGACTTCTGGATCTTAACCTCCATGGGCTTTTTCTAGGGGCGAGCGGAGCCCCCTCCTTCTTCTTTTTCTTCCTCTTCCTCATCACCATCGTCGTCGTCGTTGTCGTCGTMGTCGTCTTCTTCTTCTCCTTCTTCACCACCATCGCCCACGACTCAAAAGTCTGTGTCACCTGTCTGGCTGAAGACGGGCACGTCCTCCTCGCCCTCGCCGGCCGGGTTTATCCAGGGATCCTCTTCGCCTTCTTCTCCAGCTGCACCCGACCCACTGGCCCCGCAGGCAGCTTCCCATTCCCGTGCCTCTCGTCCGGGGTCGGGCTCCTGGGCCTTATCACCCCTGGACAACTTGGACTTCTTGACGCCCGATGTGTTGTGGAAGTAGCCATCCTCACCACGGCTCCAGCTATCCAGGTCTGGGTACGAGTAGTCGAGAAAGTTGTCACCGTTCGTGGCCATCATGGCCAGGAACCAGAGGGTTAGCTTGATGGTGAGCCAGCCCGACCCATGCGCGACCTAGGGGACGGCAACGTACTTTGGGTCCTCGTACCTCCAGAGCATTAGGTTGGTGTCCTAGTATTCCGAGTGGTATCCCCCCATCGAAAGGTCGGACGGGTACTGGACGTGGCCGGCCGTCGCCCGCAGGGCGCGCCCCGCGGCTAAGCAGATGGTCCGCCTCGTTCCAAGCATCCCATGGGAGGTACGTAGCTACCCTAGCGATTGGAACTTACTTCCACCCCACCCCAATCCAAGACCCTTAGAAGCTAGCGGTCTATCCCTCATTAGCGATAAGTGCTTGCTACCTAACGACGCACGTAACTAGATCTCCACCCATTTATAACTAACCTTTCCGCTCTCCAACAACTGCCTCTACATTTTCACTCACCAGTTACGTCCCTCTGCCCCTTAATCGTTTGCCTACGACGCCAACCACCATGAATCGCGCATCGAGACTCCGTGAGGCACAACGTATGGGCCCCAGGCCTGATCCGGCCTGGCAGGCAGCGATGAAGGTGCCGTTCCTAGATGACAGCCCGATGAGCGGTCCTCCACTCTGTACCGCGCAAAACTTCAAGCTGCCGCGCCTTCGACAGTGCGCCTTTGAACCGGGTTCTATTGCCTGGAAAAAAATGCTCGGCGGCGGACTCGATGGGCATACCTGGAAGGTCTGGTTTGGGGAGATGGGCCCCTTTGTCTTAAAGATAGTGAGTGCTGCTAAGATAGGAAAAGAATTTTTAGGCTAACTCCCCTTTCGTAGTTCTTGGATACGGACCCGCCTAGCTTCATTCACTACTACGCTGCCCAGCGGGAGTGTCAGAATATCGCTCTCTTCCAGATGATAGAGGCGGCTATAGCGCAGGCCGCCGCAAAGTCTAAGCCGATCCGGATCCACGCGAATCCTCAAACCCAGCAAGAGGCGCTAGATAATCTCTACGCCTTCTCTGACGAGGTCCGTCTAAGGCAGTCTTCCCCGGAGAGCTCTAGGACTGTATCGATTACGTCGATACCGCGCATTAGGAAGTGTTACGGCTGGCTGAGGCTTAGCGGCAACGTATTCCACGCCCTCCCCCTGGAGCTGAAGGCGCCATCTTTCAAGATCGATAAGATTCAGAGGTCAATGTCGTTCGATAGAGAGTATATAGCCCTCGTTTACGAGTACATAGAGGAGGGTAGGAATAATGAGGCCGTCGTGGAAGAAGTAGACCGCTTCTTGGCCATACCCTCTCACCGTCCGTCAAGAACTGAAAGAGCGGAGTACTAGTAGACCTCGCAGATATAGTTCACGCTAGCGACTATGAATGGAAGGAGCAGCTCTATAGGCCGAGGACAGCCGACCTGATTCTGATAGAGTGATGCTGATCATCGCATTCAAATATAGTATAGTAAATTGCGTCAAAGGGTTTACAATACCATCCCAATTTTCCCTCCTATACCTTCAACAATTTTTTGACAGAACAATAATCATAGCTTCAACAAGGACAGATGCCCCAGACGTTTGACTTACTGCCAACATCTAGCTTGGTGCACGCCGTGAAAACTCCGGACAGGCTGCCTATTTGACCCCTGTCATAGAACTTCGGGTCATGCAGGGTTATGGCAGAACTACTCGTATCCTAAATTAGAAAAGGCGGGGAGATGTGAATAGGCAGCAGCTTTCATGGACTAAGTCCAAGCACCTCCCCCCGACGCCCAACTTTGAAGCCAGATATTAGCACAGTCATGCCGTCGAACTTGGAGCAACTTCTTCTCACGCTTCTCTCCTCTCTCCACCCTTCCAAGACTTGTTGCGGCCTGTTCAGCCCCCCATAGCACTAAAACCCGCGGCGACGAGACGACGCCAATGAGCCGAGCGACGCTGTCACATTGACAAAGCAGAATTCCCCAGCTTCCCATCGTCCTCTAGCGCACCATGGCCACTATCGTGGACATCCTGGCTGACATGGGGTCCATTGACGCTAGAATGGAAGCCATTACGGCAAGGCTGCAGAATCCCAAACTTCGTCCCTCGGGTCAAGAGGTCACCCAACTTCACGAGCTGGTAGCCAGGATACTCCAACATACCCAATCTCTTCGCGAGAAGCTTACCGCTTTTGCTTTAGGATGGACACCAGAGATTTTCCAAAAATCTGACGAGCACATGTCGCGCGCACAATCGGCTATCCGAGCTGCAGCACAGGGCCAGGTAAAGAGGTCGATCTTTAGGAGAAACCTAGTCGCTATCTTCCAAGGACATTCAGCCTTAGCCGTCGATTCGCCTAGGCTTAGGGCGAGGAAGGCAAGGAAGGCGAAAAAGGGCCAGAAAATCCGCCGCTTAGGCGCAGGTGCTATCCTAGCGTAGGCTGTGCCCTTGCAACCTAGTAAATAGGAAGAGATAGACGAACTTATCTTCAATGGCTTCGCCACGCAGATGGTAAAGGCGGGGGCCGGCGGCGAGCCTGCGGCAGAGATAGCGTTGAATGTGAGGGACACTATCTGTGATCTAGGAAAGGAGGAGCCCTTCCGTAATGTTGCGTCATATGGTCTTTTCGTTCAAGGTGAGCCGCCATATTGATCTATGTAGCGATGGGAAAGGTTACTGAGCTCTCCAGAGGTTGAGGAGCTCGCGCGCAGCCCGCCAACCAGCATCGGTCCAAAAAGCCCACGTCTGGACCCGCACCGTGGAGAAAGCCATCTGCCTACGAGTCAAAACGTCGTTGGCCGCAACTGGCCCGTGCTTCGGGGGCGCGTCTCCCGAGGAAGCGCTGCCGTTAAATAGAGCTCCCGATTGTAGGTTGACTGACTTCCAGCCCAGCTCGGAGTATCTGGAAACCGACCGGTTTACTAACAACAATTGCATCAAGCGTTCCTGGTGCAGCTGCGTTATGATGTGTTGGATGAGAGGCTGGTGGATTTGCTGGGTCTTCGCTCGGCCGGGCTTGACGACGGGTTCCCGCCTATCGCGTTGGGTGTCCCCATGATGAGCTTCCGGCATTTGTCTTCTTTAGCGTCTCGCGGGTAGCTGCGATTCAATATGCGTTCGAGGCTAGGTTGGAAGAATCGTGGCCTGATGTTGGAGTTTTGTTTCCTAGCGTTTCATAATAAATTTGATTTCGACGAGTATGGCTTCAAAGCGGCACTCGGAGGGTATGAGCCCAACATAGGGACCTCCGCCTCTCTTCTCTTCCCATACCGGGCTTTTCTTCTTCTTCGTGACCTCATCTTGGGCGGCCGTTTCTCTTTCTAGCACTCGTATGCAACCGAACATTTTCTTTCCCTTGCGAGGTCTGAAGACGACAATACGGTCGGTCGGATAGGACTCATAGATGCGGCCCGTAATGGGCTCGAAGCTATTGACGTCCCTGTGCGAGATCGAGAAGCTATCACCAAACTAGATAAGACGTCAGCAAGCTAAAAAAAGAGAGAGGGGTCATTTCAAGTAGAGGAGAAAACGTTTTCCGTGTTGAACTCGTATAGCCTTTCGTTGTCGTCTTCCAGACCGTCGTCAGGAAGCAGTATGGAACGCGGCGTGTCCATGCTGCTGCACTGCACCCTTTGATGAGCAGAAATTGCGAGAAAAGAAAAAGCGATGAGGCGATTGGGAAGGGCAAGCGGTGGTGGAGGAGGAAAATGCAGGAGCGGGGAGCTGTGCGGGGCGCGGCCCAACCATGGAGCACCTGCCTGAGGGCCTCAGGAAACCGACGGCAAACAGGAAAGTCACGTCCATAGGTCTCGTCCATGAGCTATAAAGAGCTGCTGCTTGGCTTGGAAAACAATTCAAAAGACTACTGTATACTCTACTGGACTAGCTCTGCATCTTGAGCCCTAGGCTTGCTGTTCCTTTCTGGAGTTTACCTACCAATCGCCATGTCTTATATTAACATTCTCGAGGAACACCCGTACAATAGCGTGCTCAACTTGAACAACCGATCAGCTACTGACAAGGAATGGGCAGAGCGGTACAACTTTATCAAGGCCGACCGGTCACGATTGCGCACTTCTTTGGACGCCAGCGGAGCTTTGGTCCCTGACTGGTTTCCCCTCATTCCCATGCTCAGCGATGATGCCACCCGGCGACAGGAAGTATCCTTACGGACCAATACGAGGTATCTATATGTGTTGGACAGTGAAGAAGACGGAGTTGGGTACTTTCTTACCGAGATCGTGTCTCCCGTCTTGGCGAAATTTGTGCACCTCCCGGGCATCACCTATCACTCCTTTGGATCACACAACGGGGTGATCGTCGATTGCGCTTTTCAGTGGGGTGGTCGTCGCATTGCTATAGGAGAATATAAGCGGAATATCATCAATGTTGACGCTTGGTACAATTCGACCTTCGACAGAATTCCCGGCCAGAACAAACTCACCCGTGAACTACGAGGGTGAGTACGATCTTCACTCGTGACTTGTTGTGTACCCTCTCCTGGCTAACTTTCTAGGTATGCGATGGAGTATGAATGTCCTCAAGTTTTCTGCTTTGACATCAACTGCCTCGTACTACTGCAATTCCGAGCGAAAAAGTTGGACGATATGAAGGATTGCGACGTTGACTACTGGGTTTTTCCTCGCCGTGAAGCGCACGACACAGTCCCCGGATATCCGCTTCGAGACGCACTCTACAGGCTTCTAGTACAAGGCATCCGCCGGTTGCAGAACGAAAATTTGCCGCCTCCGACAATAGGCTCCGAGACATCCTGCGGGCGTGCCTTCTATAGCGGAGAGCCACTCTGGAGGCACGCGGACGGGAAGAAGCACAGATTCCAACCAGATGGCTATGAGCGGGACGCGGAAGAAAACGGCCAGTTATTGTGGAAGCGCGATGGACAATGGTACATTGACGAGGAAGGGCGAAGCGTAGCAGATTCTGAACGATTGAGGTAATAGACACTCCGTGTAAATATCTACTTAGCTTGGATTTTCACACTGTCAGCTGAGACACGCGCTGAGACAAACCACACGTGACCCGCTAACTTACTATTAAAGTCGGTGAAATTGCCCTTGTGTGTTTCGACGTCCGCATCAAACTTTGCTCTTCATTTTTCGCCCCCAACTTCAGCAGTTTGTCCGTGATGGCTAGTTCGGTAAGCTGCATCCGCGCTCGAGTGGTGAACTAATGCTAAAGTGTGCCTAGCATTCTTTCGAATTCCAATGGAAGTCACAAACACTCTGTGGCCGAGGCGGTCCCATTTGTTTGCCTAGTCATGAATACGCCAACATCATCCGGCTGAGCCTCGCCGGGGGGACAATCCAGGAATTACCAAACAAGATCATTCTCAAGATGCAAGGTGAGAGGCATGACCTCTTTCAGACTGAACAGATGTTCTACGAAAAGGAAAAGGGGCTTCAGGAGCTTGGGCTTGTACCACAGTACCACGGCCTCGCCAGTATTGGGGGTACGCCAGCCCTTGTCCTGTCTGATCTCGGAGGTACTATGATACATGACAATCCTTCGCTTGCGCAAGACGAAAACACTCTGCGGGATAAGCTCACAGAGCTCTTGGGGGCAATCAGGAGGGCTGGTGTTGTGCATGAGGACATCACCGTCCTGAACGTACTCCATTGTGACGATGGTCGGTTTCGGCTCGTGGATTTCAAAGAGGCTGAAATGAACCAGTCAATTGACGAAGACAAGATCGAGGATGARGTGGCCGTGCAAGTTAGCGACCTTGTTCTAATAATGAAGCTACGTTATGAGGCGAGGATGAAACTCCAGGAGTGGGAGTCGCGGAACAAACACGCTACTCCTATCCAGTATGAAAGCCTTCTCAGACATAATCTTTCGTCGGCAGTGAACGCCGTCGACATCAGAGGAAGCGTGCTAGCTAAGGATGGATTCATTAACTGCGTTCGAGGAAGCTAATATACTTTAAGAGAGGGTAGATAGCCAATCGCGGCTGCCGGTAGCATTACTAATATAATATATTGCAGACACTATATCGGACATGAATAATGCTAGTACGCTCAATCAAGAACAATTAGACGTGAACAGAGTTCCGGAGTAAGCCTATGGCGGAAGAGAGAGTCATACCACTACGGCCTTGGACCTCGAGTCAACAAGCCGACAACCTTCTCAGCGATACCAGGATGCGAACGAAGGCGACACAGATGAGGGCGCACTCGATTACAATATCGATAAGATGATCCACTCGTTTGTTTTAGAAGAAGAAGAGCTTGGGCTGTATTGAGGTTGCGTCGCCTAGGGATTTCGAGGACTTCGAGTCATACGTCAGAGCCCCAACTAGCGGCGATGCCAAGGCATATTCTGGCGAATGGGAGGCTCGCCGTATCATTGGAGTGGAGATCATTCACGGAAAGGTAATTACACTACATGATTGAGTGGAAGCCGAGCCTCGTCTCTGAGGATGGCCCAGAATGCCTCGCAGTTGGTCCAGGAATGGCACAAGCGGAAGGCGAAATTCGGGCACGACGAAGAGACTAGACAGGGGAAAACTCGGAGCGAATAAGCCAAAACTGCGACAATAGACAGGCTTTCCACTTTAGAAGAGCGATTTTTCCGGTTAGTTAATAGTGTACAATCGTATATGAGAAATCTTTTGTCGAACTGCTCACTTCTTGGTGCGATTCGATGAGTAGTCGTTCGCCTCAAACCCGAAGTTGAACTCACAATGTTTCTTGACGCTAAATGACTACTGTACCGAATCCCTTCTTTGCAGTTAGAATCAACGTGTTTAGCCATAGAAATCTTCCGACGCCGTATTAGTCGTGGCAGAAAGCGGACGTTTGACAACCGACTTGTGTCCATTGCTTGCCGCCCAATCCAGTGGTGTTTGGCTCTGTCTATCCTCAGATGGGATGAAGAGGTGTGGCAAGCGGAACAAGGGGGGGGGGCTGGGGACGGGCAGGAAACCATGAGAGGGGCGAAGGCAAGAGGGAAGACCTTTGGGTGTGGATAGTGCGGCCGCCCTGCTCCTCGAGACTTGTGGAGGTATTAGCATTGTGAAATCTTGACCTTTGAGCAAGCAACGCATTTTTTGTTTGGTTGTGAGAACTTCTCTTTCCCCTGGAGTGGGACTATTACTATTTCTTTAGATAAACTTGGGAATGCGCTGGGGTCTTCTTTGGACTACTGCAACAGCTACTTCATCCTAACAGTTTTTTTCCTAATGCGAGAGTCCGTCCACGTCGGGGTAGCAGCTGCGCACCTTGCCCTCCTCAAAGATCAGGGCCACGCGCGCGCCGAACTCAAACGGGTTACCCTCGTAGAGCACCACGTCCCGCGTGGGCGGCAGCCGCAGGATGTCCTCGATGTTGCGCGACACCAGATCCAGCGCCAGGCTGTGGTTCGCCGGGCCCGCGAGCCAGCCCGCCTCCCAGATGCTGTTGCGGATGTGGTTGTTCGTCTCGTCCCAGTTGGCGATGGCCACGCGCACACCCGCGGCGAGCAGCGCCTGCGGGCCCAGCGCGTCCGTCAGTGGCGGGCCCGGCAGGCAGTGCTGGCCGTCGAAGAAGAGGCGCTCGCAGCCCCAGAACGGCGCCACGATGACGGGCACGTCGGCGGCGGCCAGCTCCGCGGCCACGAGGTGCGCCTCGGCGCCGCCCATGATGACCAGGTGCGCGCCCGTCTCGCGCTTCAGGGCGACCACGTGCGCGATGACATCCTTGTTGTTGGTGTGGACCACCACCGGCAGGTCGCCGCGGGCGGCGCGCTGGTAGACGGGGTGCAGGTGCCTGTCCGTGGTGAGCAGGTCGCGCAGCATACTCATCTGCGCCGTGACCGAGGGGGTCTGCGGATCTGCGGGGGCGTCGCGACTTTAGTTAGCCGGCGCGCAAGCAGAAGACGGTGCGTGCGCAAGGAGGGATGCATGTTGGGCTGGGGAACGCAAACGTACTCTTGCCATCGTGTCCAATGGTGAAGTGGAGAGCCGCATCAGGCTTGGGAAGTGCCCCGGCATCAAGAACTGCAGCCGCACGTGTCAGCAAGCGGTCCATCGGATATCCTGGGGCACGGCCAGGGGCCGCCGCTGCTGCTTTGCGTACCGCTCTTTGCGCCCGAGCGGAACAGGGCGCTGATGCCGTGTAGGAAGCCTGTCGTGAGTGGCGGCGTCACGATGCGCGTCACGCCGGCCCGGTAGCTCTTCTCGAGGTGGATGCCGTCGAACTTGATGCCGAACCGAGTCGACAAGGGATGGGCGAAGTCGCTGCCCTCGGAGTAGCCGTCGGTGGTGCTTGGCTCCTGGCGCATCTCGGCGAGGCCGTGCTGGCGCGTGACGATGGTGAGGCCCTGCAAGAAATGGCGTGTTAGTATTCTGTCTCCTTGTCAACGCTTTCGCTTGATGGAAGACGCGCGCAGGCTCCTGCAGTCCTCGCCACTGCTCCTCCCCGTGCGTACCGGAAGCATGTGGCCATCCTGGAGGTCCACAGACGGGACGCCTTCGTCGGCAGCCTGTCGTGCCGCGTTGTCGCAGGGGCCCTGTCCGACACAGATGATCTCTCCGGCACGAATCACGACGGTGAGATTGCTGCCCTTGGCCTCTGCGGTGCGTGTGCCGTCGGCGCCAATGAAACTCGTCGTGATGCCGCGAACCACCAAGTCGGACTGGCCGACCCGACACGCTCCCCCAACGTCGTCGCTCGGCCGCGAGGCCGGCGCCTCTCTGCCGTAGACGGCTCCCTCGGACATGTCCCAAAAGCTGTCCGAGGCGCGGACCGAGGTCTCGCCGTCGATGAAGACGGCGAGGGGCGTGGCGCCGACGCGCAGCGGGTGGCGATCCCAAACGACGAGGTCCGCGTCGTAGCCGGGCCGCACGTAGCCCAGCCGGTTTTCCAGGCCCAGGAGCCGCGCCGGCTCGCCGATGATGGATGCGATGGCGTGCGCGGCGTCGAGCCCGTAGTGGTGCGCGATCTGCGCCTCGTACGCCAGCCACCGCCCGTGCTCGGCCGGGTGGTCGCGTGTGAGGGCAAACGGGATGCCCTGGTCGGCCATGCGCCGCGGCAGATACGAGCTCACGTTGTACAGCTCCTGCTTGTCGCCCCACGAGTCCGAGAAGCCGACGATAGCAATGCCGCGCGCCTTGATCACGGCCGCTACCTGGTCCGAGTGCAGCGCGTGGTGGAAGGCCGTGACGTTGAAGGCAAACTCGTCGGCGTGGTCCAGCACAGCGAGCAGGTCCTCCGACTCGTATCCGTGCACGTGCACGCGCATGTCGCCACGCAGGACGTCGACGAGCGTCTGCCACTCGAGCGAGCGTGGGTACTCGCTGGTCAGGCGCCGGCGGCCCGCCGGCGATGCCGCCGCGTCGCACCACCGGTCCTGCTCCGCCTTGACGCGGCGGGCGGCCTCGTACGCCCTGCGGAACCAGTACGACTCGCCGATGCGCGTCACCGGGCCGCCGGGGGTGTTCTGGAACTGCCGCTTCTGATTCTCGCCCGCGGCCATCTTGAGGTAGCGCTGCGGCTTCGGCTTTGGCTTCCCGTGCGTCTCGTGCGTCTCGCCGCCGCGAGCACATGGTTCTTGGAGGACCAGGCCGAGCACCGAGTCGGCCTGCTTCATTTTGATCACGAGGCCCTCGCCAGAGATGACGTTTTTCGCCCCCGTCAGCACCAGCGACGTCGTCACACCGCCGGCCGCGATGATGGGGATGGCCGGGTCGTGCGGCTTGAGGCCGTCGATGGCGCCGCCCCAGGGCGTGACCTGGAACGACGTCTCGGTCACGTCCTCGGTGGCCCAGAGCTGAGGCGTCATACGCACTCCCGCGTGGGAGTGGATGTCGACCAGCCCCGGCGTCACGACACGGCCGCGCAGCTCCACCACGGTCACGTCCTCGCCCGCTGAAGGGTGCAGCGGAGCTTCGTCGCTGGTATATACCCGCGTGAAGATGCCGCCCTGCATCTCGATGTGGCAGCCGGGCGTGACTGTGCCGTCGCCGTCGACGAGGGTCGCATTGCGGAGCACAGTCCGGCCGCCCGGCCTGTGGCGGACTTGGGCGAGGCGGGCGGGCGGCAGGCTCTTGTCGACAGTTGGGCGCTGCTGGTTGAGAGCGCACTGCGACAAACCGTATTCCAGCTCGGCGGCGGAGATGCGGTGGTTGTCGACGGCGTCGACATCATGCGGCTGAGCTGCGTGCCAGTGGTTTGAGAGGAACAAGGTCGTGAGGACAGCAACGACGACGCTCAGCAGCAGGGACCGGCTACGGGTAGAAAGCTGCAGCGTCTTGGGACCGGCGCCCTCCTCGTAACATGCGTCCCAGGAAGCGTGCCGTCTGTGGTTTACTTTCTCCATGTTGTTTTATGAAAATACAGGCGGCGCTAAGCAGTAGCATCGCCTGTCTTGGATGGACCTCTTTTGAATGCTGCCCTGCGGGCAACGATTCATATTAAGAACATACCGCACCGGAGACGGAAGCTCTCATTAGCTTAGAGCATGGTACTTACTGCGCACTAGCCCCTCTGCTCTCGTGGTCTGCAGCCATGTTCGTCGTCGACTGCAGTCGTCGCTAAGGGGCTACCGGAATAGGAAGCCTACTCGGCAGCAGGGGGTTGGTGGAGGCCACTGGCCACTGATAAGAGAGAACCTGACTCGTTCATTGCCGAGAAATTTCAGTCTAGCCCGAGTCGTAATACGCACTGGCTGTGTCGGCTCCAATACCTACTGGGTGGTTTTGTGACTGCAGTCCCGGCAAAGCGGTTCTGGATATCGAGTTCGGCGCTCGTAGCATTACAATTTATTGCTGAGAAGTTTCTCGTTCGGCCTTTTATCCAGCCGCCTAGCTTACTACTCTGCCCATATGTATACTAGAAAATCTCTACACGTACTCCACGTTTACTGTGGAAAGGGCTATGGAAGATCCAAACTGATGATCTTGCTCAACTAGAAAAKCCCTCAAAGGGCACGAACACAAGAGGGAAGTAGGGTTCCGGCAACGGAATATTATCCTAATTCCCTGCGCGGCTGACTAACTAACTAAMCCAACATTTACCAACTGCAGCGCCGCTGTGTACAGCGCACCGCCTGTCCACATGCATGCACCAACACCGGCACCCCTAGTACATGTACCTGAACACGCTCTGCTGCTGCTTGTCCGTGAGGTCGAGGAACTCGTCGCCCGCGGCGACAGGTGCCTCGTGCGTGGCGGCCCTGCTGTCGCGCTGCTTGTTCTGCCAGATGAGGTAGAAGCGCAGGGCGATGCTGAGCACGATGCAGAGCGCGAAGCAGCAAAAGGCCGCGCGGAACGCCGTCTCGTATACGGGCGCCTCGCTGGTGAGGAAGAGCTGCGGCGCCACCACCTGCCCCACGCAGAAAGCCACGTACATCATGGCCGCCGCCGTGGCCTTCTTGGTGTACCCGGCAAAGTTGCTCGCCACCAGAGACATGGTGAGTGTGCCCACGATGCCGTGGGTCTGCACCACGTAGTAGGAGCCGAGAAGACCGCGCTTGTTGTCGCGCGGCAGAGTGTAGAGGAGGACGGCGCCGATCAGGGCGGGGATTTGGCAACCTGGGAGGGAAGAGGAACGGATCAAGAGTGTTAGTGTGACGGGCCCTATGCAAAGGGACGCGGCTGCTGAGAGAACAAGCATACCTGCAACAAGCCACAGCCGTATGTTCTGGAACCGTCTCGTCATGATGCCGCCAAAGAGAACGCAGATGGCCTGGATGACGCCGAGAGGAACGAGAAGAAGGGTCGAGTAGAGCGTGCTGTAGCCAAAGCCCTTGACGACGATGCTGCCGAACGAAGCCACGCCGCCGGCGGGGATGTCGTCGAGGAAGAAGGTAGCCACGAGAACCCAGCACTGCACGTCGAGCATGCACTCCTTGAACTGGGACCACTTCCACACATTGGCGACCACGCCGGTGCGGTTGCTGCGCACGCGCTCGACGGCCAGGGCGCGGTCGTGGTCCGACAGCCAGCGCGCCGTCATGGGCGAGTCCGGAAGGTAGTAGAGCATGAAGCTGCCGTAGCAGATGGTAATGGCGCCGAAGATGATGAAGAACCAGGCCCAGTCGGGCACGGCCTTGTACTGGATGTGCGCGATGCCGTAGCCGAGCAGGCCGCCGCAGACCTGGCCGATCGAGTTGCCTAGGTACCAGAAAGAGATGCGCAGGGGCTGCTCCTCACGCGTCCACCACTGGGACGACATGACGATGAAGGCCGGGTTGATGCACGACTCCAGACAGCCCAGGATCGCGCGGATGGCCATGAGGCTGGCAAACGAGCGCGACGCCGCGATCGTCATGAGCACGGCGCCCCACAGGATGGTGGCAACGGCGACGAAGCGACCGATGGGGAACCGCACGATCAGCCGGGCCACGACGGGCTGGGAGACCATGTACGCTGCATCCTGCGGGTCAGATCCTAGATTCCGAGGGAAAGAAGAGGGTAGGTTACGTACCAAGGTAGAAAATTGACCCGGATGCCCAGCTGTACTGGTTGCCAACAAGGTGCTGATGGTGGGTCAAGCAGTGGTGAGCGCCAAGTCGAATGGGATAGGGAAATATGGGGGCATGCCGCAGTCACATACATTGTCCGTGGTCAGACCAAAGTTGGCCGAGTACGAAAGGGCATTCTTGTCCATGAAATTGAGCGTGTAGGTGATGATCATCTTCGACGGCCGTCAACACTTTGCACCAATTCGCGGAAGAGACGCACAGCGCCAGGCAAGAAAGTGTCGACTCACCAGAGGCAGCAGATGCGTGTCGATCTTGCGCAGGATGCGCTTGTTGTCCGCCTCGCTCAAGGGCTCAACGTGGTGCTCCTTGGCAAAGCGGTAGGCCACGTCGAGGTCCTCGTCAAGCGACGCAGAGCTCCCGTGGGCCACGGGCTCGGTGCTGAGTTTCTTAGCCGCGGGGGCGGCGGCTGCTTCGTCCTTCTCCATGGCTTGTTGACGAGTTGGGTAAGGCAGAGAGAGAAGATGATGCTGGGCTGGAAGATGACATATCCACATGAGTCCATCAAGATGCTGTGGAGGCGACGGCGATCCAAGGGCTTTTTAGTAGACGTCGTTTTGCCCCGCCCGGTCTTATCAGCAGCAACAGCTCTCCAGAAAGCCAAGACAGTAGACGGACAGGGATTTGCTCTTCTCGCTCTTGCGCGGTGGTCGCGTGAACGAGGAGGTCAACCTAGCGGTCCTAATCTCGTGAGCACGACGGTTCATTTTGGGGGGTTCCGGGGCGAGCAGGCTTTGCTTGGCTAGCGTTTTCCTAGCGGCCCGAGCCGAATGCCGGATAAGGAAAATAGTAAGCGAGCCCACCACGGTATCGAACACAAGTTGACTATTGATAACAACGCGTCGCTTAGATTACGGAGTACTCGGTACAACGCTAGGCGCAGCTATCTACTTCCAATCCTGTAGATCACTACTCCGTAGAGCTATTGATTTCTATTCTTCGTCCCACTGATCAAAGTTTCGGATTAAATCTAGAAAAGACAAGACCTGTCAGCCGCGCCGTTCAATCAACTCCATGCTGCACAATCGGCAGAGATAAAACTCACCGTAGTAGAACCGCACGCCCTCGAGATGCGCCGTCATTTCCATGCGCTCGTCGATCGCGTGCGTGTTCAGCCGCGTGCCGTCTCGAGATGGCGTATAGCGGTAGATGTTCTTCGTCGCCGCCCAGTAGTGCGTCGTGTCCGTGTTGCCCGTCATGATGTTCCCCACGGGGACGACCGTCTTGCCGCGCCCGCTTTCGGCGGTCTCGAACACGTGCCGCACCGTCCCGCTAAAGACGGCCCACACGCCGCTGTCGTCAGTGGGGGACAGCGGCGCCGGGTCGAGTGTCTGCATGGACTTTATTGTCAGGACGCCTCCCCTTCTCGCCGTGGTATTGCCCCCCGCGCTGTTGCTGTCTGGCGCGGCAAAGCCTCTGAGGTCGAGATCGTGCTTCCGTGCAATCGGGTCGAGGGCGTCGCCGATGCGCTGGTTGACGTATGCGACAGACTCGTGCAGCGCCACTCGGTAGTTGATCATGACCCGGACCGTCTCGGGCAGCGCGTTGACCTTGATGCCGCCGGCGATGACGTCGACGGCCTGGCTCGTCTGCATCAGCCACTGCTCGTCCGACGCCTCGTCGGCGAGTCTCTGCGCAATCTCGTGCTCGCCTGCGTGGAGAAGCGCACGGCGCAGCCACGGCTGGACTTTGGCCGGCGAGTATCTTGCCCGGCACTCCAAGACCCGCCGAAAGGGGCTGGTCTGCGGCAGCCGCGGGGCGTAGACGAGCGCCTCCAGCGCGTGGATCGCGTCCGCCATGATGCCGATGCCCGTGTGCGGCGGCGGGCGCGAGCTGTGGCCGCCCGGCACGTCGAGCGTGAGCTGGACGTCGTGGTATCCCTTTTCGCCGACGCCGGGGTACGCATACAAGACGTCGTCGTCATCGCCGAGGCTCTGAACGCCCATGCCGCCCTCGTCCAGGGCCAGCAGGAACGCGTCGCGGCCCCATTCGGCGACCAGGGCGCTGCTCAGCGCCGCCGCGCCCTGGCGGCCGCCCGTCTCCTCGTCGAAGCCAAAGGCGAGCACGATGGTGCGGCGCGGGGCAAAGGCGGCCTGCGCGAGGAGGTCCTCGACGGCAGAGAGGACACCAACGAGGACGTTTTTGCAGTCTGCCGAGCCGCGGCCCCAGAGGAACGAGCCGTCGTAGTGGCCGGCGTACGGCGGATGGGTCCAGTACGACGAGGCACCCGCCGGAACGACGTCCTGGTGGGCCATGAAGAGGATGGGCTTCAGACGGGGGACGGTGCCCCTGAGCGTATAGAGGAGGCCGTAGCGGTTGACATTGCGCAGCTCGAAGTGAGCATGTCTACACGCGGCCAAGTTAAAGTCAGCATGGCACAGCGAAAGGGACGAGCGGACCGATGTTGCATACACAAGTGGGAAGAGCCGTTCCAGGACGCCATGGAAGTCTCCGAAGACCGCCCACCGCGGATCCTCGTCGACGCGGCCGCCGTCGTCGTGGCTCTCTGTCGGCACCTGCACGGCGGCGGAGAGACGCTCTACCTGCAATGCTAACGCGGTCGACCCCATGAAGTGTTTGCTGATCCGGAGGCCATCGTCTTGAGGGGCCACGACATCCGGCAGGCGGCACCAGGTATCGTCACTACGGCCTTGCTGCAGCGACGGGGAACTGTGTAGGGGAAGCTGGTAGAGGACAAGCCCTGACATACAGAGCAGGCACAGCAGCCACGGCGAGCGTTGGCGCAGAGGCCGCTTGCTTGCGCGAGCTGGCTGCGCGACACGGTCGAGGCCGAGTTCTATCTGGCATTTCTCCATCGTGGATACGGCTGGCTGGGAAAGATGCGCTGTCCGCCTCGAGCGAGCAGTATCCTCGTACGGTCGACTATATCTGCAGCTGTGGGTTGGCGGTTCCGTTGGCGGTTCCGTTGGCGATGGGTGCTCGCAGAGGGGAAGTGCCAAATTGCAGTCCAGGTTGAGGTGAAGGTGTCGGGAACGACGTCATGCGGGAGCCGAGACGGTTGCCCAAATAGGAAGGCAATTGACTTTACATAAGCTCGCGATCACGCTTCCCCTCGACATCCAAAAGGAGGGAAATCGTCGCAGGCCCGTGTGGTGCTAGATGATGAACATGCCGGTGGTCTGCCGCATGACCTCGCGATAGTCGATGCGGACGCCTTCTCGGGTCTGTCGTCGGATGACATGCTCCAGCAAGAGGCGCGTCTTGCCAAAGTTGACGCCCCAGAGTTCGGCCTCGGCGAACTGCTTGATGACCCAGTCCTGGTACACCAGGTCCGTCGTCTCGATGCCCGCCATGAAGAGGATGCGCGGCCAGATGGTCTGCGGCGACGGCGGCCGCAGGCGGGCGACCCATGACGCGATGCGCACGATGCGCGTCGCCGCTGTCTCGGCCGTTATGAGTCGCCGCCGGGGCGCGGAAGCGGCGCCTTGGCCATGGCCATAGGCGTCGGCCGGCACGGTGGGGTGAAAGCTGATGATGAGGCCGTAGCACGCGGCCAGCAACAGCAGGTAGTTGAAGCACGCCGTCGTGATCCCGGCTGTTGCGGGCCCAGACCGCGCCGCCGCCGGGGCGACGTCACCGGCGCCGGCGCCGCCAAACATGGCCTTCAGGATGGGCGCCACGGCGCTGTGGCTCTCGAGCTGCTCCTGCACCACCAGCAGATCGGCCTGGGTCGCCGACCAGATGTCCGCAGGCGGCACGGTCTGGCGGCGGTGTAGCTGCGCGATGTGGCCTTCGACGGTGTCGAGCTGGACCGTCAGGCGCAGGAACGGCTTCAAGTCCACCGGCGCGTTGGGAGAAGACGCTGTCGTCGTCTCCACGGCAGGGACGGCCGCCGCCGCVGCAGCAGACGGCGCGTCCAGAAAGGCGAGGTCGAGGAAGTCGTGCTCGGCGTAGTAGAGCCCGATGTTCTGGAGCAGACGCCCGGCGGCCCCGACCCAGGAGGCGCGGGCGTCGTAGGTGCCCAGCCAGACGAGGACGCGGGCGCCGATGTTCCCCAGCGGGGCGGCTGTGCCGCCGGCCTTCCGGTGCCGGCGGTGGGCGTCGACAAGGTCGGCGGTAAACTCTAGGTGGCGGCAGAAGGAGTTGACGCCGCGCGCCGCCAGCAGCTCGAACTGCAGCACGAACCAGATGGTCACGAGCGAGAGCTCAAAATGGTGCGTCACGTCCTGGTCCTGGTGCAGAAGGGAGACGGCGTGCGCGTAGCGGAGCTCCGCCTTGCGCACCTTGTCCGGCTCCATGCGCGTCTGCCCAAGGTGGAGCGCCGTCCACGCCATGATGGCATTGTACAGCGGCGCGAAAAACAGCGCCATGTTGCTGAATATCTGCGTGTAGATGTTCTCGTCGCCGGATCCACGCACTTTGGCGTAATGCGTCATGACGTTGAGGTAGTGCTGGATGAGACCGTGGTCGTCGCGAGCGATCACGACAGCAGACGCCTCCGGGCTGCTCGCGTCGAACTCCACGCCGTCAGACCGGTCGGCGAGAGGTGGTAGCGGCGGCAGTGCTACCGCATTCGACAGGGGAATGTGTTCCATCGGCGTCGCCGGGACGGCCGGCCAGTCGCCGAGAAAATCAAAGTTCATGTCGAGATCGAAGAAGACAGGCACGTTACTCTGCTGTGCATGCGCCCCACCGGCAACAATTTGCACGTCGGGAGCGAACGCTGCCGGTCCATATCCAGTGTCTGCCGGGGCCGAGAATTGCGGAAGGTAGGACGGAGTTGGATCGGCAGCTGGATCTGCAGCTCCGGTCATGGTGAGGTCGTGGTCTGTGGGCACAGTGGAGGCTGGCCCGGGCTGCTCATCCAAGGTCTCAGTACGGGGTTTCGGCTGCGGCGACGCGGGGGAGGAAGCCCCGGCTTCCGCACTGCCGGAGGACGACGATGTCCGGGCGTTTCCTGGCCGCTGCCTGGCGATGTACGGCGAGTTGACGAACCGCACCCGGAACCGCGACATCTCGACAGCGCCAGCAGGCACGCCGGGCTGGAACGAGCACGCGAGCTTGAGGCGGTCGCAGGCCCCGCAGACGGGTTTCCCCTCGTCACAGCGGACCTTTCGACGGCGACACGTTTGGCATCCTGGGGGGGTGGCCTTAGCAAGCTTGGCGGCTGCATTAGGAGCGGAGCCTGCAGGGAGTGGGTACGATACCTGTCTTGGATCTTGTCTCGCGGGGGTTGGGCATGCTCAATCAACGCGCTGCCGGCTTGGTGGCCAGGACAGGTAATCGGTCGCTGTCGTTGTGGAGAGGAGGAAAGCCAGCAGCCGACGAAGCGTCGCTTCTTCGCATGAAAAGAGGCGAGCGGAACGAAGAGGGGTTGGGGGCAGAGCGAGGATTTGCCCTTCTTAGATAGTCTACATAAAACAACCGTTGAAGACGAGAAGATAACAACGGATACGATGCAAAGCCTTGCTCCTCATACTATTCATATTTTTGATAACCCTAACCCTAAGCCAGGTGAGAGGGGTGACAGCTCGCACAGTCGTAGGGTGTGGATGTGCTTAGCACCACTAGCGGAGCCGAGCCGAGGCAGTTGCCAAATCGGGCTTTGTTCTCGCCTTTCCCAGAATGCGGCATCAGAAACGGCATGTATCGCAAGACTCGCGACAAAGCGGACTACATGGCTGGATGGCAAGTATTCGTAGCATGTGTCCCGGCTCCGCTTCTTGCTGGGGCGAAGTCAAAAAAGGCCCGGGACCGCCACGCATGGGCCATCGCCCAGCGTGTACATTGACTAGCACTATGCCAGGGGTTTTCTTCCGCCGACAGCCAACGGGGCTGTAGTTGCTCAAATATGTGTCTTCTCAGGCCTCATCTCGGCTGTAGTAGCTCAAATATGTATCTTCTCAGGCCTCGTCTCCTTCTTGGTCCGTAATGGCGTTCGCGTTCCCGCAGACGCCCCTTGCGGGCTTGGGCATCGTACCAGAGCAAGAAACGCCTCTGTCGGACAGGTGAGTCGCGAAGCAACGATCGAGGCATCCCAGCCCTAGCTGGTCGAGGGCCAAGAGCTGACCATAATCCCCATACAGAGCCCGATGGGAGCGTGGTGCTGAGGCCGTATCGCACATGATCGCCGAGGGCAACTGGCACCTTGCGTGCACGGCCTTGTCGCTTGTTTCCCTGCTCTGGCAGACCTCGCGCGGGCGTTCCTGGACCAAGGGTCCTGTCCCTCCCATCCCCCTCGCGTATGCGACTGCGCAGATGTTGGCGGCCGCAGCGGCCTTCTCCCTGTCGCTGGTGGCTGCTTTTCAGCAGGGTCCGTGGAAGGAGGCGGCTGCCCTGGGATACCTGTCGGTCCTGGCGATGGCACGCGTTGTCGTCCGGCCCGGCGTTGGCCGAGCTTGCATCTATCACCACCTGAACGCCGTGGTGTTGTTCGCCGCCGTGCTCGAGGCCGTGGAGCTGCTGCTGCCGCTTGCAATCATCGGATCGCACAGCACGCCGACGCGCATCGCCATGGCAAAGCTGTCGTGTCTCGCCGCCGTCGTTCTCATCTCCTTCGTCTGCCCTCGACCGGCACCAGGCAAGGAGCTAAGAAGCCTCGACGACGCCGAGGACCAGAACCCGAACCCGACCACTCCCGCCTCGCCCGAGGAGACGTGCTCGTGGTTCTCCTGTTACGTTTCCTACGGTTGGATCACCCATGTCATCCTCCGCGGGTTCTCCAGGGACCTCGCCATGCACGACCTCCCGCCACTCCCCTGGTACGACACGCCCCTAATCCATCTGCGCCGTCTGCGCAGCGCGCGACAGGCGGGCGCGAAGACCACAATGTACACGCTCTGCTCGGTGTTTCGTCATGACATCCGCACAATCGTGATCTGGTCGGTCGCGACGGGCATCGTCGAATACACAGCGGCGTTCGCCATGTACAACCTGCTCGGGTATCTAGAAATGCCCGATCCAAGCAGCGACGCCGTCGTGCATCCGTTTGTGTGGATCGCCCTGCTGTTCGTCGGGCCGATGGTGCGCTCCGTCTGCTACCAGCGGTCCATTTTCACCAGCACGCGGCTCCTCGTCAAGGTCAAGGCCGCTGTGATCCAGGAGGTCTTTCAGAAGATGCTCCGGTCGCGCATGGACGAGAGCTTGCACGTCCTGGCCGACAATAGCAAGCACCGTGGTGAGAGTCCCATCCCTGAAGTCGGCTGCTCCGAGCTGCCGCTCGATCTCGCGGCGCCGCCGCCCACCTCCATCAAGACCGAAGGCCTAGTCTCCTACGACGCCGATGCCATTGCGAACGTCTCGGACCTGTTCTACGCCCTGACCGCCAGCATCGTGTCCGCGGCGGTCGCCATGACGTTTCTGTACCAGATGCTCGGCTGGCCATGCCTCCCCGGCGTCGCCGTCCTCGTTGCGCTGGCGCCGCTGCCAGCCTTCTTCGCCGACCGGCTGTCGCGCCTGCACCGGTCCGTCATGGAGGCGACCGACGCGCGGCTCTCCAAGATGGCCGAGTACCTGAGCGCGATCCGCACGCTCAAGTACTTCGCGTGGGAGGCCGCMGCCGCCGACACCATCAACCAGATCCGTCTCACCGAGCAGCAGCGAATCTGGAAGCGCAACATGACCTCCATACTCGTCGCCATGACCGGCGACATGCTGTCGCTAGTCAGCCTCCTAGCCATGTTCTCGTCTCTGGTGCTGTTCACCGACCGGCCGCTGCGCGCGCCCATCGCCTTCACCGCACTGGCCGTCACGGAGACGCTGCGCTCGCAGTTCGTGTGGCTTTCCAAGGTCGCGCAGTGGGTGGCGCAGGGCCGCGAGTCGCTGCAGCGCGTCGACGCGTTCCTCGCCTCGGGCGTCGAGAAGCAGAGGCACGAGGCTGGGCCGCCGGCCTTTGTGGACGCGACGTTCCGCCTTTCGGCCAAGTCATCGTCCGACTTCCGGCTGCGCAGCCTCGACATCGCCTTTTGCGAGAAGGCGCTCACCGTTGTCACGGGACCCACGGGAAGCGGCAAGACGACCCTTCTTCTGTCGCTGCTGGGCGAAACGAGCCTCGAGTCGGGGCGGGCGACGTGTCCGCCCGACGTGGCTTACGTTCCCCAGTCGGCGTGGCTGCAGAACAGTACCATCCGCCACAACATCCTCTTCTACAGCGCGGTTGACGAGCCGCGCTACCAGGCCGTGCTGTCGGCGTGCGACCTCGTCAGCGATCTGGCACAGCTCGCCCTGGGCGACCTCACGCCGGTCGGCGAGCGCGGCTCCTCGCTCTCCGGCGGCCAGCGGCAGCGTATCTCGCTAGCCCGGGCACTCTACTCGCCCGCCTCCACGCTTCTCCTCGACGACGTCTTCTCGGCGCTTGACACGCACACTACGTCCCGCGTGTACAAGAGATGTTTCCAGAGCGGCATGCTGGCCGACCGGACGGTCATCCTCGCGACGCATCTTCCCTCTGCAGTGCGCGACGCCAGCATGGTGGTGACGATGAGCCACGGGACCGCCGTCGTCTCTCTCGGCGAGCCCGATGCCGGCAGCCCGTCCAGGCCCGACGACAACGACAAGTTGTCCGCAACTAGCGACGGCTGCTCGAATTCCACGGCCACCATCCTCGCCGAGGAGGACGTGCCGGGAACGGCCGCTGCGGATCAAGCCGGCCTCCCTTCCGGGGATTCGGGAGAGTTCGAGCACCAAGAACACCGAGCCTCGGGACGAGTCCCTCGTACTTTGAGTATGTCCAGGTCAAATCCCTGTTGGTTTTCGGTGAAAGTGTTTCTGACGGCGTAATCACAACAACAGTTTTCAAATACATGCTGCTCTTTGGGGGCCATCACGCTGCAATCCTAGCCGTCCTCGGCGCTCTCCTGGTCCAGCTGGCCTATTTCTCCATCACCTTTTGGCTTTCCATCTGGACGAGGTCGGCGACTAAGGACGACGCGGCATCGTCTGCTGCCAAGAGCGCCCTGCCCTATCTTCTCTTCCACGTCGGCACCGTCGTGGCGTTCGTGTCGTTCCAGGTCATCAACACCTTCAACTACCAGCGGGGCGGCTGGCACGCGGCCCGGACGATGCACCGGCGGCTCGTCACCGGCGTCATGCAGGCTCCGCTGTCATGGTTCGACCGCACGCCCATCGGCATCATCGTCAACCGCTTCGGTCTCGACGTGCAGTCCGTAGACGGCGTCCTTGTCGACTGGCTGCGCATGACCATCGACAATGGCCTGCGCTTCGCCCTCCGCCTCGTCAGCATCGCGTCGATCATGCCCATCTTTGCTCTTCCCGCGGGCGTCTTCTGCCTGATTGGCTTCGCCACGGGCGAGCTGTACTCGCGCGCGGAAATCTCGGTGAAACGTCTCTGCGCCGTCAAGTTCTCGCCCGTCTTCTCGCACTTCAGCGACGGCACCGCCGGCCTGGCCGTCATCCGCGGCCGCCAGCGCATGGACGACGTCTTCCAGCGCACCCTCGCCGACAAGCTCGCCGCCTACATGCGCGCCTGCGAGGCCCAGTACAACTGCAACCGCTGGGTGTCCGTGCGCTCCGACTTCTGCGCCGCCACCATCGCGGCGACGGCCGGCTGCATCGCCTACTACAAGTCCGGCGCGGCCGGCCTGGTCGGCTTCTCGCTCACCAACGCCATCGGCCTGAGCCAGACGATCCTGACGCTCGTGCGCAACATGAACGAGCTCGAGGTCGAGCTCAACTCGCTGCAGCGCATCACCGAGTTCGCGCAGATCGCGCCAGAGGAGAGCCCCACGGCGCTGGCGCACCCGGCCCTGCCGGCCCTCCCGGCGTCCTGGCCCGCGTCCGGCTGGGTCGAGTTCCGCGACGTGACCGCGCGCTACGCCGCCGACGGCCCTGATGTGCTCCACGGCGTCAGCTTTGCCGTGCGGCCCGGCGAGCGGGTCGCCGTCGTCGGCCGCACAGGCAGCGGCAAGAGCACGCTGGCGCTGTCGCTGCTACGCGCCACCCAGATTGTGTCGGGCCAGGTCGTCGTCGACGGCGTCGACGTGCGCGCAGTCGGCCTGGAGCGGCTGCGCACGAGCATTAGTCTCATTCCGCAGGAAACGATCGTATTCGCCGGCGACGTGCAGTCCAATCTCGACCCGGCCGGCCACTTGGGAGAGGCGGAGCTACAGTCGATCCTCGACGAGTGCAGCGGCCGCGGCGACGGTACCAGCCTCGACCTGCATGCCCAGGTGACCGCCGGCGGCAGCAACTTCAGCAGCGGGCAGCGGCAGGTCTTAGGCCTCGCGCGCGCCATGGCCCGCCGCGCCAAGGTCGTCATCATGGACGAGGCGACCGCCTCGGTGGACCAGCGCACCAACGCGCGCATGCAGAAGCTGATCCGGTCCGAGTTTGCCGGCACGACCATCATCACGATTGCGCATCGCCTGCGGACGATTGTCGATTACGACCGTGTCGTCGTCATGGGGGAGGGACGAGTTCTTGAGTAAGTCAGGGGTCTTCTTTTCCTGTTTCCTTAACTAACTAAGCAAATTTCTGACTTGACTTGTTTTTCGTTCCAACAGGATCGGGGCACCGCGGTACTTAATAAAGGGGCAAGGCCCATTCTGGGATATGCTGAAGAACAGTGGTGAATATGACGAGTTGGTGTCATTGTTGAAGGCTGAAAGAGAGTAAAGCAGGGAAAAGGCCATGTCGTCAACTCTGTGGTAAAATTAAAGTAAATAGGGGGAGACAAGGCCTTGAAACCAAAAGTTTCAACAGTGGAAAAGAAATCTATGCCATTAACCAACTAAGAAAGAAAATAATAGAAAATAATAGAAAATAGAAAATAGAACATATTCCAATACAAAGGAGCATCAAGCGGTCGGGTCCCAGAGCAGGTGCCGAGTGTGACATTAGGACGGCTAGGAGATCTGGACCTCCTGGCACACAACAAATGAGCTTTAGACCCATGCAACAATCCTCGTAGCATGGTTGTTCTACTAGATACAATGGCCTGCTGCGCCTCGGCTTCCAAGAAGTACGCCGACAAATCGAGCCTCACGCGTCGCAACCGTCTGGTGCCAACGCGGCTAAAGAAGCTTTAGCCAATCTGAACTACCTGGCGGGTCCGTGAACAGTTTCACGGGTATTTTAGCGGCATACACAGCTACTCTTCAACTTGTACTCGCAGGTTTGCACAGCTATGCCGGCCATTTGGGCAGCCTCTCACACTCGTTTTGACAGGTCAAGACGCAGATCATCTCGGGGACGCATTGACCATTTCAGCAGAATGTGCGCCGCTACCAGACGCAACGTGGAGCATCAGCTACATAGACTCAAGCAGAGAGCCAAGAGAGAGCGCACATTGGGAGACGATATGTCGCAGCTATTGAAAGGACAACGATTCGGTATAAAAGTATACCATCAAATTTACAAACGATCAGAAAGGGTTGTGATCGAAGCGAGGAGGAAGGTGCCGAGTGCAAACCACGTCAGCACGGGGACAATGATGAAACCGGAGGGGGAAGATGCGTTGCAGGGGCATCCATTGCCGAAACTGGGCTTTGATCATTGCCGCAGGGGAGCCAGCATGGCGGCTACGTGATTCAGATGATAACAAGAATGCCGATGACGCCGGCGCACAGTCTTGAAGAAGAACGTTGCGAAGACAGGAAATAAATAAAAAAAGCGACAGTCAACTGACGGGTTGAGGGAGGGTGGAAAGAAAAAGGGGGGGCCTGCGACGAGATCTTTTAGAGAATCTTTCCTACCCTGCCGGTCGCCAGTCGCGGAACAATGCAACTTAACCTTTGAAAAAGAATTTATGCTCGACAAGGCTTCGGCGGCTGCCCTAGACACCCTTACACGTAACAAATTACACCCAGCATGCTCTCGAAGCGCGACCGGTATCATATTTTGGACAATGAAGTGAACATCCCCCCCCAGTATGGCTAACCCAATTGTGGGCGCCGCTCGACATGGTGAGTGGCAGGGCTTAAGCCTTTTAGTGTTCGGACAGGCCGTTCATCTTGGTGGTTGCGTCAAAGGTTTGCGCCGAAATTAGTTTCTGTTGCTTGAACGAAACTGGTTTCACACCAAGCCTGTAAAGCGGCTGTTCCACTTGTTTATGGGCTTTAGGGCTGAGAGTGTATCGACAATCTAGCCATCCTACTATGAAACAGAGATATTAAAAAGAATCTCAAGCTGCTATTACGATGCCGCCTCCATCTTGCGTGATGCGCTTGCGCACAATAATTTTCATGAAATTATGACTGAGCCGCACTAGTTCGGTAATTATTGGCCTTTGCACCGTCGTCATCCGAGTTAGTTAGCGTTGTGTACAAGTCTTCGCTGTCCGTCTTATCTAACGAGCCCTCGACAATGGCTCCATCAACCAGTATATTACGAACGCCGACGACGGCACTGGGTGCGAAAAGAAGAGCCTCGCTTGTACGCAAAGGAAGGATTCGTGAGAACAGCCGCATACCGACAGGAGGCAGGTCCAGACGACGCAAAAGAAAATACAGGATCGGCCATTCTGCACTCAGCGATGTCTTGCCGGAGTAGCGTTCGGCGCCGTGATGGATGAGAACTGCCCCAATCTCGAAGATCACGGAGCCAGACATCTCGACCGACCGGAGTTCCTTCGTCTCATCCGTGTTCAGCTTGCCAAAGACCGTGGTCCCGATGCAGACTGTGTGCCTCTCTACCTGTCCGGGGCGGTGGGGTGACTTTTCAAGGTGCGACTATCCTCCCATGGCTACACGCTGGTTGCCAAAGGCGTGGAGAGCTTCGACCTGGCCCTGCTGCGGCACGAGAACGACATGTACGATCGAGTCAAGGCCATCCAGGGGAAGCACGTCCCAGTATGCCTCAGCAGGATAGATCTGATCCTTCCGTATTATTATGATGGTGGAGTATTTGAGCACTTCATGTTTCTCAGTTGGGCTGGACGGCCTTTATTCGAGTGCCACAACCAGATCGGCAAGCGGGCTATTGTCGATGCAGTTACTACAGCCTTTACGGAACTGCACAAGTTACGCGTCTTCCATCACGACGGGAAACCTCGCAACATACTATGTGATGGAGGCAGTGGTCGAGTTATGATCGTGGATTTGGAGCGGGCGGAGCTCTACAGCCGCCAACCTCTCGGCCCGATCAGTCCGAATGGCCAGGCTCGCAAGAAGAAGCGAAAGGTGGAGAAGCAAGGAAAGGATCCCTTTACAATGGAGTTGTGATCTGTGGTAGAGTGTGTCTCGAGGCTGGCTAATTAATTAAGCCTTGGTTGATGCACCCTGTTTCCAAGGCCGCCTAGCAAACTGGCACAAGCATTCTTTTACCCACCAAATCCCTGGCTAGGTTGTGCCGCTTATGGCTCAAGGCCCTTCGTCGCTGTGGATGGTGTGATGCTTGGCTGGTGGGGGTATCTACCTGGGTTTGTAGATTACTCCCTTGCGCAGGACTGGTGGCGTCTGCTGGGAGATGGCGGGGCTTTACAGGCCAAGAGACCGCTCACGCTGATGATGGAAGCAGTGGAACTTGCATGGCAGACTTTCCTCTCGAGCTCGTTTCGCGATGAAGTCGTGCTTTGCTTTCTCCATGATTCTCTGTCTGTACTGTGGCAGCCATTAGATTATTACACCTGGCTCGGCTCAAATCAGAAGATTCTAAATGGCTCCCTCTTCCGGGGAGACACCTACGAACTGACATCCCAAGCGATGAGGATAGGAACGAGGACAAGGCTTATGCGGGATATTCTGTGCACGTACGTCGTTAAACGCCTCAGCATCCTGATCAAGAGCATCAGCGAAGGCTGGAACAACTCGGTTCCTTAACTGGCACCCGTCCCCAACACGACTGGACTGTATCCTGCTCTCCAGCTCGAGGTCAATCAAAAACAAGGATATGGGGGGCCAGTCAAATGAACGAGTGGTCTCCTTTCTTCCTCCACTGCAGTACGTCCAGGGGACCCATTAGTCGCAGGCCATTGCTCCAATAGCAGAATTWCTGGACGTGCATCAGTCCAAGGATCAAGTCTTTCCCCAACCATACCACTCATCTGTAAATTTCCGTGCTAACTGCAGCCATCTATCGGGCAATCGCGATACAATGCTGGAATACTGCTTAGCAGACTACATCCACCAAAATAACGACAGATCTAGCTTACAGGGTGCCATCCTCCTGGCGACTAATGCGGTATATCTCGTGTGGCAGCTTGTCCATGTCGGGTTTCTCAATCGCACCCTTCTCCATGTCCAGCGTGACGTGGAACGAAGCTTTTGGGTTGTTCTCCATGTACTCCTGGCGCCTCTCAACGTGTGAGACGTGTCGTCCCTTGGAATTGCATTCGTCCACGTCCCTCCCAATTGCCGCCAAGTACGCCTCGATAGCTTCGGTATGGGAGTTATCATCGTCCTTGAAGTCGTTGTATCGCAAACGCAAGATAACACGCTTCGGTTGGCCGTCAATTATTGGCACAGGGCTGCCAGTCGACATAGTAATAATGAAGTTTTAGGCGTAACTTTTGAGGTAATACGGAGCGAAGCTGCGGAAGAATGGAGTTTGGACGCATCCGGTTTTATAGGCGGCTATTTGTCGGCCCGACATCGGCCCGTGGTGGTGGTCGAAGCCTTCTTAGAGCTGGGCTGCTCTCGCAACAGGCATCCCCATGGCCACTCTCAACCGCAGTCCAGATCCTAGCGGACCAAACCGCGGCTAAAGTTCGCCTCCAGCACACTGTAGCAGCGTGAGTTACGCATTTCTGAAAAGCTTGCGCAATGTATTGAGCAGAAGCTAAGTAATCGACAGACCTGAATTCCTCAAAATGTGCGAGTGGCGAGTAATTCATTACGCTGGCTGCGATCACAACTTTGCCGCGAGCATAAATAGGTGCTGCGTTGCCCGTGCCAAGCCGAACCAGGAGATCTGCTTGCCAGCAAGCGGGAGACAGCGGGATCTTCCACGATCTCTCGACGTTCAGGACCAGAACACCCCCGGGTCATGCCCACCTTGTCTGGGCATCTCGCCTCCAAGTTCAGAGCATTCGCAGTAGCTTACATGCCCCCATTTCTCGGCGAGCAGCTGGCACGTTGTGTCGGAGGGCTTCCAAGATGATCGATGGCACAGGACGGCATGGTAGATTTTTAGGCACGGTTACAGGTAATACCGTGGGAAGAGGGCTTCTTGGAGACGGAGATGGATCGAGTGGGCCTGGAGCCGGACCCGCGGCTCGGGGTTTCTCTGTAGAGTGGCTGTGTGCGTGCTGTGCGGAGTGTCCTTCTGATAGGCGGGTTGGTGTAGTTCGCGTAGGGGCTCTGGGAAGCGGCGACTACTGGTCGACTACGGCGGCGTCTATGTCCACATAGGCATCCGTCGGGCAGGGTTCGACGACTGCGGGGGCGGCTCGGGGCTCGGTGGGCGGCTCAGAAGGGTCTGTGTAGTCGGTTTCAGACTCGGTGGACGGCTCTGGTGAATCGCTCTCGGGCACGGTTGATAGTTCCAAATCGCTGGTGCTGTCGTAGTAGGCTCGGCTGGTAGGTTGGCCTCGATGGGTGGCTCAGGGGCGGCGGCGGAGGCGGTTTCGGTAGCGGTTTCGGTGACGACAGCAAAGTCCTTGTGGACGATTAGATGATACTTGTTGAAGGGCAAGCCAGGGGGCAGTGCCACGGCGGTGACTTCAGACGCAGGTGGCAAAGTTAATGAAGCCAGGTATTTGAGGTTGGTTGCGTGATAGCATTGACGGAACGGGCAATACCGGGCCGCCTGACATTCTGGTGTCGCTGAAGCATGGCCGGGTTCAGGGCCCTGACGGCTTCAGCCCAGACGGGGACGCTGCGTGCTGCGGTGCGAAGGACGTTGCAATACTTCTCGCCCTTGGAAGCAAACTGGTAGTGCTGAACGACACATTCCTTCTAGAGAGCGTTGGCAGCTTTCAGGGCATTGGCGCAGTTCGACTTCACGGTCATGACATGACATCGTCGCAGACGCAATCTCTCGTCTCGCTTTCGCTCACATAGTGCGCACTTGACGTCGTCGGTCTCGCAGCGGTCAAGCACTTCGCGAAAGGCGTCGGTGGCGGGCCGGCACGACGCCCCGGGCTGGCGTCGGGTTGGAGCCGGATCCAGCCATGGGGATAAGGATGCGAGACGGTACGGCCGGCAGTCCAGAACGGGAGAAACCAGGTCGTCGCTCGGGTTGTTGCTTTTGGTGATGACTCTGGTGTTTTCTGGGTTTCCCTGTGCGGTGGTGGAACCGCCGTTCGTGGCTCAGGATCGTGCCGGTCAAAATACTGACCTGTGGGGGGAAACCTCTGCTCGCCACCATGTTGTCCCGATCTGGCAAATGAAATGACGAAATTCAGGGATGTATTATGTCAT